>CM074440.1:1692877-2035377 GCA_037101425.1 Elopichthys bambusa | reverse complement strand
AAAGCACATATGGTTCACAGACTAAGGACACAAACACACAGGAAGAGAATATCTGTGGCCGGGCTGGAGGGCTGGTGGTTATTGGATGAATTCAATCAATGCACACCTTGCAGAGTGGTCTAAACGCTTATTGAATATTCAATTAGTTGAACAAGCTGCAATGACTACTCTGTGCAGCCTGGAGAGAATCTTGGAAAATATCTCCAGAGGCAAAAACGAGATAGGAAGCATCTCACAAAATCATAAAAGCAAGCAGGGAATTCATACATATGCACACACAGATATATAACTCTAAATCTGGAGCATCAGTTATATCATCATTATATCACCCTGCTCTAAAACTGCTAAAGCGTTAAGGCAATATAGATTTAACAATATGTCTTTGTGTAAAGCTGCTTTGAAATTATATCTATTGTGAAAAACGCTATACAAATAAAAAAAGTTCCTCCTTAAGGATAATATTTTTTTCTGTAAAATATAAAATAAAATAAAATAAAATAAAATAAAATAAAAAATATAAAACAAAATAAATAAAATAAAATCAATTATTATACAATTAAAATAGAAGAATAAAATAAAATAAAACAAACAAAAACAAACAAAATAAATGTAAATTAAATTAAAATAAAATTAAAACTATATATATATATATATAGCATAAAATAATAATCATAATAATAATAATAATTATTATTATTATTACTATTACATTTGTAACCATATACAAATACTCTAAAAATATAGCAAGTTTTATAGCAATTAGTCACTCACCCCTTAAGAAAAATATTTTTCCTGTACCCAAAATAAATAAATGTATATAATAATAATAATAATAATAACAATGATGAAAATACATTGAAAATATAGCAAGATTTGTAATCACTTTTAGTATTTCTCAAGTATTTTATAAGGCCTTGTTTTATTCACCATGAAACTCCTACACTCTCTTTGGCCTCAAAACGTCAAATATTAAATGACATAAATATTCGAGATGCCGAATATGTAAATGTAGAGTCACAAAGATGAAGAAGAGCTGAGAAAATTACCAGTAATTGTTCTTTTTGACTCGTTTGAGCCGGTCTAGATGACAGATATACTGTACTGATACTGTCGAGTCGAATCAGGAAGAGCTTCCTTTGGAAATTAACAGCCCATCAAGGTGAGATCGCTATCTGCAGCCTCTCATCTCATAAAGCAGACAAATCACTGCCTCATTAATCAAATAATGAAGATGAGTCTGATTTCAAAGCTCAAAGTGTCTGATCTTTTTCATTTTCATCTGCCCTCCTCAGCTTTGAATGCTGGACCATGAAGAACATTTCTCAGAAAATTAAAATGCTAATTAGAAAAACAATATAATTCCGAAACATCCTAATTAATAATATAATCATTTAAATCCTGAGTTCAGTATGTTCTAATTATTGAAGAGCTTTTATTTTATAAGGAATTAAATTATTGCTATGAGATTATGATGGCGTTGCTGCGTCCACCAGATGAAAAGTTTATGCATCATTCATGTCCATACCAAAATTGAATAGTGTCAGGGGCTTAAACAAACAAACAGGCAATAGTAAAAGCAATGTTCGTCTGGCGAGCACCACTAATTACATTTCCTTACCAAATGTTACAGGTTTCTCAATTTCCAGCTATAAGTAAGTATATTATATATTCAGCGTTTTATTGCTTTACGTCTCAACAATAACGACAAAGCGTCTGCATGCAGATACCGAAATGAAGATGGACGTCTAATAAATTTGCCAAACTCTCCAGCTAAACTGCTCTCAATCTTCACTGACAGTCCAAATGGCGGAAGAAAATGTTTATGGAGAACAAACTATAGACGGTGTCCTTCTTCCCCATTTCATGGCTGGCTAGTGTGACAGGTACTGACGCAGAAGTATGATTGATTGCCACTTTGTTGAACAAAGCAATTAAGTCCAACAGAGGAGAAGTTGTTTTGGAGGAGGGGAGGAGGGCGCCTGAGTTTCTTAATGACACACAAGCTTTAGAAAAGGTCTCAAAAAAACTGCTAATGAAAATTGATGATACAAAAAGAGAGAGAGAGGGGGGAAAGTAGCAAGAGATGGCATGATTAGTTGGTGGTCTTTATTCAAAAAGTGTTGATTACAAAAGACACAGTGTCAGTTATATCACCAGACTGCTTTCTCAATCAATACAGATTCACAAGTCTCAATCAATGTCCACAGATATTCCATATTCAAATACTGTATTTCTAATATACAGCAATATTAACTCGATCACAGTGCTGGTAGGCAGCCATTTTCTTACCTTGAGTCTAGAAAGGGCATTCTGGGTTAATTTGACTGCATTTCATTGGTAAGCCTAGAGGTCGCGGAACATACATCAACCGTCTTTGGAAAAAATTAAGAGTAGTAATACAGCTGGTTGAGGTTTCAACTGCTTCAATTCCACCTGTCGACTTACAACGACAACAAGTGATGGAGTCACATCATTAGTATACATGGACATTCAGGGTTTCTCAATCAAGAGAAGCATCCACACTAATGAGTGGGTCAGACCCTTGAACATCCATATAATGTATACCTAGGGCACTTGACCTGAGAGTGCATTTAGAAAAAGTGACATGACATCAGGTAATATCTCCACCTTTCTAAACTTAATTACACTTTTGAGTTGTGTGACAGTACCTCAGCTCTGTTACATAGTAATAATTATCAGTTTTATTCAATAGTAGCATTTATACTTTCTTATATGGTGTTATAATATTATATATATTATACACACACACACACACACACCAGTTCTTTCTGGTTCTTGAATCTGATTGGCTGAGAGCTGTGTAGAACTCCTACCTTTTCACTGTTTGTATCACTCCGCTTGAAGCGACTGTCATGGCGGCCGAGCAAATCCACCATATTTTTTTTACAAATACTACACTTGTTCCATGAACTGTATTTTTAAGAGTTTTTTTTAGGTGAGAATGTAGTTGTTTAGACCTGAAATATACTCATATTTAATCATAGCGCCTATTTTACAATTTGTTTAGATGTTTTCAGAGATGCGAGCTCCAGTGCTCGTGTACCCGCCGAGAACAGTCTCTCGGCCAGTGCTTCGGGGATTTGCCGCTGTCTCATACAGAGGATAAACATGAGATATAATTAATTTTGGCTACATAAAACGGGCAATCTTTGGTCTTTTCAATCTATTACCTTTTCCTAAGTAAATCGAATTGGGCTATGTTAAATTTAATAATTTAATATTAAGGCTATATTTAACTTACATCCTGTAGAGCACTGTTGTATTCAACTGTTTGATTGAATTGTACAATTGTGTTTATTCCCATTGTCATTTATAATGGCTATTGGTGTTAATTTAAATACTGTTGTTCAATAAATATTATTTTATATAAATAACATGTTGTATTTCGTATTGAGAAAGTGTCCATTAGTGCATAATATGGATTAGGTGAAAGTTACATTAATATGCCATTACATGGCAGCAAACTTTACGAGTGAATGAGTCAATCGCAAGAGACTTTTAAATTGAAAGGGACTTTTGTAAACAAAGGATGTTGTTTTAGCACTGTTAAAACTGTAAAAAGGACAAATATAAAGATCGCTTTCGGCAGCGATTTTTATAACGGATATAATATTATGGACATCGACCTGAAGAATGAATGCAATTTAAGACACAGGTAATGCTCGTTCAGGTGATCTCTCTTTCGCTCAATAATACTGTACAATATACAATGAGTTTCAGTGGAGGGACTTAACATTCCTTTGTTACTAGTTCTAATGTGACATTTTAGCTTGAGATTTGCATCTGTTTTCTGCACAAAAGAGGGTTTTAAAGACACTCTGTTGTTATTTCTTATTTATTTACACACTTCTGCCGTCGAACTGTTGTATAAACGCAATATCACACTCCCCTGACAGCAACATATTGTCGGGCCAGATCCGGCCCACATCTAATCCGTGTGTAATCCACATGTACCAGATGTGGGCCGGATCTGAGTAGCTTTTAGTTTGGCAAGGTACAGATTTGAATAAACTAAAAGTTTAAAAAGAGGTTTGTGGTGCATTTTGCCGATTATAGAGAATCTTTCATTCTGACCGGCTCCATTTATGCTAGCTGTTCTCTGATGCGCTGTGGGTTCTTATCTTTTATCTTTCAAGAACAGTTAAGAGTTACTCAAAATGACCTATTTTTTGGCAAACTTGTATTAAGTCACAAAGATTTCTCCTGAGATGATAGGCAAAAGTATACACAAGAGTTGTGTTGGCTTTCAGGAAGGTTTCATAAGCTATTGATTTAATTTCCTTTTGGGATTCTACTGTCAAAAGAGAGAGAGAGAGAGAGAGAGAGAGAGAGAGAAAAGTTAGTGTTCTAATAGAGATATACCACTGGGGCTCTCCAGTTAAAAGAGCTTAATTAAACAGGTCGTCTGCTGAGACTCGCTCCAACACAGTGAACCAAGAAGAACACAACACAAATGTCAAACACTGAAAATGGATTTTTTTTTCTCTTTCTGTTTTGCCTGTGCCAAACTCTTAAAACTTGGGCATAAAAGTAATAACAAGCTCTGTGACAGCAAGCTGCTGGTGCCTGGGTTTTATGTAAGTATTTTACAGGGAGCTTTGCTTTATGAGCATTATGCAATGATTTTAGTACTTGTCTTAGGGGGAGGGAGAAAAAAAATCACCATACAATTTATTCAGCCGTTCTCCATGACTGCCAAGAACACAACAAACCAACTACAGATATATGTATGCGGATCTTCTGCTAAAGAAAACAGCAATGCATTATGGTTTTCTCCTGTACAGTAGCAGATATCAATATACTTTCTTACCAATATAAGTGAAAAAGAATAATAAACTGAAGTACAGACAAGGCCACACACCTTATTTAGTAGAGATGCTATTATAGTCAGACTTATGATTCTCTCCTGGTATGCGGAAAATCTTGGGAGTCGTTCACACAGAAAGCATTTTTCCATTCCATTGATTTTCAATGTAAACGTGCTAGACGGATGTGATTGAACATTGCATTCACGTTTCGTGCATGACACGGCATTCTAGTAATGTGGCGCTCAAATCAAAAGTAGTTAAACTTTTAAAAAACGCATCTCTAGACCTTGAACATTTTTGTTGTTTTAACAGCAAAAATGCATTCGGTGTGAACCGGCCCTTACTTCTGATTGGACCTGTGATCAACCACCCAACAACTTCACAGGACAGTAAAGCAACACAATCGAACAATTTGGAACACATCTGCAACCATGTAGCAACACCTTGACAACCAGCCATAGTTTTTCACTCTCACATTCTGTTCACTGTGAACCGCAATCATGTTTTCTCAGGCCAGCGAAGCCTTTAGCAAAAACTCATTAAAACTTTGTTGATCCAGCACAGACTGTGAGGTCACCACCCAGACAAAATGTCAGGCCAGAGAACACTAACTCTGCCATCCCCTAAACACTTTTGACCTTTAAATTGTAGTTTGGGGTTGGGTTTATGACATTGCATTTTTTGGGTTGGAGTTTTGGTGTTGGCCAGCCATCAGAAGCAGCAACTGGCCAGTGTTTTCAATGAACCGCGATCACGAACCAGAGAAATGGGCGATCTGTAGTTCTAGAGATGTCAAATCAAAATATATTGTGTATAGACTTCCACACTACATGCTGTACTTATTTTGTCAAAAGTTGCTTAATTCCTTTTCTTGATGCTTTTAAGTACAAAATACAAGAAAATGAGTCAAGAATTACGAGGTAAAAAATGTAATGTTCAAATTTCATGTTCAGTTCAATGTGTTACTTGCCTTTTCTTTGTAATAATTTGTGAAAGTGAAAATAAACAAGTCTTTTCTTTTTCTTTTTCAGTGTAGCAAAAACAAAACAACAGATTTATCAACTGTATCAACACTGCAAAAACAATTCAACAGAAAATTAAACATCTGCTAAAATAAGGTAAATAACAACAGACGTGCTCTAGACAATATGGATGAGTTTTCAACAAGAAAATCAAAACAGATAAAAATATTTGCTGATATTCTTGGAAATATTAATACAAAATATCAACATAAATACAAAATTGATAGTATTTTTTTATCACTTAAAGGTTTTACCACATCTTTTATTACATAATAAATAAAATAAAGTATTACATAGAATTAAACAAATATTACATATAAATCTTTATATTGAAAATATTATGTAAATTTAAGCCAAAAAACAGTTAAAAATGGAAGGACTGTCATTAATCATTTTCTTCCGTCAGTCAGATTTTCTTCTTCCATTGAAGCTAAAGATGTTCTTGAAACATTCGCAAATTATGCTAGAAAACATGAATCCAAAGAAATCCCCAAATTCATATTTTTTCAATAAAAATATACAGTTTAATTGTTATGCTAATAGTAATTAAAATGTTATGCAAAATTAGTGCTTTCATACATGTATTACTCAACACTGTAACTTTAAACAAAATGACAAGCACAGAATAGATACATCAGATCATATACACATTTCCCCAAAAAGAAGTTTGAAGAAATTATATGAGATCCATCCCTTTACCTGCGTTTGACCGTTTACAGCACAAAACACTCAATATCCTAAAAGAATAATGTTCTTTTTGCTTCCTTTTTCTGTTCAACTAACAAGAACAAGTGCTCTGTAAAAGTTGGGGTTTAAAGTTAATAAGCTGAACAGATTTCTCATTTACCCCTGTCTACCATCTCCCCAATACTGCCGGGAGAAGCAGCTCTCCAGCGCGCAATAAGGGAAGCAGTTAAATTTAGCAATTATCCTTCTCTGGTTATATTGCACTAAGGGAGAGAGCCGAGAAAATGAGAGTCTTTTTGTAGCCTCATTGGCTGGATAACCCTGCACGCCTCTTTTTGCCCTCCATGGTCACCCTTCCCCGGGGGCATTGTTGTCACTTCGCTTTAGCAGTAATGGTCAGTAAGGCTGGCAGTAGTAATAGCTTTTGATCCAGACAAACCCGTGGCTAAATGAGCTCAGAGGAACTGCCTCCTTGCCGGGGCGATTGCTGGACATCAGTGACTTTCAGGACAAACATCTGCCTTCATGCAACATGAGGGACTTTATTTTGGAAACTCACTTGGTATATCCGTTGCCACAACTAGAAGGTTAGAAGTTGACTTTATTATGCTTTGAAAGGTTTTTGATTTTGAAACCTACAATAGGTTTACAGGCATCCAAGGTCAAAACACACTTTCGTTTTCTCATAATATACATTGCAGCATCACCTCGTTTCTCACTGTCTGAAAACAGTTTGTCTCTCTAAACCCCGCCTTTCTGAGAGCCTGCTCTGCTCTGATTGGTCAGATAGGCCAGTCTGTTATGATTAGTCAACCACTTTCAGCACGTCTTGGAAACCAAACGGCCATTACCATATCTAAATTTCAGCTCAGGATCTTCCTCAGCACTCATACACAGTGATACGAACAGTAACGATGACGTCAGTTTTTTGAAATTCGAGTCCTTATGCAAAGTGAATTCGCAGCGCAGAAAACAGCATCTTCTCGACACAATGATGACAAAAAAACAAACTCTTCCAGTCTCAGCTACAACAGTGTTTGAGGGCGGGGCAAAGTAGACATTGTTCGTGGGCAGCCAATGAAGACCATGGGCTGGCATTATGCAAATTTGTTACAAACCTACATAGGTCTGCGAGACTGGAACTGTTGACGACTCATTTCAGACAGTTCAGTCTTCTTTCTTTTAGAAGACAATAACTTTATTTGTTGTACACTTTTATTATTTAAAACTATGCAGACCTTTTGCATTCACAAACAGCTATATTACACACTGATAGGGATGCAAAGGGGAGCAAAATTTCCAGTCATTTTCCAGAAACTTTCCAAAATTTCCCTAAAGTTTCCAGAAACTGTGGAATTTTTCGGGCAATTTACCGCCCCTTTGCATCCCTGCACACTGCATGAAAGGTAATATTCGAAAAAGCATAAAAACTTAAAGGATTTTTGAAAATTACCTTTCATGTAACATAGCTCTAAGTGAATGAAAACATCCTGCAATGTTTTAAATCTGAAAGTGCATCATATATAAAGTTATTGTCTCTCAAAAGTAATAGTCGACTCTGAGTCAATTAAACGAATCCCAAGCTGTTTTGTTGGGATGTCACAATGAAACATTAGCATATCGCCCATCCACTTATTGCGCACGCAGACACCAGGGAAAATTCATTTTTTTCAACAATACCACAGCAGTATAACCTTTTGTTGTGTTCCCGTCATTTTGCTGACGACTGCTTCTCAAACCTCGGGGAGTTTAACGCAGGATTCACAAAACTTAAAATATGGATCAATGCCCAGTTTATTTGGACCAGCTTGCTCCTCTGAATCTCAACATGTAAGTATGATATGTAGTTCTGCTATTCAGATGTGGGTCCAATATGGTCTAAAAATATGTCGATTAATGCAGCTTGTCTGTCTTATTACTTGGAGTAATGATCAAGGATGGAGCACGACTTTTGTTTACAAAGTTTAATGCATTATCAGCTATTCACGTTTGTGCTCGGCTAATGTGGAAGTTTACAACATAGTTGTGTTGTTTTTTCCTCTGCATTTTTATTATTACAATAGAGTGGAGCTCTATCTGTATTGTAATATGATGTTAAGATGCTAGATGCTAACTAGTTGAAGTATTGTAAAGTATGTAAACAGTAAACACCATTGTAGTGTCAAACAATGATTTAGACATTTTTTTCTTTGTTAATAATTATGGCGAAAAAGTCTGTACACATCTGGCCTAAATGTTTATCTTATGGTTTTCAGCTTCGCTTGGCACTCTGATACAGTTTCCACAGGTGCACCTACATAAAATATAACAGTGACGCTGCTATCACGTCTTATAAATAACGCAAACTAAGGTGACACTTAACACCGATAAACATCCTACTCCAATCGTGATTGCGAATCAGTTTCTGGTTGATCGACTACATCAGACGTTTCATCGCCGGACTCAGGCTCAAATTGATATGGTAAAATCGATGCGATACAATACGTTGTATACAATGTCTTGCGAATAAATAGCTGTCATTCAGTTATGGCAATGGCCGTTTCGTTTCCGACATGCGGTGCGTGCAGTTGACCAATCACAAAGGATTGGACCATCTGACCAATCAGAGCAGTGTAGGCTCATGGAAAGGAGGGGTTTTCAGAGATTTATTATTCAAACTGCTTCTAACAAATGTTTTACGAATCACTGAGAACTGAGGTGAAATTAAATGTATATTATGAGAAAACGAAACGTGTTTTTTGACCTTGCATGCATGTAAACCTGTTGTAGGAGACACCCAAAACAATATTAGCAACCTTAAAAAAGGCACTTTAAATAAACTTTGATATTTTGATCCTGTAGGAAAGCTTTGTGAATTACAGCATGTAATCAAATCAGAAATGGTAAAACTGTAAACATATGAATTACTTTAAGTATAAAAGAGCAGCATATTTCAAATTTATTGCAAAATATTTATATTGAAAAGAAGTAAAATGTAGATATAGCATGAGAGAAGTCTTGAATGCTTTATGGGAGAACCGACCATTCAAAAGTTTTGGGGTCAGTAAGAATTTCAACACTGATTATCATTTACAGAATAATAATCATTTACAGATAATAATCATTTATCAGAAATGTTTCTTGAGAAGCAAATCAGCATATTAGAATGATTTCTGAAGGATCGCGTGACACTGATGCTTTGATCACAGGAATAAATTACATCTGAAAAGCTCTAACTCTTGCTATCATGACTAATATTTTTAGCACAAACTGATTTATTAACCACTGCAAGTATTTAGGGACACACACACACGCACAAAAACTTAACCTTCACAGGAAAACTATATCCATTTTTAAACACACAATTAAAACACATTTGATATCTTTGGCAAAGTTTTTTTCATTTGCTTTGTATTGTTTTGTATTATTAAGCACCCTTTTTTGTGCAGCACTTTGGTCAACTATGTTTAATTGTAAAGTAAGTAGCTAAGAAAACATCAACACCATGGAATCGCATCAGTTTTAGGACATAATGTACAAAACTAGCTTGTTTCTCACATCTGACACAGCTCGCCTCCAATCCTAAACCCCTCTCCTCCATCTGAAGAGCAGCCACTCCGATCTAAGAGCTTGCCCACTTACACCACCACTCTTACTACAAAGAGTGAAGGCACAGATCCTCAGTAAAGAGAACCAGACATGGCCAGCTCCGACTCCTCCCCACCATATGCCGGCATGATGTATCCCAATCTTCAAGGAGAAGGAACTGGATGAAATATTCTGAATGATACCAATCTACAATCTGACTTGTGAAGCAGTCCAGAATCATAACCACACCGTATTCATTCGTCTGGCCAAAAATAGACATGATCACTTCCACATTTAGCCTCAGTGGCCACTGCAACTTCCTGTGTATGTGTATGGAAATAATGATAAAATTAAGCACAAAATTAAATCTTGAGGAACAGTCACTCAACAGGACAAAGAAATATTTACGGTTCACCTTTGTGCTAAAGGTAAATCTTCTGAAACTGATTACTATATAGTTACACTGCAAAAAAAGTACTTGTTTTCTTAATTCAAAGAATAATATTTTAATATTTTAAGTCATTTTAATTCTCAAGTAAATGTATCTTCCTTTAAGAATGTTTTGATATTTGTACTGGAAGAACAGTGTAATACTGCGTACAATATTATAAAATATAATATAATTACTTATGATTGACAGTTACTAGAACAGAAAGAGTTTGCTACTACAACAGTTTACTGAGAGAGATTTCTATACCGGAAGCATTCAATGGAATTTAAGCTGAAATGCGTAGGCAGTTGAAGTGCATAGGGTCCATTATACATGAAAAACAGACCCAAACCCCAAGAGTTTGTTGGGCCCTATCGACCTCTAGTCACTTTCAGGTGTCTCTCATTCTCCGTCTCTCTGGAGGATCGGTGGTGGCAGCGCTGGTGTGCTTTCACTCAAAGTTAACCCTGCAGCGCTGTTGTGCTAATTGCTCTTGTCAGAGCTGGAAACACTCAACGCTGCGACCTAAACCGGCACCTCCTACATGAAGCAGACGCATGCTAACACCAACAATGGAGAAAGTCTCCAGCAGCGCTGGAGAAGAAACATGTTGCATTGGGGTTAAACATTACCTTGAAAACAACAGTTATTGTTGTGTCTCTGCCTGAAATGGAAGTCTCCTTATGTTTTGATAAGTAGCTTTTTCTTGTTTTAAGCACAAACCGCTCTGTTTGACTTATGCTTAAACAAGAAAAAATATGCCAATGGGATAAGAAATATGAACTGTTCTTTGAATACATCATAAGCAATTTAGCATCTTGAGTAAATTTATTAAGTTTAAAAGATGTTTAGATACAACTTTATCTATGTATCTATCTATGTATCTATGTATCTATCTATGTATCTATGTATCTATCTATCTATCTATCTATCTATGTATCTATCTATCTATCTATCTATATCTATCTATCTATATCTATCTATCTCCTTTACTTGATCACTGTGTATATGCATGAATATACAGTACATATATATATATATATATATATATATATATATATATATATATATATATTCATGCATATACACCGATTAAGTAAAGGATCCACAAAAAACAAACAAAAAATCAGCTTTGCCAGCACAGGAATACATTTCATTTTAAAATATATTTAAAAAGAAAACAGTTATTTTGAATTGTATTAATATTTCATAGCCTTGGAGAGCAAGAGATTCCTTAAAAAAAATAAAATAAATAAAAATAATAATAATAATAATAATAAAATAAAAACCTTAAATATTCTAAACTTTTTCCAAAGTGTATACATATATTTATATATTTAATTTAAATATTAATTTATATATTACACATATAATTTATTATATATATATATATATATATATATATATATATACATAACAATTCTGAGCATTACATTTATAAACTAACTATATTTACTAGTATAACGATTTAAATATTATATAGTTGGATCCACAGTAATTCCAGAAGTTTACAGCTGATTGGCCCATTTTTTAAAAATCACAATACACCCAGTCCTGGTCACCAGCCCACCTTCTGCTGTTCTCTGAACTTTTGCCTACCATTGCAGAAAACACTTTGTAACCAGAGAAAGTTTTCTTGAGATGTGCCCCATTTGCACCCTTGGGCTTCCAAGGAGAAATTGATTGGCTTTGCTGTCATCATGTTACATCAGAGGAAAATAATGTCATATCTGTGCTATGTATGTGCGTTGATGAAACCACACTTGGCACTGGAATTGTGTATGAGCTTGGCATGTTTGTTCTTGCAGAGCACAAGAAATGCAAATACGAGCCTTGTTGCTTTGCCTTTCCTGCGATTCAAGGCAAAGACAGGAAACATACTGTTGCATTTATCCTGCTAATGAGAGAATGTCTCATTTGCTCATGGCACCGCTGAGGGCACAAGATACAACACTGCTCCCTGATCCATAAAAGGCCAGAAAAAAGTCAGAGAATGAGAACTTCAAGCTTTTCTCCAATTAGGATGTGTTTGTGTGGATAATCTAACGCTTCATGACATTCGCCTGCCCTTGGCATTTACGGCACTGTACGCTGGTTCAGGGATACATGTAGAAAATTATGAGGCCAAAGTTGAGAGAAAAGCCCATGAGGGATTGGCTCATCAGTGCACAAGGCCTTGCGGAGGTTTGGCGACGTTCAGAGGCGATAGCCTTTGCCCCCCCTTGGACTTAAATGGTTGTTTTGGAGATTGCACATGACATATGTTCGGACATTTGAGGAAAATGCAATGCAACAGCAACTGAAACAAATGTCCAAAATTGTGAAAATGAAACTCTGCGCCCAATTTTAAATCGCCTGCAGCCCAAATTAATATTTGATTCTGAGCAGAAAGTTAGTTATTCTCTCAGCTAAAGGCTCAGTAAGCTTGGCACTCATAAACTGTTGGATGTATTTACATGCATTCATAGACAGTGAACTTGAATCTCCTAATTACTTCCACCATTTCTCCAGTTCATATTTCACTTTGTCAACATCATTAAAGCGGCTTGATGCAAAGTGATGTGGCATTGGTAACCATGTCAAAGACTTGTGCACATCCTGCCTGTGAAATGCACTGACGGATGAGCGTTAATTAAATCTCGCATTATGTAAATAATCAGAAAGCAATTTATAAAGCTACACATCAAGTCAGAATGAGCAAGTAGGAAACACAGTTTGTTTTTTGTTAAAACTCCACTCACCTCTATCTCTCATGTCATATGTCGGATGAATTAAAAGACTGATTCCAAATTGGAGTTGAGTGAGTTTTGTGGCTTGTAATCCATGTTTGTTAGCACTGATGCTAACATCTGCTAGTATACTTTTAAAAACAGACAAAATGACCCTTTAGCAGGTAGATGCATTTGTCACCAACTAATATCAAGTGGTTTTGCTGAACTGTAACACACTAAAGACACTTTGACATGTCCCATTACACAATATGTCATCAACACCAGAGGATATTATTAATATGCCATACATTGGGTTTATTTCTCCCAAAAGTGTGAACATTGAGCCTCTCAGGCACCATCTAAACATTGAGAACTGCCTGCTCAGATCTGTCAATCTCTTTCCAGTTCTACTGTAGCAGGTGGAGCCAGAGGGTGTTTAGCCAGTGTGGGACATTGGGCCCTATTTTAACGATCTAAGCTCATGGTCTGAAACGCATGGCACAGGTGTCTGAATCAACTTTTGCTAGTTTAACGATGGAAAAAATGGTCGGCTTAATGAGTAATGGGTTTGTTTTGGGTGTAATGTGCAATAAACCAATCGAGTCTCATCTCCCATTCCCTTTAAAAGCCAGTTGCGCTGGCACCATGGCGGATTGCTATTTACATGGTGGAATACAGACACCCTCAACCTGGTGAGTCAGTTTAAATACATGTGTGTATTGCCACAATTGGTCAAATTTCATGCGTCATTACTGCAAATAGGTAATTCTGATACATGCAATGACCATCCATTATGACATGTAGGCATTTTTATCTTTATGGACACAATAATAATCTTTTACATTGTAAAGCGTTTATTTTTAATATTTGGCATATTTGTGTGCTGCTGTGCATCCCTGTGTGTGTAACAAGCAGAGTGTACGTACAACTAATGCACCCTTTAAATAACAAAAAAATAAAATAAATAAATAAATAAAATACTGCGCCACTGACTTTAGAGCAGGTTTCAGTCGGTCAATGGCGCAGTCATTTTCAGTTGTCTCAAAATAGCAACACGCCAACAATGCGCCTGAACACACCTCGTTTTCAGACCAGAGCACGCCCATGGGCGAACAGATGGCCGTGAGTGCATTTGCTATTTAAATAATGTGGCGCTAGATATGAAAATGATAACTGCGTCGGGCTGAAACTAGCAAAAAACCCCATGACTGATGATCTACATGGGACAAGACATTCAAATTCATGTACAGGAGTGCAACCAAACCTTCAAAGATTAAACAAGGTCACAGTCCGCTAGGTTCCAGCAGTGCTGCAGAAACTACATACTTTAAAGGTAAAAAGCCAAAAAAAATTACTTTCTGAATTACAGTAATTTTCCCTGCATGTCAGTCAGTCTTTGTTTATGGCGGAACGATCACTCATTAAAAGATGCAGACAGTATTTATCTCAGTAAAGTCACTCAGTAAACACTGTAAGCTGCTGCCACCCACATTTATAATTGCAATATGAATATGCAGTAATTAAATAGCCAGTGTTGTTCAATGCTATCTCTTGACAAATGTTGTTCAGATGACGACGGTTTCAGATAACAGCAAACGACAAAAGACATTTGACTACATCCATCTGACCAAACCAAAAAGAGTTCAGCATCATGCAGGAATTTAAAAAAGGTCATGTTTAAACATGTCAGGTGCTTCTTTTGATTAACATAAAAAAACATGTGAATAAATAAACTGGGTAAACTGTGCAGAACATTAGCATAGTGATTAATTAAGCATAGAGAGGATGTGTCAGCAAGCATGTGTGACTGATTCTGAAAATCTCTCAATATTATCCGCTAATTAATCAGAACTGGAGTCTGAAGTTTGACATAGCGGTCAATCCTTTTATATTGCTTTTCTTTTGAGGCTTTGTTTTTTTGTGTTAAAGCTGGGGGACTAACCATACTCTTCATACGAACATAAATGATGAAAGATTTTTCTATTGTAATAATAAAATTACAACATTCATTAAAAGTAATAAAAAGTAATCAATTAAATGATTGTAATTGTTACTATTAGTTCACTGTAAAGAATATTGTCATGATTATTCATGTTATCACAACATTTTATCTTTTGTTAAATCAACTTAGATAATTAATCATGATTCAGATAATATACTGTTTAGAGTTTCTATTGATTAAACCAATTTACCTTCATTGTATTAATTCAAATTTGTTATTTAAATGAACTCAATATTTTAAGGCAACCAGTTAACTTACTTTTTTAAGTTAAACCAACAATGTTTTTAACAGTGTAGTAGTACAATACTTACCTTAAGATCCTGGTTAGTTTGTTTGCACATTTGCACAGTTTCATTATTAAAATGTTTTCTGATTAGATTTACACAGAATTCTCAACACAACTTTGATGCAAATATAACATTTTACATCAGTGTTTTGTAGCAATTGTAAATACGGAAGCTCAGAATCATGGGAATATATAAAAAAATAAAATAAAACTCTCATGTGACATGTTGACCTATTTCAATAAATTTGTTTCCCGCTGTTGTTCCTGTATGGCATTTCCTCTGTCATCATCAGATGGCATAAGCAATATAATAACGCATACCTCGAGGTCAGGGAAAGCCGACATGTCTTTTTTTTTTTTTTTCTGTTTTTTTGTGGAAGAGACTGTCGATTTACAGTTTTAATAAAAGCACCGTATTTCTTTCAAGCTCTTGTATTTATAGAGTGCTGAATTATGCCAGCAAACATTACCCCAGTGAGACTGGAGTTATGGGAACATCACCCACATCACACATGATGGATCTGTCCTCTGAAATATGGCCCGAGGGCCCGTCCGGATGCAGCCCCACAATGTGGATTAACTATCCGTCGGTGCGAGAGAGAAGAAGATCGAGAGTTGAGAGGCAGAGCCGAAGAGATGTGAGAGAGAAACATTTCATATTCCTCCATCAGTCAGCGGGTATTTCTGGCCTGCAACAAATCTTCAATCACAATAAAAGCTCGTCGCAGGTCTTCAAAAATATTCACCTCAGTGTCAAACGTGACCCCTGCTAGTCTGAACCTTTGACTTAAACCCAGCAGAAAAGAAAATCCTTCTCAGATTCAAATTCAGGTCAGGAAAATGTTGGCTTACAGTAAGATATGACATATGACCGCATAAGAAAGAAAAAACAAACCCTGTTTTTCAAAAAGCAACAATATGATATGTTATTATAATAATTCTTTTGGAAAACAATGCTTTTTCTTATTGCAAATGTTACGTGCCATGCATATTGCATGTTTCTGAAGCCAGTATTCCATGCTTTTCAAAAATAAGATACATTTTGTGAAATGAATCTTCTTATTGCATTATTATGTATCACAGCACTGACAATCTAATGTGATATCACATATAATGCATGCATATACTGTGCATGGTAAAATGTCAACCATCTGAGATGGTATTGAACATACAGTATATCATAAATCAAAAGTAATGTGATCTCAACATCTGTGGATCTTATTCTACTTTACAGTCAAATGCAGCTGCATATTTGTTATGATAACTATCTGTGCATGTATTTATTCACTTATCTATGCAGTTTGAGTCAACAAATAATATTTGTGAAAAAGCTTACGTTTAATCCTGTCACTGAATAAACAGCTTTTGTCATTCATGGCACTAGAGGCGAATATGATATGCATGATATAATAGGAGTAATATAAAAAAAAAATCAGACTCAAAATTCAAAATTAAGATTAAAATTCAAAATGGCATTGGTCTTTGTGCTACAGATATGATTCCTCAAATCAGTGACCAGAACAGTAAGAAACCTCCCAGACCACTATATAAAAAAAAAAAAGAAAAGAAAAAAAAAAAACTGTGATGTGCTGCATCCAAAATTATGTACTGAGTTAGTGCTACATTTGATTTTGAACTTTGCAACTGTTAAAAAGTACTGTATGTTCTATATAGTATGAATATGGGTAGTATGAATGAAATCCGGACGTACTACATCCGCCATGTTGTTACTGTCACATGACCTACCAGCATCGGTTGAGTCGGTTCACTGTCATTAATAAATCCAATGTGCACTTCAGAAGTAAGTCATCCAGGTACTTTTGCCTACTGTTTTTCGAATACTATGTATTCAGACATACTACTCCTTTGGCGTACTGTATTTTGCATACTATATAGTAGGTAGTAGTATTCGATTTTCAAAAAGTGCAAACACCACTCACATTAATTTCAGAAAATGTAAAAAATCTAGTTTTACTTATGCTACTGCTTACTGTCAAAATGCAGTACATCTGTTATGATGGGCATCTACACATTGATATAATCATGATGTTTGTGTTAATTAATGTACTGAGTTTATAATGCTATTACTGGAGAATTAACTTTTATCATAAAACTGGATAGAGCTCCAAAAGTGAGCTCTTAGTTTTTGATTACATTTTAGAAAATGCAATTTTTATAATTTATTGAGAAATGTGTTTATATACATTTAGGTTACACTTTTTTTTTAATTGTCAACTTTAGACATTCTACCAGCTAGCAACTACATGCCAACTAACACATTAATTTGCAACTACATGTCAACTAACTCTCATTAGAGTATTAGTAGACTGTTAGGTTAGGGTTTGGTTAGTAGAATAAGTTGACATGTAATTGCAAAGTTACTTACAGTGAGTAGAATGGTGGAGCATCAAAATAAAGTGATATTAAACAGACAGTCTACTAATACTCTAATGACTGATAGTTGACATGTAGTTGCAAAGTTACTTATAGTTATGTCTTAAGTGGACCATCGAAATAAAGAGTTACCATATTTACTTTGCATGTCCAATATTTAAATATTTGCACCTGTAACATTATAGACATTTGTAAAATATATTACTTACTTTCTATTTTAGTTTGCATTTTGGGGCATCAAATGTTTTTGAGAGGGTGAAATTTGTATTCTGTCCTTTGTTTTGATGTCCTGCCTCTTTATCCATATTCCTCGCATGCAACCAGTCATGTCAGTCACAACTTGAAATATGAGAGTTCATCCTCCACACAGATTAAATGTCATTAGCACATTCAAAACTCGCAAATCCCTCCTTCCATCTAGAGCGAAAGAGTGGCAGAAAGGACTCCTCCTTTCTGATTAAAGTGCATGTCGAAGTGTGTTTATGTTCCTACATTGGAGTCTCATTACAATGCATTCACTCGCTGGTCAAAATAACCTCTTCTAGCCCCTTAATCCTGCGTGTAGCTAATGAGAGCCATGCTGCCCTCTTATCACAGCGACAACAAGTCACCGAGATACCTATTTCCACTAATACACCACCTCTCCAAATGATTGAAAAATTATAATCGCCAGTGCCTGGTGTTTGCTTCCTCAAGGTTCATTTCAGATGCTTGGTCAAGTGTAAAATGAAAGATAAGGGGAGAGAGAGGGATGCATAAGTGGTGGCAGTTCGTAAACAAGAAAGAAAATGACTATCCAAGTACACGCTTGCTGTCCACCCCATCATCAGCCCAACCTAAATTGGCATTGCAGGCAGGCTATATAGGGTGAGGAGGGGAAATATTTGAATTCAGTTTAATATAATGAGTGCATATTCCTATTTGGTTGGTTTTTGAAAATTTGTCTGAATAAAACAGGCAATGGAGAATATAATAGTAGTACATTGCGCATTCTTATATAGTATAGGCTTACCAATAAAATGCATGTGCTGTATATTTTTGATGGAAAATTCCATTTTGACTTGAGTTATTGAAAACATTGACATTAGTTCTGTCATGACAACTCTCGGAGTGTTTGGCATGGTAATAGATATGGCAATGTAGATGTGTTTGGTTTTGGAGGAATAGATCTGCTACACTGCTGCAGAGCAAGTACGGGACTTGCTACTGCCAATACATACACAACATGCTGCTATGAGCAAGTAAGACATGCTGCTGCTGTACAATATAGCGTACATGAATTACCCGTAGCAGATCTATACAGGTGGAGCTGGGGAAGGTGGAGGGCCGATGCTAACTCATGTATTTAAAGACTGAGCACGCAAGCTTATTGGCTACTAATACAGCAGGAACCAATCATCTGTGTCCTATAGATAATGATGTGATTATGAGCAGGTTGAGTTAAAGGACATATTAGCCTGCCCATTAGAGTTTCATGCCAGAACTTTGTATTTTATACTCACACTATCAGTTAAACGTTTAAAGTTTGTAATCTTGTTAAAAAAGCCACACAATCCTAAAGACGTTAGTCAGGGTAGTGTCATATTTAATTTTTGACAGGAATGATGGATTCAATGGATTGTGCTGTTGTTTAAAACTTTAAGTAAAAACTCCATAAAATTGTGTTGTGAGAATTACATGCAAACTAGCAGCTTTATACTGTGCACACCATTTACTCTAAAAAATGTTGGGTTAAAAATAACCCAAGTTGGGTTGAAAATGGACATTTTTTAGTGTTGTAAAGACCGAGTCTATACAATAACTGAATAAAATTCAACATGACATCTACCCTGACTAAGGCCTCTTCCTAAATGACGATTCAGCTCACACTGGTGATTGAATCAAATCAGTGGCTGCATCGCATATTTCCCTACTATATAGTAGGCAAAAAACATATTTGACAAAAAGTTGTATGCCCGAATTCATAGTACTCATAAAAGAGTAGGCAAAAATGACTGGAATGACCTACTACTTCCAGCGAGATTCTGAAGTGTGCATACGATGGACACTTTATTGTCCCATGAGGCCATGGGGGAGGATTTGTGGATGGTGATAAAGCAACACTACTGACACTGAAAGGTCACATGATAATGACAAAATGACAAAATGGATTACATTCATACTACACGCATTCATATAGAACATACTTTTTTTAGAGGTCGTGAAGTAATTATTTAAAATAAGTATCTACTCAAGAGAGTATGTGATTTCGGACGCAGCCCGTGTTCAAGCTGCTGCCCAGATCATTACGCCTGTAGGTGGCAACAAGTGATTCTCTTTATGAGTGAGTCATTGAATCATTCAGTGAAATGATTAATTCAAGAACAGTTCCTTCAAGGAACAAGACCTGATTTGTTCACAACCATTTTAATTTATATTTTTATTTAAATATTTCTATATTACGATTCACATGCTTCCCTTTTTTTTGCACATTTTGTCAGAACCTCTTGTAAATTATATATTCTTTAGTAGCACAATGTTGAAGTTTTGTAAAATACTAAAATAAACATTTTTCTTCAGAATCATGATCTCTGTTCTAAAGCATCATAGTTCGGCTCATACTAAAAAGTTTCATTTCAAAATACAAAGAGACCATTATTATTGTGAGGAAAATTAGTTTTGCTCCTCTTTCCTTCATTCAGCGGGAACCACATATATCTTTCTTCCCTTGTTTTCATTTTTAATTAATTTACTGAATTTATTTTCATCTCAGGGTCTTATATAGTCCCCTAAAAAACGTCTCCTGTGTGCAGTGACTTTTGTGTGATGTTTGTAGAAGTGATTTATTCCAAGGTCTCTCTACTGGGTTGAACTCACTATATCAGGCCAACTGCATTGGGTTTTGAGTTTTTGCTTCTTTTTTTTTTTTTTTGCAGTTTGTCCTTCATGTCCCTGTAATACAATCAGCAATAATCCAAGACTAAACAATACCAGCGCTTTCAGTGAATAGAGTGTGAATACTAAGGATCTCAACACAACATTCTCTGCACAGGGAAACAGATTGTAGGCCTTACAGCATTATCATGCTATCTCCAGCTCTTTGTTGTGTTTACAGACAGGCTGGTTAAAAAAAAAAAAGTAAAATACAATTAAGAAGCTTGACTATGACCAGTAAGAAAAGCAGTTTGGAAAATAGATGGATGGGTTGCATATTTAATGCATGCATGTTTTGCCTTTAGAAACTGCATACTTCAGGTCCTGCTACATATAATGCAAGCAGGGTGAGTTCATTGCACAAGATTAATATTCTGCGTGTCAGTGTGATCATACTATTTGCACAGTTTATGAACTTGAAAAATCCATCAAAACTGAAGCAGCAATTATCTCAGCAGTATGTCCTCGCTCTCGATAAACTAACTGGCCTATGCCATGAACAGTGATCAATACAGTATTTATAAAGTGGGCATGCATCCTAAACGAAAGACTTATGGATAGTGCAGACTCAGAATCACACTGCAGTGCTGGTATGACCAGCTGCGTCGCTAAACTACTGTCGCTACTGTTCTCATACTTAAGTCATACTGAAATTATTTTGGATAAAAGTGTTGCTTACACCTGACAAATCTCTTACTGATAAAAAAAAAACAAAAAAAAAAACAAATTCTTTAGGAAGGTTCGTTTGACAAACACTCACTGAATCAAAATATGAGTCGTACTGAATAAAGTATTTGCAGCACGTTTCTGTATTTGGTTGCATTGTGATTATTTGCAGCGCGTTTCTGTATTTGGTTGCATTTTGCATTGTGAGTATTTGCCGCACATTTTTGTATTTGGTTGCATTGTGAGTATTTGCAGCACGTTTCTGTATTTGGTTGCATGGTGAGTATTTGCAGCATGTTTCTGTATTTGGTTGCATTGTGAGTATGTGCGGCACATTTTTGTATTTGGTTGCATTTTGATTATTTGCAGCATGTTTCTGTATTTGGTTGCATTTTGCATTGTGAGTATTTGCGGCACATTTTTGTATTTGGTTGCATTGTGATTATTTGCAGCACATTTCTGTATTTGGTTACATTGTGAGTATTTGCAGCACGTTTCTGTATTTGGTTGCATTGTGAGTATTTGCGGCACATTTTTGTATTTGGTTGCATTGTGAGTATTTACAGCGCGTTTCTGTATTTGGTTGCATTTTGCATTGTGAGTATTTTTGCGGTGCACTTCTGTATTTGGTTGCATTAAGTATTTGCAGCACACATGTTGTCAAACTGATGAAGATGTTTTCTTAATTCGCTGTTTTTTCTATTTTTTTTTTTTTTTCTATTTGCGTGTGTTTTCTTTAGTTGCAGTGTGTTCATGGTTATCCTGATGAGCCTAATAGGCTGGGTGATATTTTACATTTTTAAAACTGAAATGCACTAAAGTATTGTGTAATAGTGACACTGCTGGTTACCCAGCATGCTTTTGTGGCAGGGGTTAAATGAGTGTATTTGATCTAATTACTCTGTAGGACTACATTACAGTGTAAAACTGGTTTTGAAGGGGTTGGCATAATTGGCTGTAGTTGCAAATTTGACTGTAATATTGCATGGTGTAATGATAAGTACCATTGTGGATTTATAGTCCAAAAAGTGTAGTGATGACTTGCTCACAAAATATTGCTAAATGCAAAACAATGTTAAAATAATGGGTCTATTTGAAGTCAGTTTGGTTATATATGTCTATAATGCATTTTTTTTTTTTTTTTATGAATCTAAAGGGAAATTGAAGTTGTATTGGCTCAAATGTTTCGAAGGGGTCAGTGTTTGCGCTGTGTGATTCAAGTACAATAGAACTGCAAAGCAATGTGACAAAACACATAGGAAAAACTACAATATCTTGATCGAAATTGACCAAAAACAAACATATGTCATGTGCCATGCTTACATAGACATTCTTAGTGTTTGTAACTTGCAAGACCTTGACAACAAGCTTTGGGTTCTATTAATCAAATTATCATCACACCTATTTTTAACTCCAATGTAAATGTGGTTTTCTGAAAAAGCTCTAGCGCATCCGAGCAGCACTAATAGGCAGGATACGAGAAAGTTGCCTTTGAGACACATTGGTGAACACCCTCTAATGACCATTATTTATTTCAGCTGTCTTCCCCTTCCGAGATACTAATCTTACTCACATCCATTCGACATGGGGATGCCATTAGGAAAGAGAGAGGGGGTAATTACTATGTCTTGTTAATTGTGAATATAATGGCAATTAATAATGTGCCTGGATACAAGTAGGGACAAAAGCAGCTTTATTTAAAGGGGATGGTTGACACAAAGCTGTGTAATTGTGCAGGTTCTTTTTAATTACCCTCTTTTATCAGCTTAAAGACTGTAATGAAATGTTTTGCTCAACACAGATGTGATATGTTAAATGAATATCTCAATTGTGCAAATAAAGTATGTAAATATAGGAGTACCTTAAAATGATAGAAAATCGTAGATTAAATGTCTACAGTTCACAGCAGCAAAATGCAGTTTTGCTACATACAGAATGGTACTTGAAACCACAAGGACATATCTGCAATCAAAATGACAAGAAATGCACATGAAAAGATTTTCCTAATATGAGTTGCAGCAAAGGCTAATGAGACATAGACTGAATTGTCATAATCACCCACACTCGTAATTACTGTATTATGGTAGGTTATTGATTTCACATAGTGAATCCACTCTGCTCTGGTCAAATGTCAATGTTAACCATTCAACTAGCGGTTTCACTCCAGTCAAAATTAATCTGTAGCATTTGTCTCTGTCCAAGGGTTTACTGTCTATTTGTTAGTGATCCCGAGTTACAGTGAGAATCCTTTTGAACTTTCTCTTGAAAAGCATAAGTGTAATGATCTGTTTACCCACATCTACTAGACCGCAAACAAATCACTGCCTTTCTCATTTGCATATAACATTAATAAAACTAATGATGTAAAAACACTCATAATTAATTATCACATATCTTTCCATATCAAGCTCACTTATGCAGCAAAAATAATGTATATGCATATAGTGCAATCAAGATGTCTGAGAACAAACTAAAAATAGGTTTCATTTAAATACTTTTAATCCTCGAAATAATCACAGTTTTGGGGATATAAAAAATGAAAACAAAGAAAAGGTTATGGCTTAAAATGAAAAAGAAATAATTCAAATTCTGCACTATTTATAGGTCGCCAATCGAGAAGAAATAAACTGAATTTTAATGCTAATTTTAATATAATCTGACAAATATTACATAATGTAAAATAGATGCATAGACTATATATAAACTATATATATATATATACAATGTAGATATACAATGTAGATGTACAGTGAATCCATAGATCTTATAAATAGTAGTGTTCAGTTCAAATAAATGATGTCAGGGAGAGGCTGATGTGTTTATGGACTGAAATCTGGCCGCTGCAGCTGTCGAGATTTATTCCATAACTCCTCGCTAAAGAATGTTATTGTGATCATTTTCATGAGTATGCTAAACTGCTTGACAGGAGAGAAAAAACGGCAGAACACCTGCTGTAAAACAGCAATAGCACTTTAAATGGGCATCCATGTAATAACCATCACTTTTCAGCGCTTGGCGTCTTCTGAAGAGAGTATTGACTCGCAGGCATTAGCTGAAAATGGAGCTGATCTATTAGCCTGATGCGCTTCTCACAAGAGTCAAGCACCAGAGGACAAACCTGACACCATTTAAGTTGATAAATGAATGATGTTTCTACTGTGCAATGTTGTGTTTGATGGATATTGGTTCAAGTATAGTAAAATATTTAACTGGCTAACCTCTGATTCACCTGTCTAAGGTGAGGTGTAAGGTTGACATGAGCTGAAAATATTCCACAGTGTCCTCAAATCAGATGTGTATATATATATATATATATATATATATATATATATATATATATATATATATAGCAGCAGCACACAAACATGCCAAATATTTAAAAAAAAAAAAAAAAAAAGGATTATTATTGTGTGCATAAAGATAAAAATGCTTTTGTGGAATCCGGCTTTTCCAGTAGATGGTCTGCTCGTGCGCTTTAACCTCATGCACGAACAGATCCGTTTCCTTGCTAGAGAAACATGCAAATTTTGCCATGTAAATAGCGAATCCGCCATGGCGCGAATGCAACTGGCTTTTAAAGGGAATGGGAGATGAGACTCTGATTGGTTTATTACACGTTACACCCAAAACACACCCATGACCCATTAAGAGACTAGGGACAACCCTTTTGGACCACCGCTGACCATTTTTCTCATCCTTAAACTACCAAAAGTGGATTCGGACATGCCCTAAGAGCACTTGCACCGTGCACTTTAGACCATGCGCTTACATTGTTAAAATAGGGCCCCTAATGGTGGCCTAAGACTTTTGCACAGTACCATATATAGCCTATATATATTAAATTACCATTGGACAAATCTAATGAGACCAGTTTTATGATTTTTGGGCAAACTGTTCAGAAGTTATGAGCCATTTTCCATATCTCCGGACCAGTAGGTGGTGCTGCGCCGAAATGCAGCATGTAGCCTCAGGTCATGTTTGTGAAGACATGTACCAAGTTTGGTCTGAATACAATAAAGCATTGAGGAGATACAGCCTTACGTCTGTTTTCGCAAGAGCTACGTAAAATCTGTTCACGCGTTTTTCGGAAAAAAAAAAAAATTGTCGGCATGGTCTGAAGATGATCTGGTTCAGTTTTCACAGAAATTGGAGTAACGTCCTAGGAGGAGTTCGAAAAAGTAGGTTTTCATGATGGAAAATGATGCAGAGAATGAAACAGAAAAAACTGTTTCTAGCTCTTATGGTTCAAAAGTTATTAGCATAAATGTGAGCTGGTGGCGCTAGAGGGATTGAGTTAGAGACTCCAGATTTGCTATGGTGACAGTTTAGACTGGCCTCTATCTGTGTACAAGTGGTTCTATGGGCTGACATAGACATCCAGAGCAGAAGAAGAAATGGAAGAAGAAGAAGAAGAAGAATAAGATGCCAATAGATACAATAGGTGCCTACGCACCTTCTGTACTTGGCCCCTAATGAATGAATGAATGAATTAATTAATTAATTAATTAATGCTGACCAGGTACTCATACAAATCAGCACCTAAGCTGAATTAGACATTTAGGGAGTGTTTGATTATCAGCTGCAGTCCAGCTTGACAGAAGACAGTGATGCAGCACTCTGCCTCCGTGTTAGCTGAAAAGCTACAGTATTTGGCTGAGCTATTGCCACACTACAGAAAAACATTTTCAAAGCAAAAGTGAAAATGAAAATTCTATTATTATTTATTCACCCTCATGACACTCCAAACCTGTCAGAATGAATTGCTTTTGTGGACCACAATCTGTAGTGACCACAACTGTCAAGCTGCAAATGGGAGAGAAAAAAAAACACCATAAAATGGTGCTAAAGTCTTCGATAACTCTGAAAACCTCAAGTTGGATGTCAATTACGTCAAATATCGTTAATATATATTTTTTTCATCCATGTCAAACCTGATATGACCCATCTAAAAGCATCGTTTGATTTGTAGCATAGCTACTTTCAGCTACTTTTTAGATCTCTAAATAGTTTGACATATTGCGGTTTGGATCTCATTGGAATACGTTCCTGTTCGACCTCTGGGATCTTAAATCGCTGCCAATTTCTGAGGGACTGAAACAAGGTCATGTGTGATTATTTTAGTTTTGTGAAGAGGAAGATTGTACAGTATCAGATGTCCCTGGGAAACTTTGCAAACCTTCTGAGGTACCAACAGAAAGATAAATGATGCTGTCGCATTTTCTGGCCTGACGTATATGACTGAGTCTCCTCTCTGCCTCCTTTGCACTACTCGGTTGTTTATAATAATACAATAGGCTTAAGAAAAGCACAGGTTACGGCGGCGCTGACAATATAAAAAATAACACTGACTGAGGCCTTGAATGTGAATGCAGCTCTCTTGTGCTCATGCATGCATTTTAATGCAACTGGAGATGCTTTGAAACTCAAAAGTTTTTAGACTGAAAATGTCTCGGTCAAAATGCAGCAGTCTGTAACTCAAAGCAAATCTAATTTATTTAAAAAACATTATTTGTTTGCATGTTAAAACTCTTGCTTCTCTAGGATGCTGCAGTGCAAAGTGACATCCTCATTATTTTCAATCAAAGACAAGAGAGTGGGGAGGATGCTAACCTTGCCAGTGGCGACTCTGTGTGTGTGTGTGTGTGTGTGTGTGTGTGTGTGTGTGTGTGTGTGTGTGTGTGCCGTTGGCATCAGCAGGCATGCTGAGACAGCTCGGCGTCAGTCAGCGGTGCATGTGGAGAGAGGTCGTGACCCTGCTCGGAGGAAGCCTTGCTTTGATCAATCTGTAAGTCGCACGATAATTTTGGCTTCCTCTATCCAGCAACAATTCAATTAACTTGATTGGGAAATGCAGCGAGAGAGACATCAGATCCTCTGGAAATAAATTCTTCTGTCAGTGAAAGGCATGAAGGGGAACGTCATGCAGATTTCTGTATTCTTTATAACGGTGCTGAATGACCGAATTCAACGTGGCACTGTAATAATAGTATTTAGAGAGTCTTACACAAGACTGATTACATGTGCGATCCCTGAGGAGCAACTCCAGGATAATGTGACCCGGTCAAGGGCAAAGTGCTGATGTTAGAGAATTATTACTAAAGTAATACTCATATTTTTTTCATCCAGTGGCCAGATTGTGTCGGCTTATGAAGGTGATGGAAGGTGATCAGGGGTTGAATCAATCAATCAATCAATCAATCAATCAATCAATCAATCTATCTATCTATCTATCTATCTATCTATCTATCTATCTATCTATCTATCTATCTATCTATCTATCTATCTATCTATCTATCTATCTATCTATCTATCTATCTATCTATCTATCTATCTATCATCTGTTGATCTACCCATACATCCATCCATCCATCCATCAGTTGATACATCCATCCATCCATCCATCCATCCATCCATCAATCTGTCGACCTATCCGTCATTCCATCCATCCATCCATCCATCCATCCATCCATCCATCCATCCATCCATCCATCCATCCATCCATCCATCCACCCATCCATCATTCCGTCTATCTATCTATGTATCTATCTATCTGTTGATCTACCCATCCATCCATCCATCCATCCATCCATCCATCCATCCATCATTCCGTTGCTCCATCCATCCATCCATCCATCCAAGTTTTATCTATCCAATATCTATCTCTCTATCTATCTATCTATCTATCTATCTATCTATCTATCTATCTATCTATCCATCCATCCATCCATCCATCCATCCATCCATCCATCCATCCATCCATCCATCCATCCATCCATCCATCCATCCGTCTATCTATCTATCTGTTGATCTACCCATCCATCCATCCATCCATCCATCCATCCATCCATCCAAGTTTTGAATTTTATCATGCAAACAAATACATTTTTTGAAATAAACACTTTTACCTAAATAATGCTTAAATAAAAATATACTTTCCATACACTTTATATACTGTATATTGTAATGTATAAATTATCTGTCTGTCTGTCTGTCCGTCCATCCATCCGTCCATCTATTAAAATTACAGTACTTTATTTTTTATTAACTAAAATTGCATTTGCAATTGATTAAAATCCACTTTAATCACTGATTTTATTAACTTGACCTCAAACCAGAGGTGAACTTGACCTGTACTGTGGCAGATTCACCTAATGAGGCACTAATTCACATTACCTACAAAAGTAAGTGCATGTACATAAATGATCATAACCAAACCTTTACGAGAATCCTGAGTGTAGTTTGAGCCATTTTTGACATCTCTTCTGAGAGCAGACGTGAGATTACAGGACTCTTTTCCTCAGGAGGAATCTGAGAAGCAGGAGACATGTCTCATGTATTTCTACCGCCGTCTAGGAGAAACAATTGAGATGTTAAATTGATTTTTCTTTCTCATGGGCCTTGTAAATCAACCCAAAACCCTTTTGGCTTGCAGTTCAGTTCCTTTTCCAACTAAATATATTATATTTATAATTCTAAAGACTCAGATATTCTGACTCGGATGTTTTACTTTAATGACAGTTTTGAACAACCTTGCTAAATTTGTCAAGTAAAAATGTCTTCAAAAATGCATGTGGAAAATAAAACTGAAGACAAGTAACCACAGATTTGATTTACAGCAGAAATAATTCATCGAGGACCCCATTCCTACTTCAAAAATTTTTTTTTTTCCCTCTGTGTCCTTTTCATCTGTCTTTGTTCACCAACTCCCTGCTATTTTTCCCAAAATGAAATTGATTTGCATAATGAAAGGGGATCAGATTTACTGTATGGGGGGAGGAAAGTGTCATAATAAAGGATGTTCTCAGAGGGAGGCTGATGGCGAGGAGCGTGACGAACTACGGGTGGAGAACAGAGGTGAACACGGGAAACAATAAAATGTAATTACTCCCCTTGCCCTATAATTCCTACTCGTCCAAATACCCAGCTTGCGGGCGCATGTTATTTCATTTCGAGAAGGCCACAAAGGCTCCTCTGAGGCGCTGATGAGTTTTACGACATGACAATTCTTTCAATCAGAATTGTTGGAATAGCCATTTAACAATATGGCTGACTTTGCTAAGCCCGCCGATCTCTCCCTCTTGTGGAGGTACGACTAATTACTTTCTCATTATCATGCTAATATGGGGTCCTCAACACGGAATCACGTCTAATTATTCCGTTATTTGTTATATCTCTGTTAAAGGAATGTTAAAGCAGGGCTGAGATGTGTGTCATTGAGATGGAAATGACTTTCAGACACTGTACTGAGGATTGTGTCGAAGTTCTTTAACCAGTCTGCTTTGGTTGAGGCTTTTCAAAGGCTGAATATTATCTTGTACGGTTTGTCCCGGAGGACATTCGATGGTTGGTTCTTCACAGCAAGGGGTGAGGAATTTTAGGGTAGAAAAATCAATGGCGGATAAAAGCGTGCACAAGATCTAAAACTGGTCTTGGTGTTAAAGGTGAACCGCTTCAGTGTTAAATAATACATTCAGCTATAAGTAAGTCATTCGTAGGTTGATTTCCTCGAAAAGTGTAACTGCTGACTCAAGAAATGACACACTTTACTAACACAAGCCATTTCCTTCACTGCAAAAAAAAAAAAAAAAAAAAGTATATATATATATATATATATATATGAATAAAATGAGAACAAAATTAAGTGGATTTATTCTTAACAAAAATCTGCTAATGGTGTCAGAAAAATAAACTTTTTTTTTTTTTTAGCATTAATGACATCATCCTCCAGGAAGTGATATCATTTATTGCAGGATTTCCCAAACAAGTGTTTGTGAGTGGATGAAAAGCTAATAATTATTTAAATGATAAAAATGTTTGCCATTCTGAAAATTGTCAAATTATAATAATATAATATAATATAATATAATATAATATAATATAATATAATATAATATAATATAATATAATATATAATATAATATAATATAATATAATATATAATATAATATAATATAATATAATATAATATAATATAATATAATATAATATAATATAATATAATAATATAAAACATTCTGATCTTTACCAGAGAACATAAGTACACTTTTACAGAAAAACATATTCATTTTCTTTATAAAAGTTACAGCTTTTAAAACCTTCCTTTCTGACACTGATTTATGCTGCATCAGTTGATGATCCCCTATAGGAAAATCCACATAACTCACTAACAGAAACTGCTGTGTGTTTCCTCGTCCAATCTTTGAGAGGATGCATCCTCTCAGATAATGAAAGAGAGGGTGTGATGGCTCTGCTCTTCAATAATGTATGAAGCTCTCGTCTTCGATGCTGTCACTCCTCTTGACAAATGCCAGGGGTGAAAGGGAAGTAAGTGTGAACAAAACACTTTGTCACACATACAGGCTCTCTGAGCCCTGTCCCTTTACACAGACAGATATAGATGCACATTCCTAATGCCATATCTCTATGAGCCAATAGCATTTAGAAAGAGGAGATGGCATGTTTGATTTGACACATAAAAGAGGCTGTGGTTATAATGATAGTAAATAAATACTTGTTAGCACATAAGATGCATTAAAATGTAAAATGATTTTACCAATTATTTATCTCAATATGGCCAAATATCAGGTTGTCAATAAAAAACAGCATTGTTATTATCAGCTAAAATAAACTAAAATATAAAAAGATTTCTTTTTCAATTGCCATAAAGCTGAAATAAAATAAAATATACATTTTAGATGAGAAACTTAAACACCAAAAATTAGAAATGTTGCTTAAATAAATAATATAATTATTATATAATTATCTCAATATATGGCCATACATTTTCAATTAAAAATAAATAAATAAATAAATAAATCAGTGTTGTTATCATCAACTAAAACAAAACAAAACTACTTAAAAATGATTTTGTTAACAATACAATAAAATATAAATATTAGATGAAAAACTTAAACTTAGAACATTGGAAACTGAAGTAAAATAAGTTGAATTTGAAGTACTAAAATGACTAAAGCTAAATAGAAATATAATAAATCTAATAAAAATTGCACAACAAAATTACTAAAACTTAAACTTTTTTTTTTTTTTTACCTAATTCAGCGTATGCATTGTAATATACAGAGGTAATATACTGTAAAAACAATACATCCTATAGGTTACTGTCTCGAAAATGACAAATATTATTACCCAGAATGCATCGTTTTACAGTATGTTACTGTTTCAATGGAAAACGGTATTTTACTGTGTAAATTTTTTTTGGTTTTTTTAGTTATTTTTTAGAGTGTAGTTCCATTGTAGAATCAAATTGTCTGTGCTAGTCATTTTAACAAATTAAAAAAAAAAAAAAAATCTTAATTGAATCTCGTATTACATTCAAATATTTTGATGAGTTCAAATAAAAATAATAGCTAATTCAAAATATTAATAAATGCTATAAGATTATATACATAAAACTTAAAATTGAAATGAAATTTACTAAAGTCTGTTGAGAGACTTCCACATCGCAGCCCTGGAACGTTCTCTCTGACTCCGTCTGCGTCTCCTAGCTTCCATGTGCGCACCCATCACAGTGCCACACTTAGCAGTATCTCCATTGCATCCACTAAAGCAGAAAATGCTATTATATACTGTTTATTTTAATTAAAAAAGACAAGTGTAGACTCTGTTTCCAGGTATTGGACATGGATATGGTCTCGGCAGTTGAGTGCAGATGAGCTGGATTAGGGGAAATTCACTTTAATTTAAGAACACATGAATTGTCCAGCGAGGAGGCAGCATTATCCCACTCCACTCACTCAGATATGGCTATTGTTCAAGAGGTGTCCGTCTTGAGTGACTGGAATTCTTGATTAAGATAAGCACTAGTCGATGAGACCTGCACCACTCTGCTTCACATGTTTATACCAAAAGAGTTCTGCTGAAAAACCTCAAACATCTTCGTTTAGAGACATGCTCAATCTAAACATGCTATACATTTACAGCGAACATTACTATTGGTTCCTTTCAAATCACATTGAATGTGCATGTAATTTTTGCATTTGCCTAATATGAGGGGTAAATAGCACCTATATAAATGGCCAGGGCAAATAGTCCACTCCAGACAGCAGAGAAAGGCTTGTTCCCTCACTCATATAACGTAATTCCCACGGACTAACTTGCTCCAACCCAGTATAAAGATTTTAAAGTTTAATCTTCCAAAAACAGAAATGAGTGGTATATTCCAATATTGGTAGCCCTTTACGGGCGATGGTGATAAACTTAGCTGCAAGATCCATTATCCTATCTGTCACAGATTAGCTGAGGATGGAGACGAGGTGAGATGAAGCAAATCTAAAATGTTGCATGAATTTTATTAAGTGTAATTCAACTTAAAGATAATCCAAAAGTGAAGCCAACATAACAGTGTGCATGAAACACAAACAACACAATGAACTAACTAAACAACGAATCGTTCTTTTGAGCCGGTTCACTAATCTAACTGAATCGAACTTTAATTAGTAGCACGTCCGACTCAAAAAGAATCGAATTAGCCGGTTCAACCAACTGTTAGAGTTTACCAAAGATATAATTTGATATAATGCAAGCCTGAGGTACATACTGGAAATATGCTTATTATGACTACTGTAATTAAATAACATTTTATTAAAACCTGCAAAAACCTTTCTGTCGAGAGATGTAAATAAATTTCACTATGGTTTATTTTACATTCAGATTGTATTTTAAGTTGTTAAGCGAAATCAATGAGTTTATAAGACTGGTTTATTCTTTCTATATACTTTAGAACATCGGCGTTTGTGCATCAAATGTGTGCTGTAGTTGCAAATCTCATCCAAGATCTAGGCTACTCAATATTGGTCAGTCATATCCAACATAAAGGATTCGCGAATGAAACTGTGACCACAAAGTAATAATCAGCAATAAGCATTCACACAAATAATTTTTTATTTTAATGTTTCGATATGTGTTGACACAAATGATTTTATTTGAATGTTTCATTGATATAACATGACACTGAGTTGTTAGAAAAGAAATGCATAGTGACATCATTTCATGATGACGTCAGAAATCGGCTTTTTGAACCGGGTCATTGAGCCAAACTGTCCGAAAAGACCCGGTTCGTGGAAAATAATCAGACTTTGCATCACTACTAGCTATATACTGAGAGGACTAATGAGGAACAGGTGTGTAGAATCAATGAACAATGAATAAACATGGCAACAAACATAAACAGAAAGGAAACACAGGAAATGACGATAAACAAACATAAGCTGCATCCGAAAACAAATACTTCTCTACTATATAGTACGTGAAAAACAGTATGCGGACAGAGTAGTATGTCTGAATTCATAGTATTCGAAAAACAGTAGGTGAAAAGTACCCAGATGACTTACTACTTCCGGTGAGATTCTGAAGTGTGCATACGATGGACACTTTACTATCCCATGAGGCCACGGAAGAGGATTTGTGAAGTTGAAGGGACGTAACCGACGCTGGTAGATCATGTGACAGTAACATGGCTGATGTAGTACGTCCGAATTCATTCATACCACATGCATTCGTACTATATAGAACATACTTTTTCAACGGTCATGAAGTAAATTTAAATTCAAATGTAGTACCTACTCAACAGTATGCGATTTCGGACGCATCTTAAGAGTCCTTGAAAACAAAACAGAAAACACCACAGACTGTGACAACTAATCAACAGGGACATTATATATAATACACATATATACCAAAATTTATACAGACACCTTGAACATTTCACTATAGTTTAAAAAAAAGTAATAAAATATGACAAGATCTCAGAGTTAAACTGTGTCAGAAAAAAAAAAAAAATAGTAATCTTAATTATGTCAGATAACACTTAAGCAAAACATGGTCAGGTCAAAGTGTCTGAATTATTTTTTTTAAATTTGTTTTTAAATCAATTTTACTGGTAGTCCACTGTATGAAGAATTTTTGGGTATAATATGTCACAATTTACTTTATTTTGCCATCCTCACTTACATATATGAACTATAGTGTCCTGCAAAAAAATAATAATAATAAAAAAAAAATATATATATATATTTTTTTGGGATTGTATATAATAGCTGAAATAAAATATGTGTATGTATATATATATATATATATATATATATATAAACATTTTATTTCAGCTATTTGCAACATTTCTTTTTTTAGAGTTCCAGTACAAAAATATCTACAACTAAAAAACTAAAACTTATTAAAATCTAGCAATATAGACATAAAAAAAAAGAACTATATAACTATATATATATATATATATATATATATATATATATATATATATATATAATTTATAATAAGTCTCACAGTCATTTGCTAATTTTACACATGCTGAATACTAAAAACACTGAGCTATACATCAGATGTAATGGTACAGCGCAGGCTGTATCGATCTGGGTTAGTCTGATTTTTCACCGATGCACGACTGTGAACAAATGTACACGTGTCTCTGTTGGCAATGAAACATTTAGTTTTATGATTTTGCAGCGTCTGCACTTCCAGCCACAGATGTGCTTACATCCCTCCACCCACCGAGGTTTGGTGTGTAGGGAATTCCATTAATTCAACAATAAATCTTGAGGGCGTTCATTGTGGATGGGAACCTGAATTTCAGAGTGCTGGCTGGACACTTTCTGCTTCTGCCATCATCAAACTATGTCCATCGCCAACTGACTTATGGCATTCTCACAATTAAACTTTCACTGCTGACCCGAGTCTGAGTGACGGCACAGTCTGCATAAAAATACGGCTCTCGGGAGGGATGGACAGGTCATTGAGGTAGTTTTGACATGTAAACATGTTGTTGGAACCAATTTTAAGGAATGGTGCATGCAAAAAAAATCAAAATTTGGATAGAGAAAATGGAACCAAATTTAAAAACAGTCTAGTACAGGGGTCAGAAAAAAATATGTATAGCATATACATCTCTCTCACTTACCCGTCACTAATGCACCACTAGGTTCTTGGCCAATGGGCAGACGATAAGTGATGCTCCCAGCACGCTTTGCATAATTTCCCTGTAGCAGTGAGGATATCACAGGGAAGGCCTTGATGCAAAACATATCTCCAAGACTCCAATCTGTCAGTAAACATTTAGAGAGCAGATTACATTGAGAGTGGGTCATTGTGGGTAAACTGGAAGAACAACAGGTGTGTGTACACAGAGGATCATAACAGCTTGTGTGTGTACGGGATATCACAATTAACACCGTGATTCACACCTGCGCACAACACAATGCATACATATAACGACATAATTTGGATCTGAAGTAATGCACATATAAATGCATTGGTGCTCTTTTTGAAAATCAGTATAAATGCACTTTTGCAAACGTCTGAGACATTTTAAACACAGAAGTTTGGGGTCAGTATGATTTTGTACTGATGGAAATTACTTTTATTCAGCAAGGATGCATTAAACTGATCAAAAGTGATTGATGAAGATTTCTATTTTAAATAAATGCTGTTTATTTCACTTTCTATTCACCAGAGTTTCCACAAACATATGAAGCACAGCTGTTTTCAATATTGATAATAATAATAATAAATCTGTCTTGAGCACTAAATCAGCATATTAGAATGATTTCTGAAGGATCATGTGACACTGAAGACTGGAGTAATGATGCTGCAAATTTACAGGAATAAATTACATTTTACAATATATTCACATAGAAAACAGATATTTTAAATTATAATAATATTTCACAATATTACTGATTTTACTGTATTTTTGATCAAATAAACGCAGTCTTATATATGCACATGACATAATGCCTCTCATCACCTGTCAGACAGAGACACTTTTCCCCATCCAATCAATTCCTAATGGATAAAATCAAATCCTGCACTACATCTACATGATTGAATATTTTCTTTCACCCAGAAATATGTCACATTACTGAAGTTAAATGGGTTGGGAACAGCATTTCATGATGACTTTAACCCACTGATAAATAAGTGATGCGTTTTTTGTAATGTGGCTCTTTCACAGACAGTTCCTTTCCTCTAGTCTACAGGAATAGGGAAGCGCGTTTGCCGGCTCTTTTTGTTCTGTCTTCATAAAAGCCGGCTCCTTGCGTCTGATGCTGTGGCAAACAGACACGTTTACACCCAGAATCCTTTGGTGAAACCATTCCTTGCTAAATTCCAGGAATGAAGCGACTGACAGTTGGATTTTTATGTCTAGTGCTTTCCCTGGAACTCTCACATTGGCAAACATGATGAACTATGAAATAAGCCCAGCATGATGTAAATAACACACTTTACACACACACAGCAGGGATGCAAATATGCACCAAATGCATTTCCATTGCAGATTACTACTTACAGCAGAGACAGTCGTACTTCCTCATCCGTTCTGTTTGGAATCGTTATCACACAATCTGACAGACTGAAAGACGGAAGGATGTTTGTAATACCTGGAGAAAGAGATCCATTAACACTCCCATTCATCGCAATGACAGGCACATCACAATTTTTTATTATGCCTATATATATATATATTATTATTATTTTTTTTGTTTTGTTTTGTTAATTTTCATTTTATTTTTAGTAATTTTATTACATCAAGTTAAACTAAATTACAATGAGAAATGTTGCCTTGGCACTTTACAATAAGTTTTCATTTATTAACATTGTGATTATTATTATTTTAAGTAATTTAAGTATCTTTTTTTTTTTTTTTTTAGTTTTACATGGAACCACAGAAGTGACTGAACCAATCACCTGCACCATAAATGTCATGTGACTAATCACATCTGCAGAAAAACGGCATTGGCTAATGACAACAAGAACACACACATGCTCAATTTGAAATAACATACATACTACGAATACTATATCTACCATATATAGAAGCTTGTTTCCGCCACTAAATAAAAAAATTAAAAAGGTAATTGTGACTTTATATCTCGCAATTCTGAGTTTATTTCATGCAATCTGACTTTATAACTTACAATTCTTACTTTATATCATGCAATTCTGACTATAACTCGCAATTCTGACTTTATTTCTCACAATTCTGACTTTATTTCATGCAATCTGACTTTATAACTCACAATTCTGACCTTATAACTCGCAATTCTGACTTTATAACTCACAATTCTGACTTTATTTCATGCAATCTGACTTTATAACTTACAATTCTTACTTTATATCACGCAATTCTGACTATAACTCACAATTCTGACTTTATTTCTCACAATTCTGATTTTTTAACTCGCAATTCTGACTTTAGAACTCACAATTCTGAGAAAAAAAGTCAGAATTGTGAGATATAAACTCGCAATTGTGCAAAAAAGATCAGATAAAAAGTTGCAATTGCCTTTTTTATTTTTATTTCATGGTGGAAACAATCTTCCATAACCACATCTATACAGATATGCAAGTAAATAGTGAGATTAGTATGTTATATGCTATTTTAAATTCAGCCGGTGTCTCACGCCCTTCACTAGCCCTGAGCTGAGATGTCAAAGGCAGCAGACAGAAAAAATATGTTCATTTCACACTCTAAGAGCCCCCCAAAAGAATCTATCACTGGTAAAACATTTACTGTAATATAATGAAATATTTAAGCAATATCAGACGAGCGCTGACTATCAGGCTGACTATCAGGCCGACTATCATTTGGCTGTAAGAATTGAACTTGTACTGAACCCGGAACATTCCTTTAACGTTCGTCCTACATTAAACCCAACCATATGACCGAAGTGAAAGCGCTACACCATTATTGACAGTGAAATGTAGAGAGTTAATTGAAGTGCCACAAACTTCTGTGCCCTTATTAGTGTGCATGATGCCTGCGCTGTGATGTGATTTCTGCAGGCGTCTGGCTGTGGGTATAAAGGGTGTAAATTGGCTGCTGTGTTCTTTTATCTAACTGCAAAGTGGATGTTGCCACAGTTAATTAGTGCCGGAAATGTCCAGAGCATTGTCATGAGAGCGTGGACCATCAGCACAGAGGCCATTCACTGAATGCTGACAAAACTTCAGTGCTTGAGGGCAAGTGAACTACTTCACCTTTTGAACCAACTAACAGCTTATCTACATGCCTAAAGTTGATTGGAACATGATATTAAAGCAATAAGTCAAGACCAGTATTGGGGAAAGTTACTTAAAGGGTAAGTTCACCCAAAAATGAAAATTCTGTTATTAATTACTCACCCTCATGTCGTTCCACACCCGTAAGACCTTCGTTCATCTTCAGAAAACAAATTAAGATATTTTTGATAAAATCCAATGGCTCAATGAGGCATCTATTGCCAGCAAGATAATTAACACTTTCAATGCCCAGAAAGGAACTAAAAACATATTTAAAACAGTTCATGTGACTACAGTGGTTTAACCTTAATGTTATGAAGCGACGAGAATACTTTTTGTGTGCAAAAAAAAAAAAAAAAAAAAAAAATAATTAAAAAAAGACTTTTCAACAATATCTAGTGATGGGCGATTTCAAAACACTGCTTCATGAAGCTTCGAAGCTTTACAAATCTTTTGTTTTGAATCAGTGGTTCGGATCGCGTATCGAACTGCCAAAGTCATGTGAACTATTGAAATTGTGAAACACTTATGATGTAACAAAGCCTCATTTACTGAAATCACGTGACTTTGGTGCTCTGAACCACAGGTTCGAAACAAAAAATTCGTAAAGCTTCGAAGCTTCATGAATCAGTGTTTTGAAATCGGCCATTACTACATATCGTTGAAAAGTCATTAATTTGTTGGGTTTTTTACACACAAAAAAGTATTCTCGTTGCTTTATAATATTAAGGTTGAACCACTGTAGTCACATGAACTGTTTTAAAGTACCTTTTTTGGACATCTGGAAGTGTTAAATATCTTGCTGGCAATGCAGGCGTCACTGATCCAAAAAAAAAATCTTAATTTGTGTTCTGAATATGAACGAAGGTCTTACAGGTGTGGAACAACATGAGGGTAATTAATGACAGAATTTTAATTTTTGGGTGAACTAACCCTTTAATGCATTACAATGTTGTGTTACTCTCTAAAAAAGTAACTAATTGCATTACTTTTTATGGAAAGTAATGTGCAACGTTACTTTTGAGTTACTTTTTCTCACCTGGGCTGGGCTTCCTTGTTTGTTTTTTAACAACAACAACAAAAGTTCTATTTTTGGCAAATGTAAAGGCCCTTTCACACCAAATGTAAAAATGAATAAGCCTCAGGCTGAAGAAAATGCAAATTCAAAGTAGAGGGCGCAGCTCAAACAAACCCAACACAAATGTGATGTTTAACTAAAGTAATTTTTGTTTATTAGTATGGTTGAATTAGACTACCGAAGGTCAGCAGCAAAGACATTGGTTAATAAAGTAAGATTAAATACATAAAGTATATTTGTGTTATTTTCTGAGTGTATACTTGCATAATATACAGTGCACACAACTTCTCGGCACTTACAATTTCTCTCAACATGGCGACAGGAGAGCTGTCAGTCAGTACATGGGAAAACAAAGTAACTTGCGTTACTTATTTGAAAAAGTAACTCATATATTTTGTTGTAAATTTAAAAGTAATGCGTTACTTTACTAGTTACTTTACAAGTTACTTTACAGTCTGATTACTTAACTCGTTACTTGTAATGCGTTACCCCAACACTGCTCAAGACTGTCATTTTTTTTACCACATGTTTCTTGCTTCAATGAAACAGCTACAACATCATTGTGATTACAGTCAATATTGCTAAATATATGGGGGATAGTTCCAAAAAAAATGATCATTTACTCACCCTCATATCATCAAACCTGTATGACTTTCTTTAGTGGAACACAAAAAGAGATGTTTAGCAGAATGTCCAATAATTTACTGTTTTTTTGAACGTGAATGATGATTTATAACACCAAGCTTAAAAAATGCTGTTCTTTTTTATTCAACAAAGAATTCTGAAAAAAAGATACGCCAATACATATCTTGCTTTCCACACAAATATGAAGCAGCACAACTGTTTTCAACATTAATAATAATCAGAAATGTTTCTTGAGCAGCAAATTACCATATTAGAATGATTTCTGAAGGATCATGTGACACTGAAGACTGGAGTAATGATGCTGAAAATCCAGCTTTGATCACAGGAATAAATGGAATTTTACAATATATTCACATAGAAAACAGTTATTATAAATTGTAAAAATATTTCAATATTTTTACTATATGTTTGATCAAATAAATGCAGCCTTGGTGAGCAGAAAAGACTCCTTTCAAAAACAATTACATTGATCTCAAACTTTTGAACGGTATATATCCAAACTTGCCACGCCATTGTTAGTCATGTGACACAGGGGAACCAATTGTGAAACCTGATGTATAAATAGTGACAATAAATAGTGAAAAAAAAAAAGATCAATATTTATTCACTGTTTAATCACTGTATATTTCCATTGCAAAAACAGCACTGTACACGTGCTTAACACAAGAAAGTAAGTCTGAAGGACATGAGGGCGATTAAACAAACTATTTAACAATAATAATCACACTAAACAACTATTCTGCCAAATTATGTAGTTCATAGCTAATGATTTATATGCAACTTGAATATAAAAGTCTGTTATCTATCATCTATCTTCAAACAATCAGATTTTAGACTTGAATCATAAGACCTATTAAATTACAGGTTACCCGTGATGACTGAAATGAGTGTGTAAGTTTAGACCAGACATCTCTTTCTTATTGAATTCCAACAGTATTGAAGTCCAACGTTATCATGTCAACAGAATCCTGCGTTCTTCCATCAGAGTCGCAACAAATAGGTAAGCTCATAATTGTTCGCAAACAAATCCTGATCGAGTAAACAAATGTTGAGAGTTTCTCTCATTAAGAATGAAAACAGAACGCTGGTTTCTACTCCAGATCATATTGGTATTCTCGATCTGAAACACAGATAGCCATGTTTGTTCCAGAAACAATCATTCCGGTTTGTTTTCACTGAGTGATGTTCTACTCTGTCACGTTAACGTCAATATTTGCAGATAGATTCGATTTGTGTCTCAATGCACAATCAATTATAGAAACCAGTCTGGTTGATTTTATCAAGGGGTTCAGTGATGTTAATCATCACAAGTCTTGCACAGTGTACAATCTAATAAATGCTGGGATACAAACAACCTAAGTTGGGTTAAAAATGGACAAATCCAGCGATTGGGTTGTTTTAACCCAACGTGCTGGGCAGTTTTATTTAACCCTACTATTGTTTAAAAATGACTATATGGCTGGCTTAAAATGTGTCCAAAATATGTTGGAAAGTAACATTTATTAATATGTTATTAAACATTTAACCCAACCGCTGGGTTAAAACAACCCAATTGCGGGGTTTGTCCATTTTCAACCCAAATTGGATTGTCTTTAACCCAGCATTTTTTTTTTTTTTTTTTTTAGAGTGTATATACTGTACATACCAAATCCAAAATATGAATAAATGCTATATTAGTATGTACAGCAAATAATACTAGAATGACACTGATATAAAATAACAGTTATAAGTTGCAAAATTGATATCACTACAATAACTGCATCAAATTAACATGAGGGGTTTATTCATTCAAAATATGATGCTATACAATATTTGGAATGTTGGAATGTTCTCCAAGGAATGTTGACAGAGGAATGAGTCTGTGTGCTTTTAAATAAAAAAAATAGGGACAAAACAGGGACAAACACACACACACACATTGCCTCCGAGCGATACACACTCTTGTACTTTTGCGCGTCTGTCATTGCATTAGTCAGCGGCTGCCTCTCCGTGACATTTGCTTGATGAGGATTTCATTATGGCTCTGGGGCTTTAGCATTCCTTTAACAGCGTAATGATCCCGCATGGACGACTGTCAATGAAGATCAGGGTCAAAGAACACGTAATTCCATTCTGTCATTTCCCTGTTACCTTTTAATAAAACATGAGAAGATTGGATGAATCATCTACGGTACGATTCCATCTACAGCCTGCATTAGCCTTGTGCTTTTTCTATAATTGTGGGCTGTTTTGATGTGTTTGAACTATTCTGATTCTGCGCGAACACTGTGTTTTGAAACGTCTGTCTAGACTTGCTCTGGGTGGCCGCTGACGTGTGTAGGTTTATACACTGCCATAAGAGCTCATCCATCAAACGCAGCCACGGCTGAGAGCAAAAACAAGCTCAAGTAAAATGAGAACATCTGCTGCTACATCATATATATATATATATACACACACACACTATATTGCCAAAAGTTTTGGGACGCCTGCCTTTACGTGCACATGAACTTTAATGACATCCCATTCTTAATCCGTAGGGTTTAATATGGATTTGGCCCACCCATTGCAGCTATTGCAGCTTCAACTCTTCTGGGAAGGCTTTCCACACAGTTTAGTTCTTCTAGAAGCGCATTTGTGAGGTCAGGCAGTGATGTTGGACGAAAAGGCCTGGCTCGCAGTCTCCGCTCTAATTCATCCCAAATGTGTTCTGTCGGGTTGAGGTCAGGACTCTGTGCAGGCCAGTCAAGTTCCTCCACACCAAACTCACTCATCCATGTCTTTATGGACCTTGCTTTGTGCACTGGTGCGCAGTCATGTTGAAACAAGAAGGGACCATCTATTCCCAACTATTCCAAACTATTCCCACAAAGTTGGGAGCATCAAATTGTCCAAAATGTCTTGGTATGCTGAAGCATTAAGAGTTCCTTTCACTGGAACTAACCAACCCCTGAAAAACAACCCCACACCAACCTCCACCAAACTTTACACTTGGCACAGTGCAGCCAGGCAGGTACCATTCTCCTGGCAACCACCAAACCCAGACTCATTCATCGGATTGCCAGACAGGGAAGCATGATTCGTCACTCCAGAGAACACGTCTCCACTGCTCTAGAGTCCAGTGGCGGCTTGCTTTACACCACTGCATCCAACGCTTTGCATTGCACTTGGTGATGTAAGGCTTGGACGCAGCTGCTCGGCCGTGGAAACCCATTCCATGAAGCTCTCTACACACTGTTCTTGAGCTAATCCGAAGGCCACATGAAGTTTGAAGGTCTGTAGCTACTGACTTTGCAGAAAGTTGGCGACTTCTGTGCACTGTACGCCTCAGCATGCGCCTAGGTGCTTGATTTTATACACCTGTGGCCGTGGAAGTGATTGGAACACCTGAATTCAATGATTTGGAGGGGTGTCCCAATACTTTTAGCAATATATTGTATATATATATCTATATATATATAACACACACACACACACATACTGTCTTGGCTGTACAATATGCACTGTTTTGTTGCCCAAAAACTCATCATTCGAAAATTCTTGAAAAACCGTAAATATTTATTGATGATTTCAGTTGTATTTTTAGCCATACATCTGCATTTCTGGGTGAACATTTAAGGGTGCTGGTTTGGGGAAAAACACGACCACTGCACCCAGACTCAATGTAATCGCTCTAGTTCATCAGCCTCAACCCAACACAGAATGAGCAAAAACCAATCTGGAAATGTCTTGTTGGCACACGCACAAATCATCAATGAACATGTATATCTTGGGATATCTGAAAAATAATTGATAAAGAACCTGTCGGATGGCCTCTTTTGTTTCTTGTCATGTATTGTGCCATGTTGTCTTTGAAATTTCCACTTGAAAACTGCCTCCACAGGAAAGATTCAATGCCAAACGCAACTTTCACAACAAGGGATCTGGATAGTCAAAAAGCAACACAACACACAAAATGTATGACAAGACAAAACCAATGTTCACAAAACCTGTTGAGGAATTATTTCACTTCAGAATCAAACAAAGAAATATTTAGTTATATTTTGCAGAAAGTAAATGAAGCCTATTTATACAGTGACAATATTTTTATGACAATTAAGCACATTTCCCCCAAATTCTCATTAATGCAATAAACTCTGCATTGTAAAAAATAATTTTCATGATTTATCACAGGATTTTTTCTTTTGTCAAATCAATTAATGTGGTTTAGGTAACATAATATTTTGAGTTTCTGTTGATTAAACCAATCGCCTTCATTGTATCAACTCAAAATTTTAAGGCAACCAGGTAACTTACTTTTTTAAGTTAAACCAACAATTCTTTTTTTTGAGAAATTGTGTGTTTAAGTGTGTAAATTGAAAAATACAAACATTTTTCAGGGAAAATGTGCTTGATTTCCATAAACACAATGTCACAAACCTCAAATCCTCAAAACAGACTTCATTATCTTCACGCAAAATGTATGTTCTTATTTTATTCTCTTGATTTAGATGAAGCATGACCTGGACATGTTTTCGTGAGATTCACCCCATCACAGCCATTACTTTTCTCCATCTGAAACGGTTCGTATTTTACAAAAAGTTTCTAAAAAATAAATACAAATATTTTCAAGACTGATTTACTGTCGCTGATAGTTTGCAAACTGCCTTCAACAATCCCACCCCAACTCTTTTTTTTTCAGTCAACCTTTTGTTTTTTTACCCACAGGTTATTCAGTCTTTGTCCGTCATCCTGACAACTTCAATATTCTTCAAAAATTATGTCCATTTTTTGTATTTCAGTCCATTGCCAGGATGAATAAATAAATAAATAGAAAGCAATAAATACATAAATATTGTTTTACTTTTTTTGTTTGTTCATTTTTCTTTAAATAAATACATATTTATTTAAGGTTTTTTAAATGTTGGTATTTAAAAAGACATTTCCATTGTCTTCGTCCAGATCCCAGTGAGTTAAAGTCCTTATTTCCACAGATGGGCAAAGAAATCACAAAAAAACTGAAACAATGAGTGTCTTGTGTAGTGCATTTGGCACGGCCCCGTGCTCTCGCTGACAGGTGAGAAGATGTTGGAGGTTTGCCCAGCACCCGGCCTACTGCTCTTCTCCTTCAATATTTGTCCCGAACTTTTCCACAAGACAAGAAGTCACTTTGCAAAGTGTAACGGGTGACATTAAAACTCTCCGGACTTACTGGGAACCAAAAAAAGCGTCACTGCGGAACTGTGGGCAAAAGCGGCAGGGAGAAAAAACGACTCCAGGACCAGGATGTAAGGGCCTCCGAGAGCGTGCTAGGACCCCTCTTCTTCAGCTTGGGCCGGGGCGTAGTATCCAGCCAGCTGCCTGAAGCGCGGTCCCCAATCGCTGAGGTACGAAAAGTCCTGCTCTGAGGTGGTGGACAACGTACGGATGGAGCTTAGCGAGAGAGCCGGCGAGCTGCTGCCCTCGAAAGCGTAAGTCTGGAACGAGTCGTAAGGCGGCACCGATAAGTCCGCGTCCGCCTGCTCGACCTTCTTGCGTATGTAGCCTTTGAAAACTGAGAAGTCGGCCGGCCCGCCGTCTCCTACCACTCTGTTTTGGATCCACTGAGGGACGGACCGCAGGTCCGGGCCTGAATCCGAGCTTTTGACCTCCGGAAAGTCATAGAGGCTTCGTAGGGCGCTCATGTCGTACGCCTGGGTGTCTTGCTCACCACCGCCCTCGTCGTTGTATTTGATGACGTTGTCGCGCATGTCCTCCTCGTCTTCGGACATGCGCTGGCCTTTTCTGTGACGCTTGAGGGTCAAGATCAGCAGCACCAGGACTATGAGAGATGAGAGACAAACAAGAGAGACACTTTATTCGACAGATGTTAACATGAGATTAGAATGGACCTCGTGTTACGAAGAATCACTTTTTTTTTTTTTTTTTTTTTTTAAATATAAAAGTTCTTTGTACTATTAAAGTTGAAAAAGAGAATTTATTAGAATTTACCTTCGAAAACATTGTGAACTTTCAGAAGTAATGAGGAGTAATCAAGTAAAAAAATATATACATTATTGTTCAAAGGTTTGAAACAATTAAAATTAAAAATGGCAGTACACAATTTTACATAACATTTCAAATTTTAAATAAATTAACTTTCTATTCATCAAAAAATCCATTAAAAAAAAAAAATTACCCTTTTCATATGAAGCAGCACAACTGTTTTCAACATTGATAATAATCATAAATGTTTCTTGAGCAGCAAATCAGCATATTAGAATGATTTCAGAAGGATCATGTGACACTGAAGACTGGAGTAATGAGGCTGAAAATTCAGCTTTGATCACAGGAATAAATTATATTTTATTATATATTCACATGGAAAACAGCTGTTTTAAATTGTAATAATATTTCACAATTTTTACTGTATTTTTGATCAAATGAATGCAGCCTTGTTGAGCAGAAGAGACTTCTTTTAAAAACAACAAAAAAGGAAGAAACATTGTGGAAATAAAATGGTTTGCAAAATCGCTTCATGACATTAACCTCACAATGCAAATCTTGACCACAGAAGTGAGGAAAGTTAACTAAATTAACCTTTGACTCTTTGAGCTTTGTTAACATGTCTCAACATCACTTTTCATGATAAATTATAACACATTAATACAGTTTATTTAACATATGCAAAGCCTACACATGTCAAGCATTACAGTTTCCAAGAAAATTGCTTATTAGAAAAACAAATTGTCTCAAACAGGAAAAAGAAAATCCATTAACCTCAAATTGACTCTTCAGTAAACAACTGAGCCGCTTGTACAGCAGAAGTCGACTTCTCTCAGTGGATCACACCACAACACGACAAGGATATTAACAAACAGATCCTGGCATCGCATCGCAGCTAGGGAACTTATTACAAACCACATCTTAATTTTAATGAGAGACTTGTCCTTTCTGTAGCATTTCAACTAGTGCATCACAAGAACAACACTTGACAAAATAATCTCACATCAATTTCTATTACAACTGACCCTTTGCTAAGCTCCGCCCATTAGATTAGAATACTGCACACAGCAACAGCTGCTAAGAGAGGACTGGTCAATAACATTCTAAGGCGGAGTTTGTGAAGGATCAATCAATTGCATTATTCATTAGCATTTGAGCCTGGCTATTAAGTGATATATCTGCCATGCCAGCATCTTCATTTACTAACAATACATGATGGAGAGGAGAAGTGTAGAAAAGATTACAAATAAATGAGACTTTTACAAAGCTTTGCCGCGAGGTGGAGTGCAGATATGAATGAGGAATTAAACATGAACTGAAAAGGCAAACAATTGAGATGGATCATTTAATAAATTAATGAGTCGGAAAACAAAAGCGGCATCTCTCTCAATAAACCAATGAATCCTTAATCTGAGCTGAATTATGTTAATTAGCGTCTGCGTTTGTGATTGCATACCGTCTTTCTTACATTTGATCTGTCAGTGCTGTTTAAATAAACACAGAACCGGCGGCAAAAATCACTGCAGCGTTCACAGACGTGGCTGGCTCTTTGAGGTCATAGAAAAGTCCGACCAATTACAATTTGGGGAACATTGATGCATTTAATGTGGATATCAAGTTAGGAAAGAAAATGTCTGACCTAATTCCATCCATGCATCTGTTTTAAGTCTCCTAAAAGTGGAGACAAAAGCAGCGATTTAGCAATGTAGGTTACTACGCTTGTGGAGGTTTTGAGATTGACTGTTCAAAAGTAGCTTGCATGCACAAACCCAAAACCTAAGGTATTAAAGGGTTCATGAAATGAGAAATCAACTTTTCCTTGAGCTTTTGATATATAAGAGGTCATTGAACTATGAAAATATCCTGTAAGTTTTAGAACGGAAAACTTCCTTGTTAGTCCAATAAAAGCTTTTATTGACAACAGGCCCATCGAAACGCCGCCTCCACAGAAGAAATCAACGCCTACTTCATCATTGCAACGTTAGCCCCGCCCACTGGTGTGTTAGTGAGATGAGGAGAGAAGAGCGATGCAGGACTAAAATAACATTACCTTTCAAAGGATCCTAATGCTAGGAATATGGTTATTTTCAACAATTTGATTGTCTCAGTTATTTGTATTCGGTACATTTCACTATGAATTCTTTGGTAATTCAATTTGAATTTCAGCACAGGCTTTGCAAAAAGACTTTTATGATATGGACTCGACAGTAATGCAACAACATGTAAGTAATTGTGTTAATTCTAATGCCTGATCTGATACGTAATGACGCTTAGTAGGATGAAAATAATCTGTTATTTAAACTGTGATTAAATTATATATAGAAAGTGATCAAAGAACGCTCCCTTTACAATCGCTGGAGCTGTCAATCAAACAGTGTGAGTTTATCAGTGACTGAGTTCTTGACTCACACCAAAAACTCCCGTTTTATTCAACGAATCTCTTAGTTACATCATGTTTGCACTGTTAGATATGATGAAAGCATTCGTTAGTGTGCAGAAATTGAGTTGCAATGACAAGATCACTGCTTTCATACGCTCAACAACATGTCTGTGATCGGCTACAATCTTCATCACTGCAACCTTTAATGCCACCATCTAAATATGATGTCATAGATCTAAATGTAATAAACACTTTTCATGATTAGTTAACCTTGAGAGCTGTAATAGTAAAAACATGCTAAAAGTTTTCGAGAGAGTTAATCATGTTAGGAAAGATGTTAGCCAATCACAGCAGTGGGCGTTTACACTGAAGTCTCCCCTTAAAACAGAGCGTTCAAATCAGAGGGCTAAAATCAGGGTAGGAAAAATGCCTTTTATTTCTAAATTATGACATTTATTGATGTAAAAGGCATACTAACATTATAAGTGCACCTCAGGAAACATTATAAAACCGTAAAACAACGCAGTTCATGACCCCTTTAAAAACTTAATGCACACACAATTTATACCTCAAATCATGTTGTTCATTTTCTAAGCAGTCAGATGAGTTTATGGTCCAATAGACCAGAATAAACTGTAGAGATTAGAATATCACAGATACTCTTTTCAGTTCAGACAGTAATAAACCACCTAGCAACACCCTAGCAACCACATAGCAACATCCAAACAATCAGCTACAACACCATAACATTGTAGCAACAGATTTTCTAACACTCAATGTAAAATTTTCAAATTTGCAAACAAAAATAGCTGGAATTATTGTTATTTATCAATTTATGTTTATTACTATGTTCTTAAGTTTGTGTGCACTGTGCTATGCTGTAGTCTTAATGCAGTGTCATGTTCACAACATCATCGTGTTTTATGATGATGTGGAATGAAGTGTGTACTGTTCAATTTTGTTGTCTGCTTTCTGCTGGACAGTACATCGACATTTAATTAAGTCTGCTGTCATCATTTGGCTCTCCATCACACAGCGCACATAATATAAACAGTAAACATGCATTTTCATTGTTTAAGCATTAAATACTGTACTAATAACGTGTGGAAACTGCAACTCGAAAAGCGTTTAGTTTACATCACAGTCCCGTTGGTTACTAAAAGTCGCAAAACTACAATTTCAGTTTCAAAGCTGCAAAGATACAAATTATCGTGATGCATAAGCTCAATATAATGTCTTTGGCGCAAAGTTCACATTCAGTAAGTGATCATCTGAATATTTCATTAAGCATGTTTTCTCTGGAGGCACATGTCTGATCAAAGGCTATCCATTTTACATAATTATTAATGTTATAATATAGAGCCATTGTCTTGGCTGGTGTTCTAATCTTGAGAGCGAAACGTTTGGGGTCAGGAAAGGATTTCTTTCATCTTTCCTTTTGAGGATGAATGACAAGGATGAAAGCTCTCAGACAACCATTTATGAGTTAAAACTGCAACAAAGTTTTTAAAAGTGCTCAAAAAATCATGCAACATTTCTCAGATTTGCATTCATTTCAATGCAGGCTTTAATGTCCCTTTTAAATGTTCTTTTTGAGTTAAAAAAGCTCTTGGTCTAATTAAGCAAGACTTTTCTTTCTAAATATATTCCAAAAAATAGTAACACTTTAGATTAGGGAACACTATTCAGTATTAACTAGTTGTTTATTATGAGAACACATATTACTAGGGTATTGGCTGTTTATTAGTACCTAAAGCACATATTAATGTCTTATTCTGCATGACCATATCCCTTAATCCTAAACTTAACAACTAAAACTACCTTACTTACTATTAAGAAGCAGTAATTAGGAGTATATTGAAGGAAAACTCCTAGTTGATATGTTGAATATGTGTTCACTAAGTGTTACCTTAAAAATAATGTAAATTTTAGAACTACCCTCACTTTCCTTAAAAATATTTTTTTTTTCCTTTATTAAGCTGAAAAACTCCCTGCCATGATGCCTGGGTGCTGCTATATGTTGCTATGCGGTTGCTAGGGTGTTATAGGAAGTTATTTACTGGTGCAAGTCAAAAGAGTCCATCCTCGAGTCTCTGTGATCTTCTGGCTCGAGTCTCTGTGAGTCTGTGGATGAAAAACAGTCAGATCACATAGAAAAGTAAAATACGCCCTTATTTTAAGGGAAAAGAAAATGTGCATTTTAAACCAGGGCATTTACACAAAGAAACACAGATGGATGGATGGATGGATGGATGGATGGATGGATGGACGGACGGACGGACGGACGGACGGACGGACGGACGGACGGACGGACGGACGGACGGACGGACGGACGGACGGACGGATGGACGGGCGGGCGGACGGACGGATGGACGGACGGACGGACAGACTGATAGATAGATAGAGATGCCTTTAGCAAACACCACCGATTCTGATAAATCCTATTGGATATGCTTTACCTGACACGTGTCAATCATCAGGCATCTTTCAGATCTCAGCCAATCACAGTCCATTGCTTTCCAAAAGGTACAGGGCAAGTTACATAAGCAAAAAATGCATTTGAGGACAAAAAAATATATATAGAGAGTGCAGACTGTGCACTAGGAAGCTTGTTTTATGGATGGCTTTTCTGGTAGAAGGGAACACACAAGTGTATTAAAGTATGAGCGCATTATGAAGGCTCTAGCTGTGAAGTTGAAGCTAATTTTGCTCGCCGTGAACCATCCGTCTAACGCTGAGCTTTGCAAGCAGCTCCAACCATATAAAAACTGACAAAGCGGCATACAAACAAGGCAGAAAACGAACAACATGCTCTGCCCCTTTCCGGAAATTACGAATAAATCTAATACGGCAATTTCCAATTCATGAGCCATAGCCACACCTGGAGTTTCATAACTTCCCTTTCACATTTCATAGGACAGACCGGTGAGAAGTATTATTATTACTTACTACTGTTTATTTCTTTCAGCCAGCACTTTCTGTCAGTGTTTATCTACCCTAAACATGTTCAGAGAAGAAAAGATGGCAGGTATATTAATCTGCGTAACTGCCTTGCAATAGACCGGTCTGCAGTTGTTTACTGACCAACAAATGGCTAAAAACAGCGAATAACGCCGCAGATGGTGCGACTCCTCACAGAAGCACACGGCTCCCTGGCTCTTTGATTCAGTATTTTTCCCTAAGCCTAGGAGAGATAAGTCTTTGACCAAGCTCACCCTTCATGTTATTCTTCGATTCTGGCATGATCAAGGACTCTAAATGGCCTCGAGCCAGGTAATGTGAATTGAGTTACACGGACTGCATTTGCAGTGCATGATGCATACTAAATGACGCTCAGCATTAAAGTGGTAATTCCTGCGAAGATGACACGAGATGCATACATACAGACTAGTCTTTAGACACATTAGGGGATTACATGCATCGATTACATAGGCTGGTTTAGAATTAGCAAGAATTGAATCACTAAAAGGTCGCAGCACTTTTTTTCCAGCATACTTTCTCCATCTGGAATTAGCTACGAATCCAGACCCCCATCGCGGCCTACGCTCTCACAGGCGTACTGAAGGTATGGGGTGAAGAACCGCATTATGTACCTGCCCTTGTGAAACATGTTGCAGCTCCTTGCCGTGCAGATGTTCGGTTAAGCGGACCTGACAAGACGGCTAATTTACCCTTGGGCGGCGGGTGGCCAGGACTCCCATCATGGCAGATGGGCCGTAATTGGGACGGATGTGTGCAGATGCCTTGCTGCGCCCAAATGGATTTATCACGTCACCCTCAGAATAAACTGATGGAGGGGTTGTTTGTTTGAAGGTAATTAGGCAGAAATTTGTTTTCATTCCCTCCTTATCATGCCACAAATTGATCTAATAGGAAGGGTGCGGCATTCGGAAAAGGCTGTGATCAGGAGGGACACCCTCTTCCCTTCAACGTCATGAGATCTATCCGATCTGTGCACTCAACGCCTGGGAGAACAAGAGGAGACATTCTGACTAGAGTGGAAATGAATGGACTAGACTACAATAGAATAGTCTCTTAAACCATAAGCCCACTATGAATTTTATTTCCAAACATAATTTTAATTCCATAAATGAAATAAAATAAAAAATAGAAAAGAGAGGCTGCGCTAATTGAATGTAATCAGAAGCCAGAAACTATGCTTTCAAACATCTAAGGTTTCAAACAACTAGCATTAAACTTTCATCCGTTTCTGCCTTTCAGCTTCACTGTGCTGCTTCAGTTTTAATTGATGTTCATTTCAGAAGAAGGATCATATCCTTTGGGATGACAATTAAATTGAATTATTTATTAGAGATCAATTTTGCGGTGCTTCGCTAACACATTAAAACTTATGACAAGATGACCGTTCAATACTCCCCCTACCTTTCTATCTGTCCCCTAACTTTTGACAAGCCCCCTGCCTTTTGGCATACCCCCTAACCTTTTAGCACAAACCCTACCTTTCAGCACACCCCCTACATTTTGACACGCCCCCTACCTTTTTGGCACAACCCCTAACTTTCGGCACTACCCCTACCTTTCGGCACACTTCCTACCTTTCAGCACACCCCCTACCTTTTGACACGCCCCCTACCTTTTTGGCACAAACCCTACCTTTCAGCACACCCCCTACCTTTTGACACGCCCCCTACCTTTTTGGCACAACCTCTAACTTTCGGCACACTTCCTACCTTTCAGCCCACCCTCTACCTTTTGACACGCCCCCTACCTTGCCCCTACCTGCCCCATGCCCCTACCTTTTTGGCACAACCCCTACCTTTCGGCACACTTCCTACCTTTCAGCACACCCCCTACCTTTTGACACGCCCCCTACCTTTTTGGCACAACCCCTAACTTTTAGCACACCCCCTACCTTTTGACACGCCCCCTACCTTTTTGGCACAACCCCTAATTTTCGGCACAAACCCTAACTTTCAGCACACTTCCTATCTTTTGACTACCTTTTGAATCAAATATTTAATTCATTCATTCATTCATTCATTCATTCATTCCATGGGTGAGCTAGAGGGAAGAAAAAGCATAAACAATGCTTTCAAAGACTTTATTTTTATTTTACAACAAGCTCTAAAATGTAGGGTTAATGGTTTTGAAAAATCCCTAACTAAAAGTATGAGCAATAATGATAGTAATGCTTGACTGAGCAAACACGGCTAATTAAACAGAAAGGATGGGCTTCTGATGACCCGGACACAACTTATAAATGATTTACAGCAGGAAAGATGAGCAACAGGGAGGGAAAGCTGACTGAGAACAATTCATGTCGCATACTTTTCCATGATGAGCAACTGCAGAAGACAGAGAGAGAGAGAGAGAAAGAGAGAGAAAGAGAAAGAGGGATGGAAAAAGCTCTAAGTGGCAAGGAGAGAAATAAAGACGGATATACTGAGGCCAGAAGAAAGTCATAAAACTTTCAGCAATGACAACAGAACCGCAGTCCAACGGCTCTTCTACATTGGAACTGGAGTGCCGTGGATGTCTGGAAAGGCTGCTCTATTTAAAGAGCTCAGCGATCCGTGGGGACAGTGGTGCTGATGCTGCTCTTTTGCGAGCAAGGGCTGTATCCGTCCCAAGCTTCCCTTAACTCACCCGTCCTCTGCTGGAGAGGCTGGATGTCATTCACAGAGGCCTATATTGTGTGTGTATGTGTGTGTGTTTGCTCTACGTGAACAAAAGCTTTCATACTCTGCCTAATAGAGGATGCACAACTGCAGTTAGTGGGCAAAGGATGCTGAATGAAATATTGATCAGCTTTCATGTCATTCTAGTTTTGTTTTTTGCCTCCTGCCACATTTAGACCAAAGAACAAGGTTTTAAAGAATGACGATGGGCCATTAAAAGAGTTACAGCGGTCGTGGAGGTAAATATGATGTGTGTGTGTGCAAAGGCAGCTCAAATGTTCAGCGCTTGCTCGACTCTATAGTCTGCTGGTCTCAATGCACACTACTAATGAAAGGTTTTATTAATTGCTCCATAAATGCAAATATTAATGCTCAAACACGCATTATCAAGTGGATGTAATTGCATCTTCAAAATCCATCAGTCACCTGGTGATGTGTGTTTTGTTGAAGGTGAAATGATATTGATGAGAGAACCTTTTATTCATTCACATCACTGACCCACATATAAATTATATTCATACTGTATATAAATGCTGCAGAAATCTTCTGGCATATTTACCACTTAATATCTATGGACAGCATACCATAAATAATAAATGCAGGAGTGTGTAAATATGTCAATAAATGTCAATAAAGTTGCATTTATTCATTTGGCAGATGATTTTTATCTAAAGATTCAAGATATACATTTTTCAAAAGGATTCAAACTCATGATCTCTGCGATATTCTACCAGTCAAGCTACATGATGTTGGTACTCAATACGCTGTCAAATCTGTCACACTGTTTCAAAGCTATAACCATAATATTACATGTATACAACTTGGTCTGTAAAACTTTCTCATCTCGCAGCCAGCAAAAAAACAAAAGCAAAACTTAATTGCTTTTGCGTGGTATCCATGGGAGGATGTGATGTAACTATCTGTAACACGCTGTTTACATTCAACAAACTCCACCCAGAGGAATTACACCAGTAATGCGTAAAAAGTACCTTGAAAAGTAGTCCAAGCTCAACACTGAAATACATGCTTTACTTAAAGGGGACCTATTATGCCTCTTTTTACAAGATGTTAAAAAGTCTCTGATGTCCCCAGAGTGTGTATGTGATGTTTTAGCTCAAAATACCCGACAGATCATTTTTTATGTTAACATTTTTGGGGGTCAGGAAAAACACACAGTTTTTGTGTGTGTCCCTTTAAATGCAAATGAGCTAGTGCTTCCCCTTTCAAGAAGAGGGCGGAGCTTCAAGAGCTCATGTTCCAGCATACCGGCAACAACAAAACAGGACAATCTCACGCACTGAAAATGTCAGAAACTGTCAGTAGCTGTGTTCAGCCTCATAGGTTCTAATCAGAGTCGAGAGACTCAAGAAGAAGTGACAACATGTATAATGCAGCAGGACATTTCTGAATGGTTACTTGATGAATTTGTGTAGTTGATGTGGAGTTAACTATCTTCCAAGTCATCGATTAGCATGTCCTGTCATGATAATCTATAAATCAACTGTACAGCTGCTGTGTGGGGACTGTTGTAAGATGCCTACAGAGCCAGAGAATATATGCTGAATGGAGATAGAACAGGTATAGTTTAGTTTAATTACGGTTATAACTTATGTTGTCATCTTGCTTTTATGACATGCTATTGCATTTGTTACATACTGTATTGCAATTTGGTGAAAAGACATTGTAAAACTCCAGCTGCTACAGCGAGGACACAGAAATAGCGGACTCTGTGCTTCTCACTCAGGGCTGTGTCTATGCTAATAGGGCAGATCGTCACCAGTTATGGAAGGGGCTTCTCCCAATGATGACATCATGAACATGTAACAAAAAAGCATTATAGGTCCTCTTTAAGAGATGGGGGAATGCATTGAACTGCATTCTCACAGACAGTGACATAAAGTTCCTCAAGTGAAAGATTTTACCTATGAGAATGAGGATGCACACCAGCAGTGCGATGAGAGCGCCGGGGCTGAGCGCAGCGGACATGACGTAGGCTGTGGAGTTGCAGGACTGAATGGCTCCGTCTGTGTCACAGCCACACACGTGGATGGTGAGTGTGCCCGTGCTGCTGAGGGCCGGAGGGCCACTGTCCACCACCAGAATGGGCAAGAGGTACACGTTCTGCTCCTGACGGTTGAATCCAGACCGCTGCGTCCTAATACCGGCTGTGTTGTCTACAGAGTCAGTGAGAGGAGAGAACAGACAGAATGTTACTTCTGGCAAATTTTATTCATACACTTTATTAAAAATACATTTAATTAAAAAAATATTACTGAAAATAAGTGAAAAGATTCTGTAATATACCATCACTTTACCATGGTAGCGCAAGAACTGAATATTTACAAATTATGGTATGTACTGTGGGGATATATCATGGTACTGAAATTCATATAAACTTGTTTTTGACTGGGGTCAGGTGAACCTGAAACCAACATAATCATACACAACTTTTAATTCAGACAAATTAGTCATTAGCTGTTAAGAAAACCCACAAACTATAATTATATTTTTATCAATATAATTATTATTATTAGTTTGTATATTTAGAAGTTCAGAAGTTTGGGGTCGGTACATTAAAAAAAAGAAAAAGAAAAGAAAAAAAGAAATACTTTTCAGCAAGGACACATTAAGTTCATTATATGTGTCAGTAAAGACGTTTATATTGTCACAAGAACATTTTTTTTTTTTCAAATAAATGCTGCTTTTTTCTTTTTTTCTTTTTTTTTTTTTTTTACTTTTTTTCCCAGCTTCACCATCACAGAAAATACATTTTAAAATATATTAAAAACAGTATTTTTTTTTTAAATACAAATAATATTTGACAATATTACTGTTTTTACTGAATTTTTGAATAAAAATATGCAGACTTGGTGAGCAGAAGAGACTTATATATAATAATAAACCTACATATATAAGTACATACTGTATATAGTAGTGGCCAAAAAAAAAAAAAAAATTGTAAAAAGATTTTGTAAGCATGTTTCATAGTTGTGCTCAGTGTTGGGGAAAGTTACTTTTTATGAAAAGTAATGCATTGCATTACTTTTGCAATTCTGGATTAAAGAATAATAGGATAAGAAGTTCAGCACTCCTATTTCTAAATCTAATCTAAAGTCATTTTTGCTTATTAGTAAGGTTTAATTAGATAATTGAAGGTTGCTGGTTAATAAAGTGAGATTAAATACATAAAGTATATTTGTGTAATTTAATATAGTTAATTATTACAGGTTTGCATAAAATTCTGGGATTGCATTTCACTGTTTTTATTCATTTTGAGGAATACTGAATGTTTTTGTGCAAGTGAGATGAGTGAATGCATGTTCACATTTAGTCTAGTTCTACAATAGCCATCGTGTTCACACAGCGCACACAACACTGGGACAGGAGAGCTGTCAGTCAATAAATATGAAAAAGTAACTTTACTATTACTTTGCGTTACTGTACTAGTTACTTAAGAAAAGTAATCTGATTACATAACTCATGCGTCAGAGTCAATCGTTTTTTTCTACCATAAACTGAACTCATTGCAAACTTTATTTAGAAAGAAACAGCAAGTCTAAAGTTCTCCAAAACTGCCCAAAAGCTTTTACAGCCGGCTGCTGAAACGCCAGATGTATGAATGTGACTAACACTGACAAACAGCAAAATACTGTGAAAAAAACTATAGCAACAACTCAACTAATGGACTTGCATACAGGCACACCAGCCATCCATCATGGACATACGTCACTGTCACCTACACCGCTAGAGCACGACTTACTGATAAATACAGCACGAGTTACCAGATCCGTTAGAGAGAGACGGGGAATTTTTGCTGAGTAAAAGCACTATGACATTGTGACTTGACTGGATCAGTAAATCTTCTCTCAAAGGCACTCTCATTCTCATAAATACAGCAAACTCCATCAAGAAAGGCAACAAATCCATTTCCCTTTTCTAAAGTCTAAAAACATCAGAAATGGAAACATTACCATAACCGAACAACAGCTGAGTTGATTGCCCAGCAGTGAGCAGAAGTAAATACTGAGATGTGTTTTAAAATGTGACGGAGACACGGTCATTGATTGGGTTATGTCAAATCCATCAACCAATGATTTATTAAAGAGCACAGAGTCATGACCTTTCAATATTAATCTAGTTGGGCCGCATCTTTCTGGCAAACACCTAAATGACAAAAAGAGGACACAGAAGGAAACCATTGATTGGGTTCAGCACCTCGTATCAGCGTTCAGATTAGCTTCATAATTGATTTCGAGTCATCAAAAGCTGTGAATCAAATTTAGTGCTTACGTTTATAAGGGTTTCTGCACTTTTTGACCGATGAATTGCTATGACCTTTCCAGACGTTGGATACGGATTTTTAAAATGATTCAATTCGCAAACAAGTAATTCAGAACCTGTTTGAGTGACACACAGAAAAAAAAAATCGACTCAAAAGAATGATTTGCTTACAAAACGAGAAGGTTTTACTGTACACAATGACTGAACAATAACTAGCTGATGAAATATTGGAGAAAAGAGTTTAAAATGTATATTCACTTAACATGGGATTTTATTCAAATCCATCATGTCCATATGGAAATGGAAAATAAAATCCTATTGATGTGATTTTGCCAAATACAATATAATCTTTAAATTTCCATGCAGAGTTCAACTAATATGATACATATACACTACCGGGAAAAAAGTGCAATTATTAAGAATTTTTTTTATGTTTTTAAATGTTTTTGCCGCACACAAAGGCTACATTTATTTGATCAAAAATATAGCAAATGCAGGAATATTGTGAAATATTATATATATATATATATATATATTATATATATATAATTTGAATAGGTGATTGTCTATTTGAATATATTTTATTTTTGTGATGGCAAAGCTGAATTTTCACGATCATGTGACATTGAAGGCTGGAGTAATGATGCTGAAAATTCAGCTTTTCATCACAGGAATAAATTATATTTGAACATATGTTACAATATAAAGCACTTATTTTAAATTGTAATATTATTTCACAATTTTTCTGATTTCGCTGTATTTTTAATCAAATAAATACAGCTTTGGTGAGCAGAAGAGACTTCTTTAAAAAAAAAAAAAAAAAAAAACTTCTGACCTGTAGTGTATAATATAATAAAATACATTCCTAAAAAGTGGATGTACACTTGATCCAAAATAAACATGAATGTCACAGCATTAGAAAATCCACTTAAGACACAGATACAGGCACTTGATCTGATGAATCACATTCACACATTTATAAGAGTCCAAACACTTGTTTTGGGCATCAGTATTTGCCAGATGGAAACATGTTGTAACGTTTCTGTATCACAGGATCAGCCGACTGAGGGCAGAACAGTCAAACTCCTTTGAATACAGAATATGGAAAGAGAACAATAAAATCAAACCAGAACAAAACTTACCGCCGATGCCAAAAAAAAAAAAAAAAAAAATCCCCAAACAAACTGAGTTACAATGAACAATGCCCTCTGCCTGCGCTATATGTTCTGTTTTGACTAAAAGCACGCCAACAGGCAACTGGGGAGCAAACGGACACAGAAAATATTAGTGACATATACGAGGGAAAGGCGAATCAAACACTGGTGAGAGAAAACAGCCTCGTGCTCTTGACTGGCTCCAGACGAGCCGTCCAAAATAAAACAAAAAACAAAAGATGTTTTGTTTGGAGTCGTCAATCAAATTCCCAACGTGCCAAACAGCTCTCTCTCTCTCTGGAAGGACTCAGATGTGGCTATTCAAAGCACAAAGTAAGAGATGAATTTAATATTATAGTGAAAGGACAGTTGAATCAATAGCACAGATAGCTAAAAAGTTTGACATCCTAAAAAAACAGTTTGTCCTCATGTGTCGGATCACAGAGGGAGAAGGTAACGCAGCGCTGCGGTGTCGAGGAGAAAAAAGTGACAGATTCAATCTGACAGCTTGACAAATGTGTCCATGAAAACAGAAGTATGGGGGATATGGGACGTGGGAGGATACAAAGTGTGTTCTTTTGAGTGTGCTTGAGAGGGGAAACCTGTGTAGGTGTCCTTTTAGGAGAGTTTCTGGGTCATATTTCATCCCGAAATCAAATGAGAGAAATGCTGTTATGCTCTGTTACACCACTTAAACAGATTGCAGATCTGTTTGGTGCCACTAGTAGTACAGAAATCACACACTTCATCTTTAATTAACCTTTTTTTTTTTTTTTTTTTTTTTACCATAATAGAAAAGAAAAGTCATAATCATAATCATAAAAGTATTATAAAATATTTTTAATATATATATATTTATTTTATTGTTAATCAACAATGCATTTTTATATATTTTATTTACATATAATTTATGATATATAAATATAATTTATTTTGTTACATGTGTATTTATATATACATAATAAATATACACAGTACACACACATATATTATGTAAACAAACTTTTGGATGCGATTAATCATTTGACAGCCCCTATATATATATATATATCCAATAATTTTGTTAATTCTAGAGAATTACTTATTACTATTATTTAATATTACTATTATTGTTAATGAATTAAAATTTGGTAATATTAATTATTATTATTATTATTTAATAATGTTATTAATTATATTAATATGTATAAATGTATATATATATATGATATATATACATTTATACATATTATATACATATCATATACATTTACACTTAATTTATTAATAGCAATTGTTAATATGCCAACACTCACAATGATTTGCATACTGCCTGCAATTGTTTTCATTTCTCATTTTGTATTTTCTTATACTGTTTGTGCAAGCACAAACCTTATCTTCCATGAAATACACTTCTGATCTTTTTTTCTCAAATTTTGGGGTGAAATATGACCTAGAGGTTTCTTCAAGAGATTCACTCTTTTAATATCAATGCACAGTTGCACAGTTTGTATTCTCGCAGTGTTTTAGTAAACAAGTGCATTTCTAACAGCTATAGTTCGTTTGTGTGTCTCAGTGTGTGTGTGTGTGTGTGTTTTTGTGACACAAATTTGTATAATGACATGGGTATGACATAGGTATTACAAGGAGAGGGTGACTTATGAGGACATTACCCCATGTCCCCATTTTTCAAAAGGCTTATAAATCATACAGAATGAGTTTTTGTGAGAAAGTAAAAATGTGCACAGTTTCCTGTGATGGGTAGGTTTAGGGGTAGTGTAGGGCGATAGAAGATACGGTATGTACAGTATAAAAACCATTACGCCTATGGAATGTCCCCACAATTCACAAAAACAAACCTGTGTGTGTGTGTGTGTGTGGAGTGTCCGTATTGCAGAGCGTGTCCTGCGCAGGGCTCTCCACTCAAGCGTGCACATATGTGTTTGTGTTTGTGCGGCATTTTCCGGGCTCTCCACAGCTGACATTTCCATCCTGTCAGATCAGTCTGGATTTGCCCATGCGTCACATCAACTTACACACATCTCTAAAGAGGCTGGCAATAACACAATCCCGCTCGGCCTGACGGGGCCAGCGTTTGGGGAGAGACAACAAATATAAGAATGACAAATAAAAACAGAAATGAAAAAAATACATTTGAGAGCTATCTAAGGAGAAAATGCCTGATTATTTGCAGATGGATTCACTTCAATAATTCTAGAGCGCTCCCTACCCAGATAGCATTATAGGGACATTACTGACATATACTGCCTTCGAGAATACATTTATTTTGTACCATGGTCTGTCTAAATACTTGATTCTGATTGGTTAGAAGGTCTGTCTGTCTGTCTATCTATCTGTCTGTCTGTCTATCATCTTATTTATCATTTTAAATGTAATTTTCCATATTGTAATTTTATGGGCAATGTATTTAGGATTTTTAATGTGCTAAACATTTGTCAACTTTTGACATGTAATAAATGCCACAAAGCTCCAATTTTGGGTCTTTAAATAATAATTCTTAAAGTCAAAATAACCAAAACAAAAGAATTCCCAGTACATAACAGAAAACCCATGCATATGAATTGGACAGAAATATTAAATACCCCTCATTCTCTGTTTCCGAACACAAACACCAGATGCTACAACAGAAGGTGATGTCATAAAAGTGACAATGCGGCCTACCTCTCGGGAGCATTCATGAAAGATTGCATTTGTCAAGTCAGACTTACACCAAAAGGGTTTTTTTCCTGTTCATATTGGTCTTTTCGGAAGAACAGAAAAACTTGGCTCATACTTTTATGACACCTCATGCGGGTCAGAGACAGGCGAGCCTCCTGTCAAGGGAGTGTCATACACCGAAACAGCCTGGAGGAACTGTATCCATCTGATTATCCATGAGCGCAGAGTAAAAGATAAGGTGTCCACTTGGGGAAGATTGCTCAAAGATCATGTAAAAATGCTTTGTAGAAACTCTCACTGGTCGGATAGTTTTTGAAGTTCCTTTCTAACAGCACGTCAGACTCAACAAACAGATCTAATGTTTCTGTTTCGCCTGAAGATGGACAGACGGTTCAAGACTGTCCAACACGAGAAGATTAAGGGGAAGACTGTTTCACTCATATTGATTTCTCCTTTGCAGGAGACTCAGACCTGAGCTGTGCTCATCAGGCCACACAGGAGTCAAAGGTGAAATGTCTTTGCAAAACCCAACAGGGACCAGAGTTAAAATTCTGCTTCAATACTCATAACTGAGCCAGAGATAGTACAGTATATATATATATATATATATATATATATTAAGATATGTCAGAGCAAGTTGCTTTCAGTTAAAAAAGCCCAAACATGCATTTTAGTCTACGACTAGCTTAAGCCTTGTCTGTGAAACCGGGGGTAAATATTATTCGATTTTAGTCAACTAAATCTACAGTAGACTTAGTCGACTAGAATCTAATTTAGTTCAATTGTAATGCATTAAGTAAGCATTTCTCTAACAATACACAGATCCAATACACTGATATACATTTGATATTCTCCAAATTGTTTATGTTCACTTAAGTCTGTACTTTACTCGCCAAAGCGGACGTTTTTTTTCAACACTTTTCAAAACCCAAATCAGTTTTCAACACTGATTATAATGACCATTATTAATAATCATCAAATCAGCATATTAGAATGATTTATGAAAGATCATGTATCACTGAAGACTGGAGTAATTATTCCAAACTTTAATGTAAATGCAATTGATAAAATCAATATTCATGCATGTAAAAGAAAACTTTCCAAAGCATCCAAAACGTATAGTAAAAAGGTAAAGATCCGGTCTCTTACCCTTGATGTCCCATAGTGTAAAGTGGCGATTGTTGGAGGCCTCGGGTGCCAGCGTAAAGTAGAATCGATGTCCAGACTGCGGTTCATCCCTGTCCACCACACTGATGGTGTGAATGAGCTGCAGACAGAGACAGAAAGAGATTTTAATAACCCTCAGTGTGTGTGTCATCCAACGGCGTACATGCATGATCCCTCAAATCACATGTGTTGTTACTTTACTAAGTGATTAGATGAAGCATTTTCATCTGCTGGATCATAAAACCCCACAGATGGACCTTGAAGGAGCGTAGATGAGATTGCATGACTACTCATATTTACTAGTCGACTACTCCTCCAGAAAAGTAGCCGACAAGTCAATATTTACCTGATGTAGATGACTCACTGTACACCGTGCAGTTTCAGCAGTCTGTTTCTGGCAAGTCCAATGCTTTGTTAGTCTAGAGTACATCCACATGTTGAGATGATACCGGTGACAAACGAAAGTGTGCATATCTACATTACCAGTTTCATGCAGCTGGTGTTGTCACAAACGGTGCAAACACAACTCATGTTCCACTTGCTTATGGCAATTTAAAGGGAAGTTTGGGTCCCATTTTATATTAGAATTGCTTAACTACTATGTACTTACATAGTAAGTACAATGTACTGTGCAGGAGCTGCAGACATCTTTTCTTCCAAAAATGAAACAACAAAAATGCCCTTTTTGTTATATTATGCTAAAACTACACTGAGCTCTCGGCCTACTAGGCTTTCGAATCACAGTTTCTGTGGTAAATCTGAAGTGCAAGTCGAAGAAGAAGTTGTCGCAGTGAGAGTGGGTGTACTTGTGAGAGGCATCGGGCCCAGTTACTACATTAGCCGGTTTGTGAGACAACAGATGGAAGCGTTTAGGAGGGCGGGAGAAACAGAGGCGCGGGAAAGAGAGGGAGTGGGCGGCACTTCAGACAATCCCGCTAAAATTCCCATGTTCTCTCGTTGCTCATTTCTCATTACACGGTCATCAAAAGGCTCGCACGGCATTTATGTCAATTTTTAGGGAGGTGATAGGGAATCCAAAAGTGTAATTAAAGGAGAGAGGGGGGGGGGAATGTAAATTAAAATTCTTTTTGCAAAGTCTTTCCCTGCTCCCCTAAAGTACAAATGAAGTCAGAAAGGAACACTCACGCTTCCTCGGATTGGAAAATGAAAAGGAAACACGTGCACATACACATGGAAAGTGAAAGCAAGGACAAATGCTTGTAGTATACTCAAAGGAGAACACACACGAACACTGTTGTTTTCTCTTCAAAATGATTAAAGCTGGAGTTTCCAAGAGTGGTAAAGTGCTTGTCTTTAAGCCTCAATCCTAGAGGACGCAGTCAGCGTGCAGCGCTCCCGGGACGAGAAACCAACAATTCGCTGAAGATTTTAAAGGGGGGGGGGGGGGGGGGGGGTAAATATAATGTATTCTGACTTATTTACACTGTTAAAAAGTTGGATTCTCATGCTAAACATAGCCAAAGTTTCAAAACATGAGTTGGACGTATTACGGAGTATTTCTGTTCCAAAAAAATTCTCTTCCAAATCCTCACAAGATTCAGACTTTTTTTTTTCGAGTATCGGCCTGAGTGATGTCAACAAGGGCGGAATTCCTTGTACGGGCACTTCTCCCGGAAGGGCGCGTGCACACACGTTGACCTGAGCGAGAGCGCAAGAGCACGCCCATCAACGCGCGTTCGGGTTTACGGAAGTTGTCGGCAGCGCTGCACAGGTCACAGGACTTCACGAAATCAACAAAGAAGTGTGTTTTTGGTTGTGAGGGAAAGATCCCAGTGTTCAGTGGAGCTGAGAGATTTGTTCTCAAGCATTACATTGATGCGCTCTCGATATTTGTTATTAAAATAACCATAGAAACTGATAGTTGCAATCACTTTTTTATTGGTTAAAATGAATGGAGAATATCTCGTGTTTTTCCATGGCTGCTCGAGCCCTCAGGATCGGCGCTTATGGTTTTATAAACAAGGTCCAGTTCTACGCTGGATTTACAGATCGTTTGAAACTGAAAGATGGAGCGGTCACAGCGATAATGATCGCAGTCATGAGTCAGGTGGAGAGTAAAACTGCTTCAAATGTCTGTTTTGTTGGCAATAGTTGCCTAAGTGCATATCATGTAAACAACTCGAACGTAGTGAATTCATAAATTCATTATTCATCATTCATACGCTATATTCATTATAGTGATTCAAAAGTTATCCATGGATAATGCAATGGTGTATTGTGTGTTTAAATACAGTTGTTTAGCTGACCATTGATAGCTTGTAGACGATCGCTACACAAAAGCTGCGCGTACTCATGACTCTAGCTCTGCTCACAGGACATGCTTCCAGGCGCTCGGCTGTTTTCGGAAAAACTCGGTACAGCAAATGTATCCTTTATAAATATGATTAAACTAAAGACTTTTTGGAGATATGAAGGATGCACTACTGCTCTATAGGTACTCAAGATTAACATGAGTTTGGCAGAAACTGTGTGTGACACCACCCCTTTAAACAAATAGTTCACCTAAAACTGAACATTCTGTCATTATTACTCATTTGTCATTTCAAACCTGTATGCTGTTATTTTTTGTGCAACAATTTTTCATACTTACCAAAGCTTTCAAGCTCCAAAACTGAGAAAAAAAGCAGTCCATATTTGCACTTGTGCACTATATTCCATGTCTTACAAAGTCATATGATAATTTATGAAATTTGCATTTTTGAAACCATGACTTTTGGCATCAATACATAATATTCACTTTTACACATTTGGCAGATACATTTATCCAAAGCGACTTGTATTGCTGTCAAGCTATAAATAAATATATAATAATAAATAAATAATTATAAATAACAGCTTCCACATGTCATTTCAAAAATCACAGAGTTGATGTTAGTTACCACTGCAGTAACCAACGTACACACTTTTTAAGTATGTTATTTACAGTATGTTTCTGCCCTGAGGTGCTGATATTCATCTAATGTAAGAGCTGGACTGCACAGTTACTCATGCTGGTTTGAAGCCCACTGACTGTCAGTCACGCTTACATGGAAACATATTCAGGCACAGAAACAGACCTCAGTGTTAACATTCATTCACGGCTGTGCACTCAGTACTGTTATCGCAGGCTGTGAGCTGCAGGCAGGCTTGCCAATCATTACGAGAGTAAGTTAGGTAAAGAAGCCTTGTGTGAAATCTTACTTCTTGTTCCTTAGTGTTGAACACATGCAACTTTCGGCTATCTTAAACATTTATTTTATGTCAAAACAGTGGCTGTGTGAACTGTCTGCATGCTTAGATGTCCAATCTGGGTCATGTCTAGATCATCCATCCATTTGTACATCCATCCATCCGTACATCCATCCATCCATCCATCCATCCATCCATCCATTTGTACATCCATCCATCCATCTGTACATCCATCCATTTGTACATCCATCCATCTGTACATCCATCCATCCATCTGTACATCCATCCATCCATCTGTACATCCATCCATCCATCCATCCATCCATCCGTACGTATGTACGTATGTCCATCCAACCATCTGTCCGTCCATCCATCTACCCATTCGTCCATCCATTCATCCATCCATTTGTACTTATGTACGTACGTCCATCCATCTATCCATCCATTCGTCCGTATGTCCATCCATCCATCTGTCCATCCATCCACCCATTCGTCCATCCATTCATCCATCCATCCATCTGTACTTATGTACGTACGTCCATCCATCCATCCATTTGTTCGTACTTCCATCCATCTGTCCGTCCATCCATACATTTGTCCATCCATCCATCCATCCTTCTGTCCGTTCATCCATCTGTCTGTCCATCCATACATACGGACGTACATCCATCCATCCATCCATCCATCCATCCGTCTGTCCATCCATCCATACATACGTACATACATCCGTCCATCCATCCATCCATCCATCCATCCATCCGTACATACATCCATCCATCCATCCGTACATACGTCCATCCATCCATCCATCCATCCATCCATCCATCCGTCCGTACATACGTACATACATACGTCCATCTATCCGTCCGTCCATCCGTCCATCTATCTGTCCGTCCACCCATCCGTACGTACGTCCATCCATCCATCCATCCATCCATCCATCCATCCATCCGTCCATCCATCCATCCATCTGTCCATCCATCCATCCATCCATCCATCCATCCATCCATCCATCTGTCCACCCATTCGTCCATCCATCCATCTGTCTGTCTATGACAGCATTGGACTTGCCAGAAACAGCAAAGACTGCTGAAACTGCACGGTGTACAGTGAGTCATCTAAATCAGGTAAATACTGACTTGTCGGCTACTTTTCTGGAGGAGTATTCGACTAGTAAATATGAATAGTCAAAGTAAGAAACCTGGATGCTTTAAAATTTTGAACCACAAGTTTGAACAAATTTGAAAATTTTGAACCACAAAGAGATTAATTTAATCAATAGAAACTTAAAATAGTATGTTAAAAAGTTTAAATTGTGAAAATATGTTTTACAGTGAATGAAAAAACACTTTTACATAACACATCAATCTTGATTAAAAAAAAATGTCCACATATATTAATTTCTTTTTTAACAGTAAAAGTTATAACATTACTTCTTCTGTTGTCGATGATAGCTAATGCATTTCACCACTGCAACATTTTCACCCTTATTGTAAAGTGTTGCCAATGTTAAAATAACTAACTTTCATGGAGGGACAAATGAACAATTAAAGTACAGTGGTCCAACATCAAAACTAACCAGCTGTGATCAGCATGACATTCATTTGGAACATAATTAAACCACCATGACTCTGAAAATTACAAATGTTCTTGATACCAGAGTAAAACTCCAGGTGTTGAAACTCCAAAGCATATTTCATAACTCTAGGAGTACTTGCAGCTGATAATGTTTATGTTGATTTCATCCACAGCAGCTTTAAACTAAACTCTAGCCTATTCTCCCCATCATTATTCGCAGCGCTCCACTTCTGTCTGCGGCTGATAATGCATACGCTACAGCAACGGCAGGTCGTATTTAAAACCCTTTAATCAACATGCCGTACTCCAGTGACTTTGTCTGGGGTACAGAAAACTGCATAAAGAGCGTTAGACAAACTCCAGCAACATGTCTGAAGAGGGGGAGTAAACGAAACAGATGTTATATTTTTAAGATGTTTGTTTATTGGTCTCTTCCCAGCTTGAAAGAGAAGTTTTGCTGAATTCCCGCTGAGTGCCTCCTTCCAAACATCCCTCATCTACTGCATCGGTTTACGCTAGCGCTGTGGATGAAATGCTGCCCGCAACTTTGTAGGGTTGGGAACTGGGAAGCGGTGTTTTTATTATTTTCATGGTGTTTGGATCTGTTAACACTTCTTAAACCATATTACTTCACTGATGCACCACTACTGAACAAGTGACTCTTATGAACCGGCTCTTTTCTAAGAATCAAAGAAAATAGAATATTTAATATTTAAAATATTTACACTCATGCAAAATTCATGCCTTTTTTTAACTTTTTTTTTTAAAACATTTTTTTTTTATCGGATAGATATCTGATCATAAAAAGATCCAAGAATATAAATACAACATACATTTATTAATCTTAATAAATGCTATAATAGTAAATAAAGTAATCTGAACAATCAAAATGCAAAGTAGCTAATTGTTCATATATTCAGAAATTGGTTTCATGCTTAAGAGAGCGTAACAAATTACTCGCTGAAACAGTCACTGAGGTCGTCTTGCTTCCTCATAATTTCAAAAAGAATCATTAATTGATTCAAAAATATAGGACGGTCTGGTGGATGAAAAATAAGTGGGAAGCTGGAAAGCAAAGCAATTTCAGAGCAGAGCAAGTTTTACATATATGTTGAAGAAAGATAAAGACAAAATTGTTTTTCTTTCGAATATCAGCACACTGATGACTCATTTACAATACCATTCACACCAGGAATATGCATTAAAGGGATAGTTCACTGATAGTTCATCATTTACTCACCCTTATGTTGCTGCAAACCTGTATGAGTTTCTTTCTTCTGCTAAACACCAAAGAACGGCAGCCATTAACTTCCATAGTAATAAAAAATAAAAAATAAATAAAAATAAAAAATATATGGAAGTCTATGGCTGCCATCAACTGTCTGGTTACCAACATTCTTCAAAATATCTTCTTTTGTGTTCAGCAGAAGAAAGAAACTCATTGGAACAACGTGAAGGTGAGTAAATGATGACAAATTTTTCATTTCATGGTTTATTTTACACTCAGAGTAAAAACAAAATGTTGTGCTTTTTGCAAAATAAAGAAAACTAACATGATGCGCGAGCCGCAGTCTCTCTCTGAATATAGTCTAATCTGATACTAACTCAGAAAATGAACTGTAACGTAGTGAATAGTAATGACACAAAAATGAGACTTATGTCTAAAGAAACGCTGAAATGTCAGGTTTTAAATCATGTAAGTCACGAAAACAAATAGTCTCTGATTATGTAATCTGTATGAAAAGAGAGACTTGTCAGTAGTTTGCGGCTCAGCTCATTATCCACTAATGCGGCCACGCCCATGAAGCGGACCACTGCACATTAACATTTAGGCTCTATATATAATATATAAAATACCATAGAGGTAATATGAATGTTTAGATGCTTTGCATCACATTACTTTTTTTTTAAAAAAAAAAGAAAAACATTATTTTAAATTGTAATAATATTTCACAGTATTGCTGTTTTTTTCTGTATTTTTGATCAAATAAATGCAGGCTTGATGATCATGAGACTTCTAAAACATTATAAATATCTGTTATCAGCATGCTCACAGAGGGTTTTTTCTTTTATCTCACAGATTTGAGAGTCATATTGACCAGATATTGGCCCACACTGGACATTCTGAATGAATATAATGGTGAGATCAATGACTGGAAGCAGGAAAGGGTTTTTTTCTTTCTTTCTTTTTTTTTTTTCTCCTCTCCAGTGCAGAAACACCAAACACCTTGGAATGCCAGGTAAGTGATGTTCTCTTATATCTTTGAACAAGATTTATTTCCAGGTAAAACTCTATATCAAAATGTGCCCTCATTTATTCAAAATGTGTCTCATTTATATTTTTAACTATATTCTGAACAAACTACCAAAAAAAAAACTACTTTGTACTTTGATTTTTTTTAGTGTCCTCTCACATAGCCTACCTGACTGAAAGGGCTCATTAAGCGGGTCATTATGCGGGTCATTATGCAGGTCTTTGTCTTCTCAGGTGTGAATCACAGCATTATTCATGAAGATTCACGCCTCCCCGCATACTGTCTTTCTTGACAAAAAGTGTCTTACAAAATTTAAATCAGTAGGCAGGGTCATTTTTATATCATTTTGAAGCAAAAATTCTAGTTTACAACCTCCAATACCCAGAAGTCTTGTGAACACAGATTTAATATTTATTTTGTGACCGTATTTCAGTGACTTACCATGCATAAAGTTTATTCTCTCAAAAATATAAACATGTACATACATGTTTCTCACATATTATGGTAGCCTAGTTCGTGCTGAATACTGTGTAATGACACTTTTGCTATGTTTATAAGCAACTGAAAAAGGACAAATGTCAGGGTATGTCAAAACTTCTCCAGGGCCCCAAAAATCATCAGACCCCAGAGGGTTAAGGAACCAGAGCTGTTAATTGGAACAATCCCATTCCTCCTATTTTGTGACCCTCGTTTGTTTAATGAGCTATTGTTGGGCTGGTAAAAAAGTGAAGTAAACAAGGGTAAATGAGAAACTCTATGAAAAAGAATAAATGAATGCATTAAACACTGTTTTCTTAACAAACGTTAATTGCGATGCCAAGGACAGAAACAACAAAAGGTCATATATGATATTTCCAATTTTGAGGGCAAAATTAATGCCTGAGGGGGTTTCTGGAGGGAAAGGGGTGGGATGGAAAAACAGAGAGAGAAACAAGGACTTCTGAGAAAGATAGACGGAGAGAAAAATAATGTGAAGAAGGGAAAGATTGTAAGAAAGAACCACTGTGTGGGAGTTTATTGAGTGGCAAACACAGCTCCCTCAAGCAAAATCGTCTAATTAGATTTCCATCCAACAGCCCCCTCATGACCTCTTAAGCTGCGCAAGTCTTGGAAAGTGAGAAGCCAAGAGTCTCCCAAAAGTCTTGCACATTCTCCAGAGTCTTGCAGGACCAAAGGTCCTCTGTGAAAGTCTTCCTCCTTCACACAGAGGAGGAGGATGTTGACCTCTGAGATGGAACGGAGAAGTTCAAGAGCTTTAATTCCGTAAGTTTAAATGTGCGTGAAATATCAACCAGCAATGAGGAGAGTAACTAATTGTAAGTAGTTAGCGGAGGTGATAATTAAACCAGGGTTTACACAGTGCTTGGAAAACCTGGAAATATCAAGTTGTGATTTCCGGGCCAGGAAAATTCAAAGAAATGAATAAAACATTTAACAACTCATGGGCAAATACATAATAAATAACGAATTCTCTAATTACTGTATTCTCTGCTTCAGAATATTTAATTGGCTAGAAATTTATCTTAATGAGTGCAATCAGTGTAAAATAATTTCCAGTAAAAATCCATGTCATCACAAATGATAGCATGGAAAATCACTGATCAGAAAGTGTTAAACATGTTTCCGCCATGAAATAAAAAAATAAAAAAGGTAATTGCAACTTTTTAATCTCACAGTTCTGACTATTTTTCTCAGATATGTGAGTTATAAAGTCAGAATTGTGAGATATAAAGTCAGAATTGTGTGATATAAAGTCAGAATTGTGAGATATAAAGTCAGAATTGTGTGATATAAAGTCAGAATTGCGAGATATAAAGTCAGAATTGCGAGATATAAAGTCAGAATTGCGAGATATAAAATCAGAATTGCGAGATATAAAGTCAGAATTGCGAGATATAAAATCAGAATTGCGAGATATAAAGTCAGAATTGCGAGTTATTAAATCAGAATTGTGAGATATAAAGTCAGAATTGTGAGATATAAAGTCAGAATTGTGAGATATAAAGTCAGAATTGCGAGATATAAAGTCAGAATTGTGTGATATAAAGTCAGAATTGCGAGATATAAAATCAGAATTGCGAGATATAAAGTCAGAATTGCGAGTTATAAAGTCAGAATTGTGAGATATAAAGTCAGAATTGTGTGATATAAAGTCAGAATTGCGAGTTATAAAATCAGAATTGCGAGATATAAAGTCAGAATTGTGAGATATAAAGTCAGAATTGTGAGAAATAAAGTCAGTTAAGAAGTCAGAATTGTATGTTATAATGTCAGAATTGCAAGATATAAACAATTCTAAGAAAAAAAGAATTGTGAGTTAATATGTTGTGAGTTATTTATATCACACAATTCTGGCTTTATATAACACAAATCTGACTTTATAACTCGCAATTGTGAGCTTAAATTGCGATTTGTGCAACTTGTGCAATTACCTTTTCATTTATTTTTTTATTTAGTGGCAGAAACAAGCTTATAAACATGCTCTCGTTTCTCTCTATCAAGTAATGTTTGGAAATCTGATTCATTTAGAGAATCAGTTCATTCACATGATTCATTTCATTAAACTGATTAAAAAAAAAAAAAAGATCTGAGTCCCTCGATGCCACTTATTAACAAAATAAAGAAATCAATTATCAGTTTAGTAATGAATTAACAAATGCATACTAAAAATGCAATAAAAGAGCCATGCAATACAAATCCTATAAAAGTTGCATTTAAAATCATTTTATTGTTATGTTTAACTACATTTTTAAACATGAATTAAACAAACAATTAAACATATGTAGCAGCAGTTCCTTTGAGGAGGCAAGAGAGGATGAGCCTCAAAAAATACATTTAAAATAAACACTAACTAAAGCAATAAAAATTAAATACTGTTCTATTCACTAATGGACACAACTCTGATGTGGATTCACTACATGAATGCCTGAACAGGCTCACCGCACAGAGACTCCTCTCATTACTATTAAATCAGAATTGATATTCAGATGAAAACTCACCATTTACTACCATCCAAAATGCAAAAGGGAGAATAAGTGTAATTTGCCTCCTTCACGCATAAATATCCCTCATTATCACAGCTGACCTTTCAGAAACTCTTCAATTCACACTTCATATGTCAGCCTCTTCGAAGGACACTGCAAATATATCTATTTATATGTGAATTCAAAACATTATTTATTCATTTATATTTTTTACTTTTGAAACAATACATTGAACATGTATTCCTTGCTTTTTAAAAGTACAAAGTTTTGTTAGTCACTAATAAATAGTTAGAAACTGATAAATAATTTTGTCAGATAAATACCTTAACCAAGTTTAGCGTTTTGTTCTTCCCTCATATTTAAAAACTATAAAACATTTTCCTCATATTTTGATGGTTCAATCGAACTTGTAGGGTCATTATTTTTAATGAAATGAGGGTGGGAACATTTTCATTCTTGGCTGTAGGAGTGGACTGAACACTATACAGTGTATGTGTCACCATATGAGCAGGATCCAATCCATCTCCACGGCCGTCTGCGTGTGCATGAGAGCGCGAGTGTACTTTTCCCTTCAAACATTAGTCATCTAGCTGGGACTGTCCTGCGGGAGGACCAGACCCTTGTGATCTGTCACGGAGAGCCGCTCGCTGCCGTTTGATGTCTTGTGTGGAGTTGACAGGCTTCTCGTCCCAGGGCCGTTCTTAGTATTTGCCTTTCCACCCGGCCTTTCCCTGCACATGCGACACTGTATGATATCTGTCTCTTCTCATCCGATCAGGCCTGTGCGCTCAAATACCACAGGGTTACGAGAGGAATGCCACACGCTCAGGCTGCTTCACATGTCAATCTGAACAAGGGTGAAGCATGTAGATGATGTCAGATAATGAACCAGATCATGAATGGGACACAGCGTGAATCAGAGACCTCGAGAAAGGGAACTTCAAATGTCTCTTTGTTCATTTGTGTCTTTTGTAAAGCCATCTAAGGTAATTGTGGGTAAACGCATCACTTTTTGTGGCAGAAATGTGCATTGAGGTGGAAAAACACTGGTAACAGTTTACAATAAGCCAATGCATTAACTAACAAACAATGAGCAATGCAGCATTTATTAATATTTGTTAAGATTGCTTAATAAAAAATACAGCTGTACATGCCCTAAAAATACAGCATAGTACCATGGTAAATGTCCTAGAAATACACGAGAGCACCATGGTAAATGTCCTAAAAATACATGACAGTACCATGATAAATGTCCTAAAAACACACCATATTACCATGGTAAATGTCCTAAAAATACACTATAGAACCCAGGGTACATGCCCTAAAAATACATGATAGTACCATGGTTGTACATGCCCTAAAAATACTGTATAGTAGTACCATGGTACATGCCCTGAGAATACAGTATAGTACCATGGTACATACCCTAAAAATACAGAATAGTACCATGGTACATGCCCTAAAAATACAGTATAGTACCATGGTACATACCCTAAAAATACAGAATAGTACCATGGTACATACCCTAAAAATACAGAATAGTACCATGGTTGTACATGCCCTAAAAATACAGTATAGTACCATGGTACATACCCTAAAAATACAGAATAGTACCATGGTTGTACATGCCCTAAAAATACAGCATAGTACCATGGTTGTACATGCCCTAAAAATACAGTATAGTACCATGGTTGTACATGCCCTAAAAATACAGAATAGTATCATGGTTGTATATGCCCTAAAAATACAGCATAGTACCATAGTACATGACCTAAAAATACAGCATAGTACCATTGTTGCACATGCCCTAAAATACAGCATAGTACCATGGTACATGCCCTAAAAATACAGCATAGTACCATGGTACATGCCCTAAAAATACAGCATAGTACCATGGTGGTACATGCCCTAAAAATACAGCATAGTACCATAGGACATGACCTAAACATACAGCATAGTACCATGGTACATTCCCTAAAAATACAGCATAGTACCATAGTACATGCTCTAAAATACAGCATAGTACCATGGTTCATGCCCTAAAAATACAGCATAGTACCATAGTACATGCCCTAAAAATACAGCATAGTACCATGGTACATGCCCTAAAAATACAGCATAGTACCATGGTTGTACATGCCCTAAAAATACAGTATAGTACCATGGTTGTACATGCCCTAAAAATACAGAATAGTATCATGGTTGTATATGCCCTAAAAATACAGCATAGTACCATAGTACATGACCTAAAAATACAGCATAGTACCATGGTACATGCCCTAAAAATACAGCATAGTACCATGGTACATGCCCTAAAAATACAGCATAGTACCATGGTGGTACATGCCCTAAAAATACAGCATAGTACCATAGGACATGACCTAAACATACAGCATAGTACCATGGTACATTCCCTAAAAATACAGCATAGTACCATAGTACATGCCCTAAAATACAGCATAGTACCATGGTTCATGCCCTAAAAATACAGCATAGTACCATAGTACATGCCCTAAAAATACAGCATAGTACCATGGTACATGCCCTAAAAATACAGCATAGTACCATAGTACATGACCTAAAAATACAGCATAGTACCATGGTACATGACCTAAAATACAGCATAGTACCATGGTACATGCCCTAAAAATACAGCATAGTACCATGGTACATGCCCTAAAAATACACAATAGCTCAATGGTGCATGCACATCAAAAGTCACATCTGTTTAGCATTAGTTAATTAGTTAACATGAACAAACAACCAATAAATAACTGTTAATAACTATTGCAATTATAGCATTAACCAGCATTAATAAATACTTTTCAAAAATATACTGTTCATTCTAAGTTTATGTCAGTTAATGCATTAACTAATGGTAACAAATGAGACCTTAATGCAAAGGTTTACTGATATTTTAGATATGGTACAATGGTAATCATGCATTTTTGGACAATACCATAGCAATACTAATGTGTGTGTGGGTTTTTTAGCACGAACTTCTTTTGGACACTGCGGCCCGACACATCTACCTGACACTTCAATCCGTGTGAGCTCATAAACACTTTCTCCTTCCATGTCTAACAACGGTGTCACATCGCTGGAAGGGAGTCGTGCCCTCTGAGCCAAAGCTGCTTATGAGCGATCGGCTAAGTCCTTTTTCATGTCTCTAGCCCTCTTTCTCTCCTTCTGTCTGATTTATTCACCTTTTACACACAAACAAATACGCTGTGTTGTCATCCTTCAAATGGGATCAAACTCCATGCATTTAGCGGCTTAAGCTAATCTGATTTCACTGTTGTTCTATCAGGAACGCAAGCAGTGACGCTAGCGAGTGCTAGAGCAGAGAAAACGGCGACGCTGGTATGGCACACAAACAAAGCTTGATAATTGGGCTAACAGTAGAGCGCAACATAATGTAGAATCTGAAGTGTCTGAATCGCACAAGAGGGCATATGAATATGATCCGGTTTGCAAATTATACAAAGACTTTTGTTTTATAAGGAATTTCTATACAGTAGGTGATTTTCAAAGCACAATCTACTGAAGTTTGGCTTGTGCAATCCAAACTGTCTTCTGCATAACCTAGTTTATGATTATTCTTGTTGCCTCTAGTAATTATGTGTCTGAGTTTTAATTCCCAAACAATTTTGGTTTTATAGTCATTTTTAAACAATAGATGAGTTAAGTAAAACTGCCCAGCACGTTAAATCACTGGGTTATATCGCTAGGTTAAGACAACCCAATCGCTGGGTTAAATTGCTGGGTTAAAACAAACCAATCTCTGGTTTAAATCGTTAGGTTAAAACAACTCAATCTCTGGGTTAAAACAACCCAATCTCTGGGTTAAATCGCTGGGTTAAAACAACCCAATCTCTGTTTTAAATCGCTAGGTTAAAACAACCCAATCTCCGGGTTAAAACAACCCAATCTCTGGGTTAAATCGTTAGGTTAAAACAACCCAATCTCTCGGTTAAAACAATCCAATCGCTGGGTTAAATTGCTGGGTTAAAACAACCCAATCTCTGGTTTAAATCGCTAGGTTAAAACAACCCAATCTCTGGGTTAAAACAACCCAATCTCTGGGTTAAATCGTTAGGTAAAAACAACCCAATCTCTGGATTAAAACAACCCAATCGCTGGGTTAAATTGCTGGGTTAAAACAACCCAATCTCTGGTTTAAATCACTCGATTCAAACAACCCAATCTCTGGGTTAAAACAACCCAATCGCTGGGTTAAATTGCTGGGTTAAAACAACCCAATCTCTGAGTTAAATCATTAGGTTAAAACAACCCAATCTCTGGGTTAAATCGCTAGGTTAAAACAACCCAATCTCTGGGTTAAATCGCTAGGTTAAAACAACCCAATATCTGGGTTAAAACAACCCAATCTCTAGGTTAAATCGTTAGGTTAAAACAACCCAATCTCTCGGTTAAAACAATCCAATCGCTGGGTTAAATTGCTGGGTTAAAACAACCCAATCTCTGGTTTAAATCGCTAGGTTAAAACAACCCAATCTCTGGGTTAAATCGTTAAGTAAAAACAACCCAATCTCTGGGTTAAATCACTAGGTTAAAACAACCCAATATCTGGGTTAAAACAACCCAATCTCTAGGTTAAATCGTTAGGTTAAAACAACCCAATCTCTGGGTTAAAACAACCCAATCTCTGGGTTAAATCGTTAAGTAAAAACAACCCAATCTCTGGGTTAAAACAACCCAATCTCTGGGTTAAAACAACCCAATCTATGGGTTAAATCACTAGGTTAAAACAACCCAATATCTGGGTTAAAACAACCCAATCTCTAGGTTAAATCGTTAGGTTAAAACAACCCAATCTCTGGGTTAAAACAACCCAATCGCTGGGTTAAATTGCTGGGTTAAAACAACCCAATCTCTGAGTTAAATCATTAGGTTAAAACAACCCAATCTCTGGGTTAAATCGCTAGGTTAAAACAACCCAATATCTGGGTTAAAACAACCCAATCTCTAGGTTAAATCGTTAGGTTAAAACAACCCAATCTCTCGGTTAAAACAATCCAATCGCTGGGTTAAATTGCTGGGTTAAAACAACCCAATCTCTGGTTTAATTCGCTAGGTTAAAACAACCCAATCTCTGGGTTAAAACAACCCAATCTCTGGGTTAAATCGTTAAGTAAAAACAACCCAATCTCTGGGTTAAAACAACCCAATCTCTGGGTTAAAACAACCCAATCTCTGGGTTAAATCACTAGGTTAAAACAACCCAATATCTGGGTTAAAACAACCCAATCTCTAGGTTAAATCGTTAGGTTAAAACAACCCAATCTCTGGGTTAAAACAACCCAATCGCTGGGTTAAATTGCTGGGTTAAAACAACCCAATCTCTGAGTTAAATCATTAGGTTAAAACAACCCAATCTCTGGGTTAAATCGCTAGGTTAAAACAACCCAATATCTGGGTTAAAACAACCCAATCTCTAGGTTAAATCGTTAGGTTAAAACAACCCAATCTCTCGGTTAAAACAATCCAATCGCTGGGTTAAATTGCTGGGTTAAAACAACCCAATCTCTTGGTTAAAACAAACCAATCTCTGGGTTAAATCGTTAGGTTAAAACAACCCAATCTCTGGGTTAAAACAAACCAATCTCTGGGTTAAAACAAACCAATCTCTGGTTTAAATCACTAGGTTAAAACAACCCAATCTCTGGGTTAAAACAAACCAATCTCTGGGTTAAATCGTTAGGTTAAAACAACCCAATCTCTGGGTTAAAACAACCCAATCTCTGGGTTAAATTGCTGGGTTAAAACAACCCAATCTCTGGGTTAAATCGCTAGGTTAAAACAATCCAATCTCTGTGTTAAAACAACCCAATCTCTGGGTTAAATCGTTAGGTTAAAACAACCCAATCGCTGGGTTAAATTGCTGGGTTAAAACAACCCAATCTCTGGTTTAAATCGCTAGGTTAAAACAACCCAATCTCTGGGTTAAAACAACCCAATCTCTGGGTTAAATCGTTAGGTTAAAACAACCCAATCGCTGGGTTAAATTGCTGGGTTAAAACAACCCAATCTCTGGGTTAAATCGCTAGGTTAAAACAACCCAATCTCTGGGTTAAAACAACCCAATCTCTGGGTTAAATCGCTAGGTTAAAACAACCCAATCACTGGGTTAAAATTGCTAGGTTAAAACAACCCAATCACTGGGTTAAATTGCTAGGTTAAAACAACCCAGTCGCTTGGGTTGTTTTTAACCCAGCATTTTTTTAAAGTGTAGAATTAACATTAATGAAAAATGTTTGAAATGCAACTTATTTGTATTTAGTTCATGTATTTCATCATATCAAATCTACATATTAATTTATATATTTCATCATAAATTAAGCTTTATTGAACACATAATTTCCCAGAATGCATCATCATAATACATATATATATATATATATACTTCTTGTGTGTTGAGACCAATTCAATTTAAATTCACACTAATTAATCAATGGAAAGAGAGCCGATTCTTCAATTCAACACTGCAATCCCTAATATGTACCATAACAGAAAGAGCTTGAGGAAAAAAGAAAAGAAAAAAAAAAAAATTCTAGACTAACTTGAGTATGTAGTATGTACAGTCTACTAATTATTATCCATATTTAAACATGAACGGTGGCGTTTTTCTATCTTAAGAGGAATCTCTTGCTTTGGATAAAAGCATCTGCTAAACAAATACATGTAAAATCAGCTTTATTTGCAGAGACAACTAGTAACTGTTCCCAACTAGTAAGTCAATCTGAGGCCGAATCCACTGAAAAGTGCATCATTTGTTTGAGCATCTCGACCAGCTCAACACAGACTCAACCAGCCTGTTGAAAGCAACAAACCAGCTATCACGGTGGCAGATTTATCCAAAATGCAAGAACATGAAGAAGTTCCCTCTCAGGCGTGTGTAAAAATGATGCATGTAAAAACATCACATCGCTGAAGGATCCGCGCGACAGTGTTTACGTGCAGGCCGAGGTTTGTGTATCTTCTACAAAGCGCCAATCGCAGGTGAGAGATAAATGACTCTAATTGCGTGTTCCTCCACAGGACTAATTTCCACCCCAATCACCAAAGTGATTAATCACAGAGCAAGAGCGTGTGCAAAGTTTGAACGCACAAACCTCAGCGTCTTGCTCCGCGGGCGTCTCTTACTCACCTAAGCCAATTTATTCGACACAAAGCAATGGGGGACCCCGGGGTGATGGGCTACAAATCACATAAACATGCTACAGGTTATCGTAAAGCTATTACAAAAGCTGCATTGCTGAAACTACAGCAGGGGGCTTCCAAAGAGTCCTGCGCTTAATGAGAGAAATATATTATGTTAAGCCATCACCGGATTGCACTTTACCGCTGTATTTGGGGGACGAATGTGCTTGCGATTTTTCACCTTAAATGCGCTTCAGAAACAGCGGGTATCACGGCCCTTCGGTTTGAAATTGTCCTGCTGAAAGATGAAATGTCTCCTGAGCTTTTTCTACTCGACTCAGTATATACTGGTATTGTGTAGCGCTCAGTCTTTGTTCTGTCCACTGAGTTGCCCAGATGAAACGTAGCTCCACAGCGTGACACTATATCACAGAACGCATGGTGATTGCTGAGATATGGGCACCACCCACATCGCTTTGAGTTATCACTAAAAAACCTCTACTTCTGGCTCTTCTGACAAGAAAAAACACATCCATTTGTGCCACCCTTTTATCAGGTAAAATTTTACTTTACCTTAAAAAGTAATTGCTACTGAAAATGTGGCTTCTCTCACAATTTCCTTCTAGTTCTAGTGCTTTAGATGTGTGATTCAATGTAGTTTCCATATAAGGTCAACATGACATCCGAAACCGACTGGACGTTCTTTCTTAAAGGGATAGTTCACCCTAAAATGAAAATCCTGTTGACTTTCTTTCTTACGTGGAACAAAAAAGAACATATTTTGAAGGATGTTTCAACTGTTTTTTGTTCATAATAAGATCAAAACAAAATTGGACCCCATTGGCTTTCACTGAAAGGACAAAAACACTGCAACATCCCTCAGAATATCATCTTTTGTGCTCTGCAAATAAAGTAATTTGGGTTTGAAACAACATGAGAGCGAGTAAAATATGGCAGAACTTTTATCCATTATTGTGCATGATTCATTGATTTATGTTATTCAAATAAATAAACAACCAAACATACATACAGTGATAAAAACATGTACATACATACATAAGGGGTTAAAAAAAAATGTGTAGTGTCACTGTGTAGTTGTACTTTTATGTCTTTGAAAGGCTCTTTAGTCTTAATTTTCACAGCTGTCATTCATATTCACATGAATAAATGAACCTTTATCTCTGGGGTTTTATGCAGAAAAGAAATGGTAGTTAATATAATGATTCACTGGAGAATTTAATTAATCACAATTATGTACTTGTTGGAACAACTATTTTTCATCTGTGCATCACAAGGACCGAATGCTTATAAGCAGCACATTTCCATTGCTCAAGATTCGCTTTCTACATAAAATGTATTTTAATTGAAATAGTTAAAATGAAGTATTAATGCTTAAAATAATCACACAAAATAAAATGTAAAATGGATACGTCAAAATTTAAGAAAGAGAGAGAGAGAGAGAGAGAGAGAGAACAGCACACCTGAGAATAAAATAAAATATATTTTAACAGTTAAATAACTAAAAAAAAAGAAAGGAATATTCATTCCTTTCTTTTTCCAAAGATCAAAAACGGTAGACTACAAAGGCCTTTTTTACACACATCCAAAAAATTGTATGCAAAGGTTACTAGTTCTTTACAACAACAAAAAATCTCTAAGAATCCTTAATCCCAAAATAACAGCCCTCGTTCAGCCGCTCTATTGTCGAGCGAAGCTCTCAAGTAGAGCCACGCAGAAAGAAGGAGTGCATACAATTTCCCATGACATCTCCAAAAGCAAACAACCTTTTGTTGTTCTGTACATTTCACGGATGCGCAAAAAGAGGGGGGGATCAATCACACTGGATCAATAAATAAACAGAGCTTTCAGGACAAACAACAACTTAAAGACAAATTCTAATAATTCCGCTCAGAAAGGGGGCGCTGCACATGTGGCGACCAGCAACTAACTTGACCTTGAGAAATGAGAATTGGGGCGACAAAGCACATAATTGACATGACAATGATGTCATAATTTAAGAAAAAACGCAATCCAAATAAATACAGTATATATTTCTCAAAGAAACAAAAATATTTATGACAACTCTAATTAGTATGTAAGCTTACTTCCACCATTAAATTTAAAAAAAGTAATTGCGACTTTTTATCTCACAATTCTGACTTTTTCCTCAGAATTGTGAGATATAAACTCACAATTGCGAGTTATAAAGTCAAAATTGCATTGCATGATATAAAGTCAGAATTGCGAGTTATAAAGTCCGAATTGTGAGTTATTAATAAGAATTGCGAGATATAAAGTCAGAATTGTGAGTTATTAATAAGAATTGCGAGATATAAAGTCAGAATTGTGAGTTATAAAGTCAGAATTGCGAGATATAAAGTCAGAATTGTGAGTTATAAAGTCAGAATTGCGAGTTATAAAGTCAGAATTGCGAGATATAAAGTCAGAATTGTGAGTTATAAAGTCAGAATTGCGAGTTATAAAGTCAGAATTGCCAGATATAAAGTCAGAATTGCGAGTTATAAAGTCAGAATTGTGAGATATAAAGTCAGAATTGCGAGATATAAAGTCAGAATTGTGAGTTATAAAGTCAGAATTGCGAGTTATAAAGTCAGAATTGCGAGATATAAAGTCAGAATTGTGAGATATAAAGTCAGAATTGCGAGTTATAAAGTCAGAATTGTGAGTTATTAATAAGAATTGCGAGATATAAAGTCAGAATTGTGAGTTATAAAGTCAGAATTGCGAGTTATAAAGTCAGAATTGCGAGATATAAAGTCAGAATTGCGAGTTATAAAGTCAGAATTGCGAGTTATAAAGTCAGAATTGTGAGTTATTAATAAGAATTGCGAGATATAAAGTCAGAATTGTGAGTTATAAAGTCAGAATTGCGAGTTATAGTCAGAATTGCGAGATATAAAGTCAGAATTGTGAGTTATTAATAAGAATTGTGAGTTATAAAGTCAGAATTGCGAGTTATAAAGTCAGAATTGCGAGTTATTAATAAGAATTGTGAGTTATAAAGTCAGAATTGCGAGATATAAAGTCAGAATTGTGAGTTATAAAGTCAGAATTGCGAGTTATAAAGTCAGAATTGCGAGTTATAAAGTCAGAATTGCGAGATATAAAGTCAGAATTGTGAGATATAAAGTCAGAATTGCGAGTTATAAAGTCAGAATTGTGAGTTATTAATAAGAATTGCGAGTTATAAAGTCAGAATTGCGAGTTATAAAGTCAGAATTGCGAGATATAAAGTCAGAATTGCGAGTTATAAAGTCAGAATTGCGAGTTATAAAGTCAGAATTGTGAGTTATTAATAAGAATTGCGAGATATAAAGTCAGAATTGTGAGTTATAAAGTCAGAATTGCGAGTTATAGTCAGAATTGCGAGATATAAAGTCAGAATTGTGAGTTATTAATAAGAATTGTGAGTTATAAAGTCAGAATTGCGAGTTATAAAGTCAGAATTGCGAGTTATTAATAAGAATTGTGAGTTATAAAGTCAGAATTGCGAGATATAAAGTCAGAATTGCGAGATATAAAGTCAGAATTGTGAGTTATAAAGTCAGAATTGCGAGTTATAAAGTCAGAATTGCGAGATATAAAGTCAGAATTGCGAGTTATAAAGTCAGAATTGTGAGTTATTAATAAGAACTGCGAGATATAAAGTCAGAATTGTGAGTTATAAAGTCAGAATTGCGAGTTATAAAGTCAGAATTGCGAGTTATAAAGTCAGAATTGCGAGATATAAAGTCAGAATTGCGAGTTATAAAGTCAGAATTGCGAGATATAAAGTCAGAATTGTGAGTTATAAAGTCAGAATTGTGAGATAAAAAGTCAGAATTATGAGATATAAAGTCAGAATTGTGAGATATAAAGTCAGAATTATGAGATATAAAGTCAGAATTGTGAGATATAAAGTCAGAATTGCGAGTTATTAAATCAGAATTGCGAGTTATAAAGCCCGAATTGCGGGATATAAAGTCAGACTTGCGAGTTATTAATAAGAATTGCCAGATATAAAGTCAGAAATACGAGATATAACGTCAGAATTGCGAGTTATAAAGTCAGAATTATGAGATATAAAGTCAGAATGTTTATAAAATAGTAATACTTGCTTATAAATAAGTATAAATGGAGCTATAATTCATTATAAGCATGGTCTTCATAGAAAGTGTTACCATTATTTTTTTTCTGTAATTTAATTCAAAAAGTAAAACTTAAAAATATTCTAGATTTATTAGGAATAAAGTAAAATATTTCCAGACTTTTTTGTTTTTATTTTGATGAATAGAGTTTGCTGCTCATCAAAAAAAAAAAAAAAAGAAAGAAAAAAGAAAAAAAAAATCAGTATCTCAAATTATTAGAACATTTAATTTCAAGTTCTATTAAATGACCATTCTCAGGGTATAAATACTGGGTTGAGATCAGTAATCCCAACAACAGTCATGGGGAAATTCTGCTGACTTGACAGTTGTCCAGAAGATGATCATCAAGACCCTCTACAATGAGGGTAAGCCACAGAGGGTCACTGCTGAAAGAGTTGGCTGTTCGCAGAGTGCTGTGCCAAAGCATATTCATGGAAAGTTGACTGGAAGGAAAAAGTGTGGTAGGAAAAGGTGTACAAGTGAAAGGAATGACCGCAGGCTTGAGAAGATTGTCAGGCGAAGCCTCAACTTTGAAGCTTCGATTGTCAGGCGAAGCTTCAAAAGGAGTGGACTGAAGCTGGAGTCAGTGCATCAAGAGCCACCGCACACAGACGTCTTCAAGAAATGGGCTACAACTGTCACATTCCACGTACCAAGCCACTTCTGAACCAAAGACGACGTCAGAAGCGTCTTACCTTGGCTAAGGAGAAGAAGAACTGGACTGTTGCTCAGTGGTCTCTTTTCAGATGAAAGTAAATTTTGCATTTCATTTGGAAATCAAGGTCCCAGAGTCTGGAGGAAGAGTGGAGAGGCACAGAAACCTGCCATGTCATCTGCTGGTGTCGGTCCACTGTGTTTTCTGAAGTCCACAGTTAACGCAGCCATCTACCAGGAAATTTTAGAGCACTTCATGCTTCCGTCTGCTGACAAGCTTTGTGGAGATGCTGATTTCATTTTCCAGCAGGATTTGGCACCTGCCCACACTGCAAAGGAACCAAAAGCTGGTTCAGTGACCATGGTGTTACTGTGCTTGACTGGCCAGCAAATTCGCCTGACCTGAACCCCATAGAGAATCTCTGGGAAGATGAGAGACACCAGACCCAACAATGCAGATGACCTGAAGGCCGCTATCAAAGCAACCTGGGCTTCCATTACACCTGAGCAGTGCCACAGGCTGATCGCCTCCATGCCACGCCACACTGATGCAGTAATTCATGCAAAAGGAGGCCCAACCAAGTATTGAGTGCATAGAAATTAACATACTTTTCAGAAGCCTGACATTTCTGTTTAAAATATCCTTTTTTTATTGATCTTATGAAGTATTCTAATTTATTGAGATAGTGAATTGGTGGGTTTTTGTTAAATGAGAGCCAAAATCATCACAATTAAAAGAACCAAAGACTTAAAGTACTTCAGTCTGTGTGCACTGAATTTATTTAATACACGAGTTCCACAATTTGAGTTGAATTACTGAAATAAATGAACTTTTCAACGACATTCTAATTCATTGAGATGCACCTGTATATATCCCTCTTTCCCCTTGAATGAATGCTTGCATTCTATAGATTGATTCTGTTTTGCATATACATCAATTAGCTCACATTGTGACTAACACCATTGAAAAGCAAATGTTAATTGTCTCATCATAACTTGAATAAAAATATGTGCCGTAAACTACAGTCAAATGCAGCACCTGCTCAATGTCAAGTACCTGGATTATACTGCTAATGATTAATAGTAGTGCTGTAGCTCACAGATATAGACATGCAGAGGATTGTTTTCATAGTGGCAGTATAAAGCAAAATACTGATTCTATGTCTTCTTCAGAGCAGTCAAATCAGCTTTATTTATATAGCACTTTATGCAATACGGATTCAAAGCAGCTTCACAGTGATAAACAGAAAAACAACAGCGTTTAATGTTGTAAATTTTATAAATGACGAAAGAAATATTGCCAAGTTTCATAGGGTGTAATATTTGTCTTAAAATTTAGCTGCCAATTTAGGCAGTAAAGCAGCTTTAGGAACAGAGCTTTTTTATTCTGCAGAAATTTACTTTTTGTGCTCCACAAAAGACAATAAGTCATGTGGGTCTGAAACAGCATGAAGGTAAATAAATGATGACAGAAGTTTCATTTTTGGGCTGAACATGTGTTCTTTTATTCCATGTGTAAACAAGAGCAACATGTTGCTACACAGCGCTGCAGGTGAGTTTGCTGCACCACTGGTTTGACATCGCACACTTTTTTCACAACTAGTTTATAAATTGCCTTTGGGACGAAATGTCACATGGATCATTCTTTCCAATTGAAAAAGGTCCAAAGTAGGAGCAAAGCAATAATGAAACTATTTTGACAAAAAACGGGAAAGCGATTGGCTCCGTACTAAATCTGACACTCACTGATTGTTCTGCCACGACGGCAATGTTTCTGTCCAGGATCGAAGGTCTTGTGAGGTCAGCGAAGTTCATGCAGCATCTCTCAGATGCTTCGCTTTTTAGGAGAGATTGGTGAGTTGAGCCAAACTACATTAGCCCAGCGAGATCAGACAAGATATTGAGCTTCAGAAAAACAAATCTTGTTAGTCGCTGTAAACCGCCGTCAAACAGAATCAGGGAGGCCATGCTGAGTGCGGCATTCCCACAATGCAATTAGAATTGCACCACTTCATCATGCCGCACACCTGATGTTCCTGAAGCGCTCTGCTATTGATATATATATTAACGGCGAGCCCAGCTGTCTGAGAGGAGCCGTCCGATGTCAGATTACATATGCTTTTCATGGAAATGACAATTTTTCCCTTCCAGGTACCAATCTCAGCTGACAGCTTTTTCAACACAAGAAGCCATTGGGAACAACTAAGTCAGTGTCTTCTGACCGCAGATATCATCCCGAGTAAATCGACAGCGTATGTGCAATATTTTTACGTGCGGAACAACGGATCTCGCTTTCAAACGCTGATGCGATCGTAGCGAGACGGGTCTGGCGAGCGTGATTCCTGATTAGACTGATGTGACTTCTCAATGTGCAAAATATAGAGACGTTATCTCACCTGGCCAGGTTTGGCATCCTCACAGATTGAAGCTTCGTAAGGAGTCGCGAGTTCGGGAGGGTTGTCGTTCACGTCCAGGATGCGGATGCTCACCGCCGTCTGAGACGCCATGGACTGGTTATCTGAAGGGAGACAGAGATTAAACAGTCATCATAATGGACCAGAAGTCATATGCAGTTCTAAAAGTTTTTAAAAGTAACATAATATTACATTCATGTAGGTCAACTAGAATGACGTGATGACAGCTTCAAATTCTAGGAAACACATGATTACAGTCTGAAAAAGTCACTTCAGATAAAAGCATCTGTCAAAAGCATAATATATATATATATATATATATCACAAATAAGGGATTACACACACACACACACACATACTGTATATACAGTGGGTACGGAAAGTATTCAGACCCCCTTAAATTTTTCACTCTTTGTTACATTGCAGCCATTTGCTAAAATCATTTAAGTTATTTTTTTTCCTCATTAATGTACACACAGCACCCCATATTGACAGAAAAACACAGAATTGTTGACATTTTTGCAGATTTATTAAAAAAGAAAAACTGGGATGACCAGAACCCTTCCTAGAACTGGCCGTCCGGCCAAACTGAGCTATCGGGGGAGAAGAGCCTTGGTGAGAGAGGTAAAGAAGAACCCAAAGATCACTGTGGCTGAGCTCCAGAGATGCAGTCGGGAGATGGGAGAAAGTTGTAGAAAGTCAACCATCACTGCAGCCCTCCACCAGTCGGGGCTTTATGGCAGAGTGGCCCGACGGAAGCCTCTCCTCAGTGCAAGACACATGAAAGCCCGCATGGAGTTTGCTAAAAAACACCTGAAGGACTCCAAGATGCTGAGAAATAAGATTCTCTGGTCTGATGAGACCAAGATAGAACCTTTTGGCCTTATTTCTAAGCGATATGTGTGGAGAAAACCAGGCACTGCTCATCACCTGTCCAATACAGTCCCAACAGTGAAGCATGGTGGTGGCAGCATCATGCTGTGGGGGTGTTTTTCAGCTGCAGGGACAGGACGACTGGTTGCAATCGAGAGAAAGATGAATGCGGCCAAATACAGGGATATCCTGGACGAAAACCTTCTCCAGAGTGCTCAGGACCTCAGACTGGGCCGAAGGTTTACCTTCCAATCAGACAATGACCCTAAGCACACAGCTAAAATAACGAAGGAGTGGCTTCACAACAACTCTGTGACTGTTCTTGAATGGCCCAGCCAGAGCCCTGACTTAAACCCAACCGAGCATCTCTGGAGAGACCTAAAAATGGCTGTCCACCAACGTTTACCATCCAACCTGACAGAACTGGAGAGGATCTGCAAGGAGGAATGGCAGAGGATCCTCAAATCCAGGTGTGAAAAACTTGTTGCATCTTTCCCAAAAAGACTCATGGCTGTATTAGATCAAAAGGGTGCTTCTACTAAATACTGAGCAAAGGGTCTGAATACTTAGGACCATGTGATATTTCAGGTTTTCTAAATTTTAATAAATCTGCAAAAATGTCAACAATTCTGTGTTTTTCTGTCAATATGGGGTGCTGTGTGTACATTAATGAGGAAAAAAAAAAAAAAGAACTTAAATGATTTTAGCAAATGGCTGCAATATAACAAAGAGTGAAAAATTTAAGGGGGTCTGAATACTTCCCGTACCCACTGTATACTATATTTTCCAACACATTTTCCCATCTGTCAGGTTTTCTCCCGCTATGGACAATCAAATCAAAGAAGGCGGGGCTTACTGTTCACAGGAGATGAGTGCGAATTCCAACACACCGTTTTCGTTTTAGCAGTGAAAGAGTACGTGGCGAGTAAGTAGCTAAACATTTATTATATGACGACTTTTTTATGATTCAGCGACCGACAGTAATATCCAGTGATGTGAACTACTCAACATTTTTTATGGTAAATCACCAATTTGAATTAAAAACATGCTATTATTTGATTAATATGATATGATTATTATAATTCATAACTGAATGTGGCAAGACAAGAAAAGTTTTGTGTTTTTGACATATTAGACATGCAAATAAGAGTATATATATATATATATTTTTTTTTTTTATTATTATTTATTTATTTTAATTATTTGCAAATAGTCTACATTTAGATCTGGGACTATTTTTGTGTTCTTATTTATTTTTCGTTATTCCCTTAAATCCCTTTTAATCTTTTAATTATTTAAATCCTTTTAATAAAATAATAATTTTAAAATAAATAAATAAATAAATTACCCAATAACACCTCCGGGAAAAATTGTGGCATCAGTTAAAATGGAATCATAATTACAGACAACAATGTATCACACACAGAATGTTACATTTGAGACACATGAACCAGTTGTCATGACAATGGCAGACAACAAGGGCCAGATCTGTGAGATCCAGAACAAAGCAAAACCACCACTGCTCTCAAATAACACCCAAATTCTGTAAAAAACTGAAACACTGCAGCAGTATTTTGAATGCATTTTTTTAAGAAAAGTAAAACTAAAAGTCATACTCTGTATGTCACTGACCAGCACAACACACAGAGTGCAAATTATGTAGGGTTATTAAGTCCGTAACACAGGCAAATATTAAAAAAGTGTACTTGAAGTATAGCAAACTACTGTACTGCCCTCACAGTTTATGATACAGTAATGATACTCTGCCAGCAGTGAATTCATCAGGAAGCTAATTCTTCTGCAACATTTTTGAGAAATTTTCAATTAGCAAATCAATTTCAAAAGATGAACAACACCATACGCAGAAGATTTGAATGATAAGAGCACACCGTTTGGGGCTGGCATAATGATATAAACACAGATAAATGGACTCAATATTGGGCTGCAATATCATTTTGATCAAGGCCTTATTAAGCTACAATAAAATGGAAATATTATTGGGAAATATGTACATAATTAGTTCATATAAGTAAAATGATCTAGTAATTAAAAAAAGCTCTCTGTGTTGAGGGCGACTGATCCTTAGCTAATTTCTATGCTTCATTATTTCATTAGAAATGTTTTAATTTTCATAAGAGACGCTTCTCACCAACACAGCAGGCCATGGAGAGGGCCAGCGTTTTCATTGTAACGAGACATAATTACCTTTTTTAATTAACACCGCTGTAATGCTTGTGTTTATTTACGGGGATGTACAGTAGTCCACACATGTTATGTTATTTAGCATATGTAAATTAGGTCTATGCTAATTTAAATATGCTGTTTCATTGTCTTGTTTTTCCAAGCCTTTCCTATGCATTATAAAACATGAACGCATTTGTAAATCAAATACATTTTTGGTCAAATGTAAATTCATCAGGTCAAAGAATGCATCATGATATAGTATTTACTATATTGCCTGATATTTTGCTGATTGAAATAAAAAGTCAAGTAAAAATAATGCAGAAAATACAAACAAATAAAAAATGAATGAATAAATGAACGAACGAATGAATAATTAAACTATGTAAACTGAAAAGTATTCATTCTGGCGGTATTTACTATATTGCCTGACATTTCGCTGATTTAAATAAAAAGACAAGTAAAAACAGTAATTTTACGGAGCCCCGCACATGACATGCAACAAAAAAAAAGGTAAATTGTGCACAAGATTTACTAATTAGTTCCCTCGATTTGCTAAATCGTGCACAAGATTTACTAATTAGTTCCCTCGATTTGCTAAAACGTGCACAAGATTTACTAATTCGTTCCCTCGATTTGCTAAATCGTACACAAGATTTACTAATTAGTTCCCTTGATTTGCTAAATCGTACACAAGATTTACTAATTCGTTCCCTCGATTTGCTAAATCGTACACAAGATTTACTAATTCGTTCCCTCGATTTGCTAAATCGTACACAAGATTTACTAATTAGTTCCCTTGATTTGCTAAATCGTACACAAGATTTACTAATTAGTTCCCTCCATTTGCTAAATCGTACACAAGATTTACTAATTAGTTCCCTCCATTTGCTAAATCATGCACAAGATTTACTAATTAGTTCCCTGGATTTGCTAAATCGTACACAAGATTTACTAATTAGTTCCCTCCATTTGCTAAATCATGCACAAGATTTACTAATTAGTTCCCTGGATTTGCTAAATCGTACACAAGATTTACTAATTAGTTCCCTCCATTTGCTAAATCGTGCACAATATTTACTAATTAGTTCCCTCTATTTGCTAAATCGTACACAAGATTTACTAATTAGTTCCCTCTATTTGCTAAATCGTACACAAGATTTACTAAGTAGTTCCCTCGATTTGCTAAATCATGCACAAGATTTACTAATTCGTTCCCTCGATTTGCTAAATCGTACACAAGATTTACTAATTAGTTCCCTCGATTTGCTAAATTGTACACAAGATTTACTAATTAGTTCCCTCGATTTGCTAAAACATGCCCAAGATTTACTAATTCGTTCCCTCGATTTGCTAAATCGTACACAAGATTTACTAATTAGTTCCCTCGATTTGCTAAATTGTACACAAGATTTACTAATTAGTTCCCTCTATTTGCTAAATCGTACACAAGATTTACTAATTAGTTCCCTCTATTTGCTAAATCGTACACAAGATTTACTAATTAGTTCCCTCGATTTGCTAAATTGTACACAAGATTTACTAATTAGTTCCCTCCATTTGCTAAATCATGCACAAGATTTACTAATTAGTTCTCTCGATTTGCTAAATCGTACACAAGATTTACTAATTTGTTCCCTCGATTTGCTAAATCATGCACAAGATTTACTAATTAGTTCCCTCGATTTGCTAAAACATGCCCAAGATTTACTAATTAGTTCCCTGGATTTGCTAAATCGTACACAAGATTTACTAATTAGTTCCCTGGATTTGCTAAAACATGCACAAGATTTACTAATTAGTTCCCTGGATTTGCTAAAACATGCACAAGATTTACTAATTAGTTCCCTGGATTTGCTAAAACATGCACAAGATTTACTAATTAGTTCCCTGGATTTGCTAAATCGTGCACAAGATTTACTAATTAGTTCCCTGGATTTGCTAAAACATGCACAAGATTTACTAATTAGTTCCCTGGATTTGCTAAAACATGCACAAGATTTACTAATTAGTTCCCTGGATTTGCTAAATCGTGCACAAGATTTACTAATTAGTTCCCTGGATTTGCTAAATCGTACACAAGATTTACTAATTAGTTCCCTCCATTTGCTAAATCGTGCACAATATTTACTAATTAGTTCCCTCTATTTGCTAAATCGTACACAAGATTTACTAGTTAGTTCCCTCCATTTGCTAAATCATGCACAAGATTTACTAATTAGTTCCCTCTATTTGCTAAATCGTACACAAGATTTACTATTTAGTTCCCTCGATTTGCTAAATCGTACACAAGATTTATTAATTAGTTCCCTCGATTTGCTAAATCATGCACAAGATTTACTAATTAGTTCCCTCGATTTGCTAAAACATGCACAAGATTTACTAATTAGTTCCCTCGATTTGCTAAATCATGCACAAGATTTACTAATTAGTTCCCTGGATTTGCTAAATCGTACACAAGATTCACTAATTAGTTCCCTCGATTTGCTAAAACATGCACAAGATTTACTAATTAGTTCCCTTGATTTGCTAAATCGTCCGCACGATTTAGTAATTCGAGGGAGCGAATTTGTAAATCTTGCGCACAATTTAGCCTACTATTTTTTTTCCTGCATGTCATGTGCAGGGCTCCGTAATTTTCAGTCATTTTATTGTAAATCATTTTTGATTTTGGGGTAGAATTGGACATATTTTCGTGAAAGTCACCCAAATACACCATGAAGACAATGAAACACAAAGTGCTGATCAAGTGAGGAACAGATTTCAAGTGTATTATTCCCCTAAATCTAGCAATACTTTCTCTGTGCTTGTAGAGCACACATCAGATCTAAATTGAGCTACCGATGTGTGTCTGAGATATGAAGAGAAGGGATTTGAGCAGATTACAAGACGCAGGGCTTCTGCCACCGGCCCAGCAGATGTTGGACGGCCACATATCTTCATGACATATTACCAGTCAGGCACTATATTACAAAACCTGCTCCTCAATCCTGTTTGAAAGCATGTCGACAGAGCTCGGCACGCGAGTTACAAAGAAATGAAGTCTTATGGGGTATGGCAGTACGGTAAATCCAAAAGGACAGGATTTATGATCCATAAATTTCCATCTTAACAGTCTTTGTCTCAAACATGTAGATGGCATGACAATAAACACTGATTGTCAGTAACAGCAAATCACAAACGACAACATGATAACAGATTTTTAATATCAGACAAAGTTGCACAACATTTATTTCCTGATTAATTTCTGTGTTTCTTCCAGGAACAAAAATGACATAATATTTCTCATTTAAATAATTCTCGCCCAGGCATATGCAAAATAAAGGGGCGGGGCCTGGTTAAGTTAGTTAGTAGTGTACTGAAACTCGTGGTTATGGTAAGGGGCGGGACATTTCCCAAACACGACTGAAGAGGCTGACCAATCACAACACACTGCTCCAACCGACCAATCAGAGCACAGTGTGCTTTTCAGAAGGAGGGGCTTCATAGAGACAGGAACTAAACTAAGCGTTACTGACAGACTGGGGAAAGAGAGCCATGAAAACCTACTCAAAAAGAGCTCAAAAACAAAATCAAGACTTGAGGCATAATAGATCCTCTTTAACTTGGTAGCATGGAGGGTTATTGCGCATAGGTCTAAATATACAGTAATAGATAAAATACTCAACTGAATGAAAACTCTCCATCCTCTTAGTCTTTCATAATAGCCAGCTAAAATGAGAGCAAATTCATATTTATTTATTTATTTATTTTTAATTTTTTTTTTTGAATTACATGTCAAAATGGCACTGTGTGAACAAGATCCTACATCAGATTTTCTGCAAATTCATTGTAAGAAAACATATTTAAAGAAAGTCTAAACAATCTTTTTCATGATTCATATCCTGTCAAATGTTTGTCTCTTAAAAAACAAACAAACAAACAGAAGAAAATAAAGAAAAAAGTTCACATTGCCTTTGGTGCATTTCTGACTCATATCAGCTCCGGCGGGAGTCGAATCGCAGCAGACGCAACCTTCCCTGCGTGTTAGTTGGCACTGAGTTAGTACAACTGACAAAGACTGCAGACCTATGGCCTAAATATGAAATTAAGCTCGTCTGGTTTTATCAGCTCTCCCGGTTGCACTAACCGTGCCTAATGAGCTTCAAATGTTGTGCAAATTGACAAAACAATATATCTGTCCTCAACCCACGCCAGAAGACATGAGAGGCACATCTGAGAGCAACAATTTGGCATAAAAGCAATGAGTGAATTTTTAGTCTGGACGAGCTTGAGACATTTGAAATAGTGGCTAAATTTAACTTTAACAGTAAAATCACTGCTGCTTTATTTTCAGTGCGTCATGGCCTTTCAGACAATGGATGTCAGACGCAATAAACATCTCTGAACTCAGGTCATCGCTGCAGATGAAATGTGTGAATCATGTTGTTAAACTTCATCTGACTCCTCAATAATAAAACAATCCTTGCCAGTTTCTTTCTTTATAAGAATTGTACACATTAAAACTAAATGCACTGTATATTGAAAAGAGAAAAGCTGTCATATTAAAAATCTGAGATGAATTGTTCAAAAATTAAAAGAGTTTCATCTCAAAATACCCCACAGATCATTTATTATAGCTTGTCAAATTAGCCTCTATTTGGGTGTGAGCAAAAACACACCGTTTTTGTGCGTGTCCCTTTAAATGCAAATGAGCTGCTGCTCCCGGCCCCCTTTCCAGAAGAGGTCCAGCTCGCGCTTCGGTTGCTCAACAACAACAAAGCTGGAGAATCTCACGCAGCCAAAATGAGGATTGTCAGTAACGGTGTTCAGCCTTACATTGTTCAAACCGGAGTCGACACTGATGGAGAGACTCAGGAAGAAGTTACAACTTTTAGAATGAAACTGGATGTTTCTGAATGGATAGGGAAGAAATTTATGCAGTTGCTGTGGAGTTGATTCAACTCATCGACTAGCATGTGCCGTCATGTTAATCTTTTGTGCAAATCCGCATTGTATTGACCCTCATTTGTGAAGCAATACGATTAAACGATTATGATTAAAGTTTCATGCTTAACACAAGTTGCCAACGGTGTGAGAAAAATAAACTTAACTTTTCCCTTGATGACAAATTCTGCTCACCAAATCCAACTTTATGGTATTTTAGTAGAGTATTACTGAGAGCGTGAACGCATTAAAACCGAAAATTATCAGTTATGTTTGTACTGTACTGCCACTGATGGCCAATGCAAAATCTGAAGCAATGCCACTTGAGAAGCAGTGAACTCAACTGAAGATACTGCTGTGTGCTGTGGTGGATGTATTAAAAATGAAAGCTTGGAAAAGGTTGGCTGTGATTACAGAAGTGTCATTTTTAGTTACAAATAAACCTCTCTGTATTTCTAATGGTCAAAAAGGGCAAATTTGAGAACAGGAGCACTGAAATTGTTAAAAATCCAGGGAGAGAGCAGTGCAGTGCAGTTATTTTTCACTCTCCACACCAAATGTCCTTTCTGTCGAGATAAAGACACAACTGTGTTCATAGTATCTCTTTACCCTAAGGGCAAGACATGATGGTTTTTCCTCTATTTATCACCTGAAAAAGACGAAGAGAGTAAGCGAGAGAGAGAGAAACCCTGTCTGCAGTTTGATATCATACACCCTATCAAACGCACAGAAATTATATGTCACTCTTCTCCAGCAGATAGGATTCTGTGGCGAGCGAGCGGTCTGCCAGACTTTCTGACAGTAAAACTCCAGTCTGGAAGCATCGTGCCAAGACTTCGGAAAGAAAAGGGCCTGATAACTCCCTCTGGACAGAAAAGAAAATTTCATCTCCTCAAGTCAACCTTTACTGCGTAAGTGCAGTGCACGTGTGTTCGGATGGCGGGCAGCTGCATTTGCTACGCCTGCTTTAGTAGGACTAAACCGACGGCCTTGAAAAGATTGAAATTGTATTTATTCCCAGCCAACTGAGGCATATTGAACTGCCGTTTCTGCGCATGACAGAGCCACAAAATCTTCCCAGATTTTGTCTGAAATATCATATTTACTAATATCTCCAGCAACGGCGCATGAAACGCTCTCCACACATCGATCTGCAAACGTAACTCTTCAATGAACACTCATTACGTTCTTGAGTGGAGTGTGAAATTTTAAAATACGAACGTACGAGGGAATTATAAAAAGCATTTCCAAACTGGCCACTCAATGCCTCATTGCCCACTGACTCTGATTCCATGTATTTTGCAGTGAACAAGCACAGGATGAAATGGGAAGTCTGATTAAGCCATTGACTTCGATAATGGTACTTTTTGCTTTTTTCTACATAAAAGGATTTTATTTAGCAGCAAAACCCTGGTGTTTGTGTCTAAGATCTGGATTGAAGAGCTTTCTCTCAACTTTACTGTGACAAATTTCGACTAAAGCCCAAGATGTGACACAACTGAAAAATTGGCAAACAAATTGTTTTAAGAGTCAAAAAATGGGATCTGAATGTTAAAATATGAGGGTTAATGTTCAGAAAAGAGGCACGGGTCACATAACCCAAGATTAGCTAACAGATCTAGATAAGAAAAGATGAAAGACATTTTCAGCAAGACATATATAGCGGCCAGAAAACATATTTGGACACTTACAAATGCGTAAACGCTGTTGCATTATATCAAGTGTCTGTATTTGTGCTTAAAAGTGCATTTGTGCATCATTATTTACAATAAATGACACTTGCATTATATCATATATTTTATCTGACTTATCTAATGCAGTGACATTCAGACCATCAGACAATAAACCATTGCACAGTTTCTTAAAGTTGATTTCTACATCAATCTGTCATGCAAAAACAAAGTGAATCACTGGGCTTATCTGTTATGTACTGTTCTCTATAAACACAATAACTGCTTAGCCCCGCCCCCAATTTACTTTCTTTATCTCAGCATTGTTACAGCATCCCAGCTAACAATAATATGTTCTAAGAACATGTTGCTAATGTTCCCATTAAGTTATGAAAATGTTCTCGGAACGTTCAAAAACGTCCAGTTTTTTAAATCTTGGTTATGCGAAACATTCCATTTGATCTTTCTTTAAACTTTATAGGAATGAACATTCTGAAACAAATATTTGTGCTAACGTTTTCAGAACATTATTACCAGACCAGACAACTTTGAATAAACATTCTATTAAAGTTACTGGAAGAATGTTTGTTTATAACTTTGAGAGAACCTTGCCAGAACGTTAGCTGAAGTTCTGAGAACGTTCCCTGTTAGCTGAGACCATATTGAGCAAACACCATATTAGACTGAAAGCCATCCCTCCATTTTGACTCTAAAGGGAATTATTTCTCTGAATGAGGTACACAGAATTTAAGCCACTTCATAGAGGACTGAAAGTAATTTGTGATTGATGAAGTGAAGTGTACCTGCTTCCACCGCTGTAACCGTGATGTTGTGCCAGCCGGCAGTCTCGCGGTCCAGGATCTTTCCCAGAGTGATAGCACCTGTTACAGGATCGATGTTAAAGATCTGCTCCTGGTCTGTGCTCCGGTCTATAGAGAACCTGGGCATAAAGGACAAATATGGGTTTAAAGAGAAAATTCTGCCATCCACTCAAAATCTTTTTCTTTTCAATACTCCAAATGGACTGGGGCTGTCAAGCACTAGAAAGGACATGAAAATGTACAGACCAAACTTTACGCTGAAATTCTGGACTTCCACCCCAATACAACTGAGAACTTTGTTGGCATACAGCTAAAAATGCAACAAACCCAACACCATAGAAGAAGAATACCAGGGAAAAGAGGAAATTGCGCACAAATGTCATGGTTTGTGAGCGATTAATAGCGTAAAGGTCTATTTGGATACTTTGCTTTTATGTCCTTTGATGCCTGACAGCAACCGTCACCGTTCGCTTTTACATCATACATAATTACATACTACAATTAAAAGATGTTACAAAACGGGTCCTTAAACCATGTCACCCACACACTTCTCTCCAAATGTTCGAATGCCATTTAACCAAATGTGTTATTATTCAGGTAGCTGCTATAAAAATGTCAACAGTTTAACTGGAACTTGAACAGCAAGATACTCTTCAAACTGTTGCTCTGCCAAAATAGTTGTCGACCTGAAAGAGAGTATTGATCAAAAAAGACAGTTGGTGCTAATGTTCACTTGTATGGAATAGGAAAATGTATGTAACTTGTGTTGGAATAGGAACTGAATTAATAATGCATTTTAGATTTCAATTCAGTTTCTGAATTCGAAGTAAATTTGAACTGATATGACACACAGGATGCATAATTGCAACTGTATGGAGGTATGTATGATTCTAATTTTTTATTACAAAGATAAAATTAAAGAAAAAGAAAATTAAATTAAAGTTTTAGTTTATTTCATTTTAGTTATTTTAGTAAACTAAACAACAAGAAATGTTTCCTTAAAAACTAGCTGAAATAAGATAACTTTACATTGATATGTATAAATATGATTTTTATTTTTTTATGGTTTTAGTATGGTTTTAGTTGTAGTTATCAATAATAACCCAGATAGAAACATCCGATAGACGGATGTATGGATGGATGGATGGATTGTAGACAGACGGACGGATGGACGGATGGATGGATTGTAGACAGATGGACAGATGGGCGGATGATGGATGTATAGTAGACAGACGGATACATGGATGGATGGATAGTAGACAGACAGACGGATGGATGGATGGATGGATGGATGGATGGATGGATGGATGGATGGATGGATGGATTGTAGACAAACAAACGTATAGACAGATACATGGATGGATAGTAGACAGACGGATACATGGATGGATGGATGGATAGTAGACAGACAGACAGACGGATGGATGGATGGATGGATGGATGGATGGATGGATGGATGGATTGTAGACAAACAAACGTATAGACGGATAATGGATATATAGTAGACAGACGGATACATGGATGGATGGATGGATGGATGGATGGATAGTAAGACGGACAGATGGATGGATGGATGGATGGATGGACAGTAGACAGACGGATACATGGATGGATGGATTATAGACAAACAAATGTATAGACGGATGATGGATGGATAGTAGACAGACGGATACATGGATGGATGGATGGATAGTAGACAGACGGATACATGGATGGATGGATGGATGGATGGATAGTAGACAGACTGATACATGGATGGATAGTAGACAGACGGATACATGGATGGATGGATGGATGGATAGTAGACAGACGGACGGATAGTAGACAGACAGGTGGGAGAATGGATGGATGGATGGATGGATGGATGGATGGATGGATGGATGGATGGATGGATGGATGGATGGATGGATGGATGGATGGATGGATGGATGGATGGATTGATTCTTTAATTCTGAATTGCATGACCCTGTGACAAACAGATCAACTGACTGGCTGATCAAGTGTCTGGCTTATTCTCTATGAATGCACAAACTTAATTCAACATAAAAATGACTTTGTATTCATCATAATTTAGAAGATGACACCAATTGTGTTAACTTCTACTTATGAATTGTGAGGACAAACTAGAATCAGTACTTCAGTTGCCCCCTCCAAACAAATAATTAATATTTCATACAGTGGTTTGATAAACCATCCCATATTTTCATTCCATTCGGAATACAAACACAACGATGAAGCTACAAATCTCAATGAGGTTTTTGTCATTTTTCCCTCTTGACTCGCTGTACTCACTTAATTTTTAAGATCCTTGGGGGTTTAATGTCAGCTTCTGCAGTTTTATACTTTTTATGGAATACAAATTTATACAAATTAATTCACTCTTATTTTACCTTGTGCTTATTACTCTGTGCCAATAGGTTAAGGTGGCTCTTTGGAAAAAGTTAAAGTGCCCAAAGGGAGATGGCAGAAAAGAACCTATTAAAGTCGAGCTGGAGAAGAGTCTGAATTTAGTCCGTGGAAAAGATTTTTCAACTACATTATTCTTATTGACTTTTAATTGTCATGGAAGCACAAGTCCAGTGCTGGTTGATTTAAAAAAAAAAAAGTCCTTGAGTTATTCAGCTTATGCATACCATACGGCTGCATTCATAAACATTCTTCAAGTACAAATAAGCAAAAACAAATGCTTACTGAAACATTATTTAGTCTGATGTTCCTGCCAGTATGAAAATAATATCTCTGTTTGAAAACTAATAGCACACCTTGTTCTCAAAAACAATGTCACCCAAAAATGTTTAAACACTGAATTTCTTTTTCATAATTTTTATCTTGTTTTCCAGTACAAATATCTAAACATCCTTAAATTGAGATTTGACTTAAGATATTGTCTTGTTTTCTGAAAAAATATATATTAAATTTAAGCGACCTTACTCTTAACACCTAACAGGATGCAATGCAATAAGATTCCAGCGACAAGCAAATTTGTCTGTCCACACCAGATGTGACGCCACTAAGAGATGCAACAAAATCAGTCACAAATCACAGCCAATCAGAAGAGCATGTGGGCGGAGTCTCTCTGCAAGCGCACTGCACTCACAACCAAATCAATCCAAAATCACAGCCAATCAGAAGAGTGTGTGGGCGGAATCTCTCTGTAAACTCACTACACTCACATCCAAATCAATCCAAAATCACAGCCAATCAAAAGAGCATGTGGGCGGAGTCTCTCTACAAGAGCACTGCACTCACAACCAAATCGATCCAAAATCACAACCAATGAGAAGAGCATGTGGGCGGAGACTCTCGGCAAACTCATTACCCTCAAAACCAAATCAATCCAACATCACTGCCAATCTAAAGAGTGTGTGGGCGGAGTCTCTCTGCAAACTCACTACACTCGCATCCAAATCAATCCAAAATCACAGTTAATCTGAAGAGCATGTGGGCGGAGTCTCTTTGCAAACACACTGCACTCACAACAAAATTGATGAATTCATAAATATTACATATAAATTTAAAACCATAAATATTCATTCATAAACAAAAATGCTGATTAACATGTAAAATATACCTTACCACATGTCACGTGTTGCATCACATCTGGTTAGTATGCGGTGTCAAACAAGAAAAAAATCTGCCAATGGGGTCTGAAAAATTATCTTGTTTTCCCTTTAAGCTAAGTTGAAATATTATTATTATTATTTAAAAAAAAAAAAATGTATCCCAATAGGCAGATATTTTTTCTTGCTTTAACCATAAAGTCACTTAATTCGGATACATTTTTGAAAAAAACGACTTAATATCTTAAGTAATTTTGCTTCTCAAGTACAGTAAATGTATCTAGATTTAAGAATGTTTAGATATTTGTACTGTAAAACAAGACAAAAATACTGAGGAAGCCAAAATAGGGATATAAATGTACCAGACCACATACTTTTTTTTTGTTTGTTTTGTTTTTTTTTTGTTTGTTTGTTTGTTTTCCATTACAAATATCTAAAAAATACTTAAATCAAGATAAATTTACTAAAGTAGGTTAATGACAAGAAAAGATATCTGCCAATGGTGTAAGAAAAATCAAAACAGCTATTTTTAAGTTTTAAGCATAAACTCACTTGTATCTTGATTTAAGAAAGCTAAGATATTTTTACTAGAAAACAAGACGAAAAAATAATTTTTTTTTTTTTTTTTTTTCAGTGAGGTACCAATGTCCCTCTTGGAGCTCATAAAAAGCCACAGCCGAAGGAAAACAAACAAATATTTCCTGTCCAAATAGCAGAAGCGTGTTTTTCCAGCAGGTATAGTGCTCTCTGAGGGCTTGGCCCACCCCGCGTCCCGCTGGTATTGGGTGGTTCGGGCACAAGAGAGAGTGATGGGGCTCTGGGCAAAGCCCCTGTTTGCTAGCCGAGTCCAATGGAGATGATTAAAGTGGTACAGATGGGCATGGGCTCCATGCCATACACAGATGTGTGCCAGCCAACCAGCCGAGTTGCTTGCCACTGCGTTCTGCTTTATAACACCTGGAGCACTTTGAGCGCAGCCTCATGCATTTTTAATGGAGGTAATTTGCAAAGGCTATGTGTATGTGTGCCAGAGAGACTATACGGCCAGCCAAAGCCTTTTACTTCACCTTTGAGCTGCAGCAATGAGTAAATCATATTTCTGTGCGCTGATGGCTCTGGAGAATAAAGAGCTCTATCAGGATGTCCAATTGCATGACCAAAATGCAGGGTGGGCATCTTTGATAATGGCAATTCAGATGGCATGCCTACTGACCACCTGCAGTGCGTTCACTGACCATCTGATGGATACATAAAAATAGAAATGAGCGCTAATTTGATTGACTGGTTTTATGTAAGTTCCAGAAGTAACAGCACACAGGGTTCTTTATCAGTCCACCTGGAAGAAAATGATCGTTGCCACAGATTAACAGGTGAGTATCATCAAATACTAAAAAGAAGGTCTTAATTTGTGCTAGAACAAGAAGGATCAAGCACCACTGGAACTGGATCTGACATCTATTTCAGTGGATCCACCACAAAAATTATTGACCTGTAAATTATTCAATTGTATGACCTGTCCAAAATAGTTAATTATAATAGTTAAAAATTTTGTTAATTAATAGTTAATAATTTTGTTAATTAAAATAAAGCTAATATAAAATAAAATTTTAGAAAGTGTATGCTTAAAAATGTAGAAATTGTAATTTGTAATGTAATTTAAAAAAAGAAGATTAAAGCTAATTGAAAGTATTAATAAATGCTATAATAGTATGTAAATAATACTAAAATAATACTAAATAAAAAAAATCAATAAAAAAATAATTATAAAGTAGGTCACATTTTCACATAGGCAGAAATACAGTAGACGAAAATCACAATTTACTATTTCGTTCCCTCGATTTACCAAATTGTGCTCACAATTTACTATTTCGTTCCTTCGATTTGCTAAATTGTGTGCATGGTTTACTATTTTGTTCCTTCAATTTGCTAAATCGTGGTCACGATTTACTATTTCATTCCCTTGATTTGCTAAATCGTGCTCACAATTTACTATTTTGTTCCTTCAATTTGCTAAATCGTGCTCACAATTTACTATTTTGTTCCTTCAATTTGCTAAATCATGCTCACTATTTACTATTTTGTTCCTTCAATTTGCTAAATCATAGTCACGATTTACTATTTCGTTCCCTTGATTTGCTAAATTGTGCTCACGATTTACTATTTTGTTCCTTCAACTTGCTAAATCGTGCTAACTATTTACTATTTCGTTTCGTTCCTTCGATTTGCTAAATCGTGCGCATGATTTACTATTTCGTTCCTTTGATTTGCTAAATTGTGCTCACTATTTACTATTTCGTTCCTTAGATTTGCTAAATCGTGCTCACGATTTACTATTTCGTTCCTTCGTTTTGCTAAATTGTGCTCACTATTTAATATTTCGTTCCTTCAATTTGCTAAATGTGCTCACGATTCACTATTTTGTTCCTACGATTTGCTAAATCGTGCTCACGATTTACTATTTCGTTCCTTCGTTTTGCTAAATCGTGCGCATGATTTACTATTTCGTTCCTTTGATTTGCCAAATCGTAGTCACGATTTACTATTTCGTTCCCTTGATTTGCTAAATTGTGCGCATGATTTACTATTTCTTCCCTTCGATTTGCTTAATCGTACTCACGATTTACTATTTCGTACCTTCGATTTGCTAAATCGTTCGCAAGATTTACTATTTCGTTCCTTTGATTTGCCAAATCGTAGTCACAATATACAATTTCGTTCCCTCGATTTGCTAAATCGTGCACATGATTTACTATTTCATTCATTCGATTTGCTAAATCGTGCGCATGATTTACTCTGTTGTTCCCTTAAATTGGTAAATTGTGCTCGCTAAATTGTATCATCTGATATCTGATATGAAAATGATATATTATGCATCCCTATTTTCACAATTTTTCTGTACTTTTTTCCCCCATTCCAGATTCCAGATAAACCTGCCCCTTAAAGGCATATAAAAACAAACTTTGGCCGATCACACGCCAGTCACACTGTCTTTTCCCGCATAAGTGTGTGGTTCTTGGCCAGAATAAGCTGCAGTGTGGACCAGACTTTATGCCTCGAGTCATAGGTCTGGAAACGCAAGACTACACAACAGCCGACTGAAAGTTTTTGCGATTGAGCAGACATTTGACATGCTTTCCAAGGCCTCGAGGTAAAGAAGCTTTTCTGGACAGCGCGTGTGTGTTTGTAAAGAAGGATGGCAGGTTGATAACTGTGCGTGCCAAGGTGCCCATAGCATAATGGGAAAAGCCTCCGGCCAGCACATTCCAAGAGCCACACTTTGTTACGCTTCCATGACTCGGTATATCTCCAGTAATAGGCTCCTCAATGAAGGAAATTGATCCTTGTCTAAACTAAGAAGAAGTGGACTGTGGCCAGGGTGTAAACACACACACACACACACACACACACACACACAAAAACACACATAAACAAACTGTTTTGCCATTTCACTTTATCTCATTGAGGCTCACAGTCACTGAAGTTGTGCATTGTGATAAAATAGCTGATAAAGCATTGTGGCTGCCAAGCTTAATGATGTATTTAAATTCAAAACCCCTGTAAGATCTATAGCTGTGGAGTTGTGCAACAAAGTTTTGCCCATGCAACAATTTTTCTAAAAATGTCTGGGCAAATTACTACTAAATATTTCAGGCTTAAAGTTCTGCAGTGTTTCTTAACGTGATTTATACGTTAATAAACAACATCCTCATCACAATCACAGTGTTAAAGTCAACATAAAGCATTCGTAACACATTTTAATTCCTTAACGTGACATATTTCCAAATGAAACCTTACCCTAAATGTGTAAATTCAGATGTAGGGTTTATTTACGGGCCACACCGTACCTGACGGGGACGTTATCCATATCCGGATCTTTTGCAGTCACAATTCCAACCAGCGCACCCAACCGAGCATCTTCCTGAACTTCCATGATGGTGCCAGTCGGAGGGATGAAGATGGGAGGCTCGTCCACATCTGACACACTGACCCTGACGATGGTTTGGTCCCGGAAAGACCCGAGATCCACAAAACGAGGGTCCACGTGTTTGTTAACAGCCTCTACGACCACATTATGTGTGTGTTTGTTCTCAAAGTCTAGAGGCTGAAAAGAAAGAGACAATTAGAAACTCCTCTAGAAAGGATGAAGAACCTGTTGTACTACTGCAGTCCAGTTTTGTACAAACGTCCTCGTTCATGTGTCTTTCTGCTGTGAAATCTTTACTGATTTTTATAAAGTAAACTTAAGGATAATTTTGATATTGTTAGTAATATTTCAAGTATGGTAAACAATTCTGGTGCTGTGTTGAGTCACCGCTTGATGTTATAAAACACTAGTTGCACTGAACAGCAGCAGAAGCCACACACACACACACAAAATATGGGCACATGTGAAGGGCAGGACGACCTTCAGAGCGTGAAATGGCAGGACTGAGAGGTCTTCCATCTACCTTTTTGATGGTGATGACAGCCTCTTGTGTGTCTCCGTCAGTCGAGACTCTGAACAGCTCTCCCCCCTCCTCGTCTTTGATCAGGTAACTCATATCCGTATTCTCGCCCATGTCTGCATCTGTCGCGATCACCCGGCCAATCGGCGTCCCAACGGCTGCACTCTCAGAGACCGAAAACTGATACATCTCTGTGAGGGAAAGAGAGGGCATAACTTTCATATCCATTCCATTCATGGGGAGAATCTATGCATATTATTGGGAATTACAAAAAAAAAAAACTTTTGATAATATTTATATAGTAAAATATAATAATACAAATAGTTAGTATTAGGGCTGACAATTTAATGCATTCATTTAATTAATTAGTTATGGGGGGAAAAAATAACGTGTTAAAAATATTATCACATTTAATGCACCTCTCCTGCCCCAGACCTATGTAGGTCATCTGTCATTTCATACAATTGATTGATGATCAATATGATCTCAACTGCCCATAGAATGCAGTTATAATGCCCCTAAAATTCAAGATATCAGGGCAAAAATGCCCCTGGATGAGTTTTTGTCTCATATTTATATTATGATATAGTTATCACACGAGTAACGAGCACAATATAACACGAGTGCTGATTTTGTCCTGAATAGCACAAGTGCAAATGTGATATTGATTTTATACAACAGTTCAATAAATAAGAAGTTAATATTGTGTTATATTTTAGACGCAATATTGTCTGCTTTTGTATAATATTAGGCTACCTGTAAAGCCAGAGCAGAACTGTTGTGCATCGCCAAGCAAAACACAGCAGTGTTTCGTTCCTGATCTGAATGAATCCAATGTGAACCAGTGATTCAATAACCCATTCATAAAGAGATACATTTACTTCATTCCTAAATGAATCAGCTGTTTGTACAAATCGAATGAATGAATGACTCAGTGACTTTTACCACCACCTACTGGCAGTCTTAGTTTCTTACTTAGAGTATCATTTCATTAAAAAAAGTCATATTTGCATATTGATATAAAAAAAAAAAAAGGTATAGTTCCCCAAAATGAAAATGTTATCATCATTTACTCACCCTCATGGCCATTGAGGCCTAAAAGTTTATGTGTAATATGTTGAATCAAATAAAATATATGTTTTAAAGCTACTTTTTGTAATTTCTATTTGATGTTTTTACACAATAATGACTTTAAATGATCTTTTGGGGATAATTTCTCAGCCAAATATGATTATTATTATTATTATTTTAAATTTGTGAATAATTAATCGCCACATGATGTAAATAATTAGGTTAAAATTTTTAATTACCTGACAGCCCTACTTAATGTACTTCGACACTATTCAATTTCTAAGTATGTATGTATATGATCTGAAAGAATTAAAAAGGGGATTTTCTTCAACCACAATAAAAATCTAGTGTTTTTTGCACCATGTTTTTACTAAAGGAACAGAAGAGAAAAAAAAAGTAATAATTAATACTTGTAATAATTTCCATTTTATCCACCAATATAATGGTGCATAGCAGAATAACTTTTCTGCTCACCAAGGCTGCATTTATTTGATCAAAAATACAGTAAAAACAGTAATATTGTGAAATATTATTACAATTCAAAATAACTGTTTTCTATGTGAATATATTGTAAAATATAATTTATTTCTGTGATCAAAGCTGGATTTTCAGCATCATTACTCCAGTCTTCAGTGTCACATGATCCTTCAGAAATCATTCTAATATGATGATTTGCTGCTCAAGAAAACAGTTGTGCTGCTTCATATTTTTGTAGAAACTGATATTTTTGTTTCAGGATACTTTGATCAAAAAGAACAGCATTTATTTGAAATATAAACCTTTCATCATCCGCTACGTCCGTCTACAAAGATGTATATGTAATCATTAAGAATCGATTTCTCTATGGAGTAAATGAATGATCTGTTCACATCCTGAAGCCGACTGATGTGCTATATTTACTCTGAAGCTGTTTCAACATTTCCAAGAACACAACACAATGTCAAACCTCATTTTAATAAGCATCCTGGCCTTACATAATGTACAGTAATATGTTTGAGTGCAGTATGTGTCATAGCAGAGTATAAAGATTTCAGTTTGTCCCACAATACAAAAAAAGCAGCTTAATGAATTAGACGCTACAGCAAAACTGGCATAAATGAGGCTTTTGTGGAGAATAGGGGGAGGGAGAGGCGAGAGTCATCGAGATATGGAGAAAAACAGACATCAGGGCATGTGAGACAGCATTACATCGAGTCTCTTTGCTGTAATAAAGCTAATGCTGCTTTTCCTCTGGAGGAAATGGAAAGGGAGAGCGGAAGAACAGCAGAAAAGGGGAAATAATACCCGAATGTGTTTCATTGCTCTTTATATGGTGTGGCTGCAAACACACACACACACACACATATAGTCTCGCTTCCAGACATGAAATGTATTAAAGTGTTGCCCACATGGTTGGCTCTGATGTGAGCAATGAGTCAAAGTGCTTTTTATTTGTCTGAGCCTCTGATGTGTATTATAGTCTGCTCTATTCAGAACCACACAACATACAGTATACAAGTCAAGCACATGCACATCGACTAGAACGAGTATCTGTCAGTTGTTGTGCCTGAAAATAATCATAAACATACATATATCCTTTGAGAATGTAACATTATATGATTCACATTTTTTTATAATTTAAGAAAGTCAGGCATTATGATGATGCAACACTGGGAGCACGAAATTCTACATCGGTTTAGTATGATTAGATTTAGTCTAACTAACATAAGCAATTATTTTTTTTAATGAAATTAATACTTTTATTCAGCAAGGATGGATTAAACTGATCAAAAGTGACACTAAAGACATTTATGATGTTAGAAAAGATTTATTTTTCAAATAAATGCTGTTGTTTTGAACTTTCTATTCATTAAGGGATCCTGGAAATAATAGTAAATAAAATAATAGTGTATAAAAAATGGTTTTCAACATTGATGATAATAAGAAATGCATGAAATCAGAATGATTTCTGAAGGATCATCTGACTGAAGACTGGAGTAATGATGCTGAAAATTCAGCTTTGATCACAGGAATAAATGATATTTTACAGTATGTTCACATAGAAAACAGCTATTTTGAATTGTAATAATATTTCACAATATTACTGTTTTTACTGTATTTTTTATCAAAGAAAAGTAGCCTTGGAGAGCAGAAGAAACTTCTATCAAAAACATTTAAAAAAATCTTTTGCAATGGTATTGTATATTCAGTATATTTTAAAATATAACAGCCTAGATAGTACAGCACACAGATAAGCTCTACCTAAAATCAACAAGCTATATTTCTAATCAATAGAAAATCCCTGCCCAAAATATAGTTCTTTCAGCCAGTGGAATCATTTCGGGCTCCAAGGGTGCAAGATTTCAACTGGGGCTTGAATGGTTATGACTGAACACATACGACTGACAAGCTCTGACTGACGGGACGTTTGATAGACCTTCAGAAAATGACAGCAGAGCTTTAGTGGCGTTCACACTGACAGCCATTTGCTACAACAAAGAAGCCATTCGTTTTCAATCAGAGTTGGTCACTTGAAGGAATAATAACTTCAAAACTTCTGTTATCATTCATTTATCGACACGAAGATGCTCTTTGCGACTCTTTTCAATATAGAGTAAATAGAAACCGGGACTGTTAAGCTCCAAACTGACAAAACAGCACAATAACAGTGTCAAAATAGAAGTCATACACTATATTTCAAGTCTTGTTTTGTGTGTTATTCATTGCCGTAGCTAGTCATGGTACATTCATGTCTGATTGTGAACAAATTGTTCATTTGAGTTCTTTTGAATCAATAGATCCAGTTCACATAACTAGCCTAAATGATTTGTTCATTTCATCTCAGTGAATCAGTTCATTAGAGAGGAAGATTATCAATCAATAACGGGTCTGTCATATGGATACATTTTATGTATATGTATTTATGATACTTTTATTGTGCTTTTGTTTCAAAGCTCGAAGGCTCCCAGTGTCATTCGTTGTAATTGCACAAAAAACATAACCATAGTCTGTCTGAATACTCAAATCTGATTGGCTGGAAGATGTGTATTAAAACTGTTTAATGCACATGTAGTAAGTTTAATCACTGTTCTACAGTATATTAATACGCTGTTTTCACTGAAGCGCACACACATACGTCACTCGCACACAGAGAACTGAGATCACATTGCACACAGAGACATTTAGGACTCGGAGCACAGAAACTTTTTATTAACGCTGCCCCACCACTTTTATAGATAAAACAGCTTCGCTACTGAATCACTGCGTTTCTCAGCAACGAGGCGGTACCATCGCTGATTTTGAAGTAATTAAACTCACAGCGTTGTTGTTAAGAGAGAGCGATGATGAACAGACGCAGTTAATTCACACATCTCTCATCTCTCTTTCTCTCTCGATAAATAATTCAAATAAATGTAACCTTATGCACTACTTTATCCCTGTTGTCTGATTCAAAGCGGGCAGAATGCTAGATCTAACAAGCCGTAACTAATAACCAGCATTTTTACACTTGCGGTCAAATATTGTGCTGCAAACATCAATAACAGCTTTATATTGTCAATGCTTTCATATGACCATGGTATAAGCAGGATAATCCACGGCTAGCTGTGCATTAAATTATTTGAATGCACTCCGATTTGCGATGGGAGGTTCTTCGCATCCACGTTGTGCATTACAATTTTTTCATGCACAGCTGGATTATCCCTTACATAAACATCAGACTTATCAATAAAGAATATTTGTATTAGATATATATTAATTGCATGAGACACTAATGTATCAACTAACTTTTTGCTAGAACAGATTCAGCTAACAAAAATATGTTCTAAGAATGTTGCGATAATGTTCCCATTAAGTTATGGAAACGTTTTTTTTTCCCGAATGTTTTCAGAAGGTTCAAAACATCTAGTTTTTAAAATGTTTTGAAAATGTTTTTTCTTGTTTATGCAAAGGTTAGCAGAACACTAACATTAACATTAAGCATTATCATTTTACAAATATTATGGGAACGTTACTTTTTAAATGTTTAAAGTTTTGAATCCAGTAGCAATGTTTAAAAAATGTACAACTAAAACTTTTCAGAAAAAAAAAAAAAAAAAAATACATTACATTATTAAAGACTTTTTGAACTTTTAACAAATATTTTACACTCTAAAAAATGCTGGGTTAAAAACAACCCAAGTTGGGTTTAAAATGGACAAATCCAGTGACTGGGTTGTTTTAACCCAGCGATTGGGTTAAATGTTTGCCCAACCTGCTGGGTAGTTTTATTTAACTCAACTATTGTTTACAAATGACTGTATTACATGCTTGAAATGAACCCAAAATATGTTGGAAATTAACATTTATTAATATGTTTAATGAATAATATTTAAACAATAAACATTTATTAAATTGCTTATTAATAAATGTTAATCTTTTGATTATTATTGTTGCCTCTAGTAATTATGTGTCTGATTTTTAATTTCTGACCTATTTTGGGTTCATTTTAAGTCAGCCATATAGTCATTTTTAAACAATAGTTGAGTTAAATAAAACTGACCAGCAGGATGCACAAACATTTAACCCAATCACTGGGTCAAAACAACATAATCACTGGGTTTTTCCATTTTTAACCCAACTTGGGTTGTTTTTAACCCAGCATTTTAGAGTTTACTAATGTTACTGAAGGTTTGTTCATAACTTTAAAACAACCTTGCCAGAACGTTTGCCAAAGTTCTAAGCATGTTCCCTGTTAGCTGTGCAGCAACATCCGCCTCACAACCTGCATCACTTTTAAAGTCTTTTCGTTTGTTTCAATTGTTTAGATTTTCAATTTGTGTCTGGCGCACACGCTGCATTCTCTCTTCACAGGGACACAATCTGTGCTTTATTAGTTTATAGTTGAAGCATCAGTAGTCCTGAAGTGAGCCAAAGCGATGATGTGCTGTTTCAGCACTACAGAATGTCAATGAAAAATATACATATTTGACCATCTGGAATTTACAATCTTTTAAAGCTATCCAAAACACTTAAACAAATCATTTAAACTATGAATAATTACAGGAATTTCATCAAGGTTGCTGTATCAGAACTCTTTTCTTCCACATAATGTGTGCAACAGGTTTTTGGATAAACTGACACTCATGCAAAGTCTGATTGGTTAAATAAATTAATAAATACATGTTTTAAGATGAATATATATATATATATCATCATAAAAAGCCATCATAAAATCTGATAGATGGCTGTGCTGAGAGACACAAACTCAACCAAAAGGACACGGCTGATGGCATGCGGGTGACTGACGTGCGTCATAATGCACACTCACTTTGAGGGAATCGAGGAGGGTTGTCATTAACATCCGTGATCACTATGGTCACCGTGGTCGAACCAGAGAGACCACCCATCTGGCCTGCCATATCCGTTGCCTTGACAACCAGCTCATAACGGTCTTGCGTCTCTCGATCGAGATCTGCCACGGCTGTCCGGATCACTCCTGAAGCCAGAGGAAAGAAGAAGAGAGAGAGAGAGAGAGGATTGATGCGTGTTAAAAGGTCACACGACTTAAAGGGTTAGTTCACCCGAAAATGAAAATTTCTGTCATTAATTACTCACCCTCATGTCGTTCCACACCCGTAAGACCTTCGTTCATCTTCAGAACACAAATTAAGATCCGAGAGGTTTATGACTCGTCCATAGACAGCAATATAACCAACACTTTCAAGGTCCAGAAAGGTACTAAAGACATCATTAAAACAGTCATGTGACTGCAGTGGTTCAACCTTAATGTTATGAAGAGATGAGAATACTTTTTGTGCACAAAAACAAAACAAAAATAATGACTTTATTCAACAATATCTTCTCTTCTTCTGTCATTATCCTTACGCAGGTGACGCAGTAAGCGCAGCGAAGGCTTCCGTGTTTACGTCAGAACACCGGCTCAGATGTCTTTAGTACCTTTCTGGACCTTGAAAGTGTCGATTATATTGCTGTCTATGGACGAGTCATGTACCTCTCGGATTTCATCAAAAATATCTTAATTTGTTTTCGGGAAAAAGAACGAAGGTCTTACGGGTGTGGAACGACATGAGGGTGAGTAATTAATGACAGAAATTTCATTTTTGTGTGAACTAACCCTAAGTGACTATAGCTCTTCTAATGCTTTTAGTGAAACTATAATGCAATTAAAGTGCTGTCAAGTTCTGATCAGTATACAATAAAATGCTGGGTTAAAAACAACCCAGTGATTGGGTTGTTTTAACCCAGCAGTTGGGTTAAATGTTTGTCCAACCTGCTGGGTAGTTTTATTTAACTCAACTATTGTTTAAAAATGACTATATGACTGGCTTAAAATGAACCCAAAATATGTTGGAAAGTAAAAATCAGACATAATTACTAGAGGCAACAATACTAATCAAAAGGTGAACATTTATTAATAAGCAATTTAATAAATGTTTACTGTTTGATTATTATTCATTAAACTTATTAATAAATGGCCATTTATTAAACATATTAATACATGTTATTTTCCAACATACTTTGGGTTCATTTTAAGAAAGCAGTACAGTAATTTTTAAATAAAACTACCCAGCATGTTGGGCAAACATTTAACCCAACCGCTGGGTTTATCCATGTTCAACCCAACTTGGGATGTTTTAACCCATTTTTTTTTAGAGTATATATATATATAGTGCAAATTCATCTGCAAATCATAATAAACCATTAGCAACTAGTAAAAATAGTATTTGATAAGTGAAATAAATCTGAAATAAAATAAAATATGAATATTATCTGTAAAACAAACTTTTAAATAGTGAAAATTAGAAATGTAGCCTTGGTGACTAACTTAAATAAAACAAGTTAAAGTACAAAAATAACTAAAATTGAAATAAAAACAAATGAAAGCTAAACAGAAATGTTCAAAAACTAATAAAAATGACAGAAGTGCATAAAATTACTAAAGCTGAAAGGAAAATTAAAATGAAAACTGAAAATATAAAAAGCTAATTCAAAATATTAATAAATGCTATAATAGTAGGCTAATGAAAATAACACTAAAATAACACAAATTAGAAAAGTTAACAACTAACTGAAATAAGAATAAAGGTATATATATATATATATATATATATATATATATATATATATATATATATATATATATATTTAAAAACCTAATAAAAATGACAAAAGGACATAACAAAATTTCTAAAACAAACTAAAATTAAAATGCAAACTTAAAATATAAAAAGCCAATAATAAATGCTAATAATAAATAATAATGAGATTAAAAATATCCTATAAAGAGACAACTGTCTGACGATATGAAGTGTTCACACAGATTAGGAAAAAAATAAATAAATAAAAACAATAGTAACTAAAAAAAACCCATAATGGTCATCAGACTGCATTTCTAACCGGCATGAAGCTGGTGTTTCTGTGTAAATGATTACAGATTAGTGCAGATATAACACGCTACTCTTATCAACAGTTACATTCATTCACCTTGTCAGCTCTGCAACTGACAGACATGGAATAAAATCACAAAGCTTTGATCGTGATTTCATTGGGTATATATTCATTCAATGTAGATGTAAGATACTGGCTGATGAAATCTTTCACTCATCGCTACTGTAACATCTGCAACTGTATCCTACGGTTTGAGTGACAGTGATTTTTAGTGGCTTGTCACATTTCGTGTCAAATCGGCTGCATCCAGTGGCGCTCCCGTGACATCAGGACAGAAGAGAGAGCGCAGGGAAAGGTTATACGCAACAGGTTGTGATGCCCGTGCTTATCTTTTGCCACCATTCTTGGGGGAAAAAAAGGCGAATTTTGATTTTTCTACGATCTGAGGTGAATAAAAACGGCCAACACAGCAGGAGTGTCAGGCTGGCGTGTGTCCTTTACCATTCTCATAATTTCCATGCCTGTGTCTAACCAGCGCCATGGCAACAAAGGATAATTGCAGTCCTTCAGGGTAACACAGTGCCATTGTCTTTATTTCAATCCCAAAATATCTTGAATCCAAGACCAAGACCAGTGGAAAGGAAAAGAAAGTGGTTTACAGACTTTGAATGATGATATACGGCTTTGAAAACATCTTGGTTTTGCATTCATTTGAAAGCATTCATCAATGTGATACCTAAACGAGTGACTCTCACAAAACCTGCAAAGATAATGGTCTGGTTTGATTATAATATAATATAATATAATATAATATAATAAATAAATAAATAAATAAATAAATAAATAAATAAATAAAATATAATATAATATAATATAATATAATATAATATAATTAATATAATATAATAAATAAATAAATAAATAAATAAAATATAATATAATATAATATAATATAATATAATATAATATAATAAACTGCATATTATACTAAGGTAATTAAAAAAAAAATAGAATAAAGTGTATTTTTAGGACCATTATATGTGTGTGTGTGTGTGTGTGCACTGTGATTTAATTTTCATCACAATAAAGCCAATTATTTCTCTACAAACTGTCAATGAAAAAAAAAAAAAAAAAAAAAAAAAAGACCATTAGGGATTTTTTTATGTTTGTTAGTTTTTTTGCATTGTGACATTATTTTCATCATTAATTGAGCCAAATAATTTTCAACAAACTGAAAAAAAAAAAAAAAAAAAAATCATTACTGTAAAGAAAAACAACAACAACAATAATATTATTATAATAATGCAAAAACAAAAAAAAATATATATTTTATAAATTATAATTATAAAAAATTATAAAAAAATATAATTATAAAATTATAAAAAAAATATAATTTAATATAATTACATATACATGTTATTTATGCATAGCGGTAATATTTATTATATTAAATTATATTATATGTTTTTAAAAATTCTCTCTCTCTCTCTCTCTCTCTCTCTCTCTATATATATATATATATATATATATATATATATATATATTAGGACCAGTTTTTGTTTTTGCATTGTGACATTATATCATAATTAAGCCAATTAATTCTCCGCAAACTGTCATTACTGTAATGCAAAAAATCATATTTTCATTATTGTAAATAATAATAATAATAATAATGATAATACATAAAATATAATCCACATATAAATATCATTCATACATTATATATATATATATATATATATATATATATATATATATATATATATATATACACACAATATTTAATATGTAATTTTTCAGACACCTTACAATAATGTGAATTTGGGATGAAATGTGCTTGAACTTTCTAGAAAATAATGTCACAATAAGACAAAAATGATACTGTGGGATGAAATATGACCCGAACATGTTTTCACCCTCCAAACAGCACTATTCTGAAACATTCTGAACATAAAATAATAAAACGCACCATGCTTCTGTAGTCAAAAACCTACTTGGGGAAAAAAACAGAAACATAAACCATGGCATTCCTTGTGGGTTTGTGCCACAAACAATCACTCGCCTGGCTGTCGATGTCAGTTTCTTTCTATTCTTTGTTTCTATCTGCATTTCTTTTGCTCTCTCTTCTGTAGTCACACCGCGGTGAAACTTTGCATTCCCAGTGAGGAACCGGTAGCCATCGGCAATGTTTGTGTGGCAGAATACATCTGCGCAAAGAGCTCGCTGTTAAAGATACGTGTGCTGCTTTTAAGCGTCCAGAGCACAGAGGAAGCCACAATTCACCCTCTCTCCCTCTTCAACCACAGAAAGCTGCTGACCTGAGGTCAGATCCATTACAAGTACAGTCTGAAGTTGTGCCGATTCAAAGCACTCCACCTGAGAGACTTTTGAAGGAAACATGGAGTTCCTGGGTAGAATACGGTCAGACATCGAGCAGGATGAACACAAATGAGATCAGAACTGTTTCTTTCTCTATATATTTCAGTCTTTCTACTTCAGAATTTCACATTTAATTCAATGCATTTCATGCAATTTCTTTGTTATTATTTGCACAATTTCCTAGTGATTTTCTGAGTAAATTCTTAGTGTAGGAATCTTTTCCATATTCTGGTCATTTCAGGGCAGGAGGTTGAAAAGCTCCTCTCATTTGAGAAAATTGCAAAAGCAAATGAGAATATCTTCAAACGGTTTGGAGAACACGAGATGAGAACCCTTAGTTCAAACACAAGCCGCTAACACACTGGATCTAATAAACTGATATTAATATCAAACTCCAAACTAGCCTTTTTATTTATCCTGTGTGAAAGACTAAAAGCCCCGTCCAGGGATTAATGCTGTTTTATTGGAGGTTCAGGGAAACAAACGAGGTCACGAGCAAAACACGCAGCTCATCTACTTCCAGCTCATCTAACTGGTCTCAGATCAGAAGGAAGGAGCGTGCAAAAAGTCCAGCGGCTAACGTGGCACAAGCAAAGCCATTTATCATCCGGTGCTCTCAGGTCTCGTGCCCGCCGGCCCGAAAAAGAAATCATTAAAAGTTTAGTGCTAGCTCCCCGGGGGATGTACGCAGGCAACAAAAGCTGAGATATTCCCGGGAGATTCCAGTAATGACGCTTCCATCTGAAGGCGGCCAGTTCGTCTTTACTTACACTGCTGCAGAACTAAACTAACACCTTATGCCAGCAGAACAACATTCTGATGATATACTCGTTATAATTATTTAATACTGCAAATATTTTTCATAGCGTTCAAAACACACTCATTTATAAATAAAAGCCATTCACACCAAGAACGATAACTCTAATGATAACTCTAACGGTAACTATATTACAAAACAAGTTGGATTCTGATTGGCTGTCAGTGATTTCATCGTTCATCAGCTGGGAAAAAAAATGTCCTGAAAGTTATTCCACCGATATTGTTTCTATGTGGCAATATCGTTATAGTGTGGATTATTCTTTTATATTTAGAATTATTTTTTTAGAACTATATTGTTTATCTTTATGACACTGAAGACTGAAGTAATGATGCAGCTTTGTATCAGATGAATAAATTACATTTCAAAATACAGAAAACAGTCAAATGTAATATTACTGTATTTTTGATCAAATAAATGTAGGTGAGCATAAGAGACTCTTTCAAAACACATTGAAAAATCTCCTAACTTTTGAACAGTAGTGTACAGTTACATGAAAAAGAATGGGAACCACTTGCAGAATCTGTGAAAATGTGAACAATTTTAACAAAATAAACGAGATCATGCAAAATGCATGTTATTTTTTATTTAGTACTGTCCTGAGTAAGATATTTGAAAAAGATAATTCAAAATTTTTTTCTGGAGCATCAGTGAATGTTTGAACCTTTTTTAATAGTTGTGTTTGAGTCCCTCAGTCGTCCTCAGTGTGAAAAGACGGATCTCAGAATCATACAGTCACTGCTGGAAAGGGTTCAAATATGGAAGAAATGCTTGAAAAGTGAAGAATCTGCAGGACCTGGAGGGTTTTTCTGAAGAACAGAGCTCAGTTTAACTGCTCAGAACAAACAAGAGACTCATGAACAACCATCACACAACATAAAAACAGTCATGGATATGACACACAGTATTAAGGATCAATGGTTCACAAACTTTTGAACGGGGTTATTTTAATAATTCAGCTATTTTTTTGTCTTGTGGACTAAATGTAAACATCTTTTATGTAAAATATCTTACTCAGGACAGTACTAAATAAAAAATAACATGCATTTTGTATGATCTCTTTTATTATATATATGTTAAAATTATTCACATTTTCACAGATTCTGCAAGTGGTTCCCATACTTTTTCATGCAACATATTAGAGTTTTCCTCTTTTTAAACCACTTCTTGAAAAAAGACTTGGATCTCTCTTACAGATTGTAGTAGTTTTTTCGCGAGAATTTTAGCTATTCGTCAGTTTTTACAAAATATATATTTAACCAAACCGATTTGCAGATGTTTAACACATCAATGCTAAAAATCAATTTCTTTAAAATGGGATTTTTACTTTCAGAACCCAAGTGTTGCACTCTGTATTACTGATAACAACAAAATTTCACTCCAACAACAACACTCTTTGTGGTAAAGGTCAGTGCTGGTGCACTTACAAACATCTTGGAAAATAACCAACATTAAATTACAGTGCAGTCTATAAAAAGAAACAAGCACCAGTAAAAAAATTCTACTAGAATGACGGGAGTCTGGTGGCTTAAAATCAACGGCCAAATCACCACAATGGCTCAAACCTAAAATAGTCGTTAAATGAAAAGCTGTATTTTACAGTGAGAGGAAGTCATCACTGCAACATCACTGCAACTACTGTTTTGCAACTAATTGCAAAACTTGTCACCGTGATGTTTGCGTGCAAATGTGCCAGTTAAAAGTAGTATCCAATTTGTGGATAACGTGCAAAAGGCTTTCGACATGATTATAAATGCTCTTTAAATAAGAAATGATCACGTAGAGAACTAATTTATGCGCTTACCGGTTTGTCGGTCAACCGTAAAGAATCTCTCTCCGTCCAGAACGCTGTAAACTATCCGAGCGCTGCTTCCATAGGTCGGGTCATCAGCGTCTGAGGCCATAACCTTCATCACTGACGTACCTGTATTCAACACATCAATTGTTTTACATTAGATCGAGGCTTACATTGACAACGTTTCATATAGACATCAAGTTGTAAGCGTTTCCAGAGCATTTAGATGTTATTTAAGTAAATTTATTCAATGCATTTTCTGAGTCAATTGTGTGCATCTCAACAGCCCTCTGGCTCTCGATACAAAGCACATATTTACATTTAGTCACACATTTTAACTAAAGCAAAGCCTGCAGCCTATAAAGTTTAATGGACCTTATTCCTGAGGGGGGAATGCAAGCTTCTCGCACGAAAAGCCTGGTGAATGAAGACGGGAAAAGATAAGGCACACAGAGTCTAAAGGAAGAGTTTTCAGCCTAATGTCATTCCAAACCTGTACATTTCTCTCTCTTCAGTGGAACACAGAAGGAGAATTCTGGAGGAATCTCTACAAAGTGCTTTTCTATACATCAATAGCTCAGAGTGACCAAGTCTGTTGAGCTCCAAAAAAGACATAAAAGTACCATGGAAGTCTTCTGAAGGGAGATGATACCTGTGTGTGAGGAACAGACTGAAATCTGGTTGGTATTCCCTGAAAAAAATCGGAATGTGGACGAAAATAAGATTTGGATGAAATCAGAGTTTCATAGAGAGGAACATCACCAGTGAATAATGACTTTAAAAAAAAGGACTGTTTAAACTGGAAGTTTTTGTGTGTGTCCCTTTAAATGCAAATGAGCTGCTGCTCCCGGCCCCCTTTCCAGAAGAAAATGCTTCGGTTGCTCAACAACAACAAAGCTGGATAATCTCACGCAGCCAAAATGATGACCGTGTTCAGCCTCACATTGTTCAAACTGGAGTCGACACTGATGGAGAGACTCAGGAAGAAGTTACAACTTTTAGTCGTTTCTGAATGGTTAGTGGATAAATTTATGTAGTTGCTGTGGAGTTGATTCAACTCATCCACTAGCATGTGCCGTCATGTTAATCTTTTGTGTTGAATTGACCCTCGATTGTGAAGCAGTCCGGCGTAAAATGGCGGCATGTCAACAACACTCGACTACAACAACTCTTCCTCTTCTCTAAAGCAGCCCAACATGGCCTCACCCCGTTTGTCGTGTGTTCTCGTGGGCGGGGTTTATGTACAATTTAGGGTTTGTGATGTCACCAACCCGGGAAGAAGCTCGTTGTAGTCCCTACCAGCCGTTTGTTGTAGTCCTTAAAAAGCGATTTCTTTAAAAGAAAATACCTTCCTTTGCATTGAACTTTGAGCGTCGTAACTTTGCAGATGTTGTTTATGCTCAAACAGCAACATTACACACTAACTAAAGTAAAAAAAAAAGTGAAATCATAATCAACCACCCCTTTAAAGATCTCTTATATGTCAAAAGATCAAGGCAAATTTTAATTTTCATGTCATGAACCCTTTAAAATGCTTTAAATACTGGTTGCAACACACAGGTCTTGACAGAATATACATTTTCTTTTGAATTATTCCTTTAAGAGACACAGTGACTGTATATGTAGCAAAGAAACAGCGCTCAAGGACAACTCGAGTGCTTTTATTCAGGCAGATCGGTCTGCAGGTAATTGGTGACAGCTGGTGGTGTCCGCAAAAGGTCATCGTTGCAGTCTCTCACGGAGGCCTGTCATGATACTGTCCGGCCACATAATAGGCCTATGCTAATTAGGTTAATTAATGGGAAGTGTCAGAATCTTGTTTGTCTTCAGTCACAAAACCGCCTCCCATGAGGGCTTACAGAAAAGGACAATGTTTTATCATTAAAGCTAACCACTTTCGCCAAAGCCAAACACCCCGATCGGTATCTATCTGATTGCTTTACACTTTCTCTAACCTTCCATCGGTTTCGTGGTCTGAGCTGTGGTGTGAATAGAAGCGAACATCAAAAGCTTGGGAAAAAAAACTTGCAGGGTATCCTTATACATTTGCCATTTTCTGTGTGCGGCCACTCTTTCAAGTTTAGTTTTGTTTATAGTGCTCTATTTTGCCTAATGGGGCTGCGGAGGCAAAGGAAGATTTGCTGGTATATCAAGAAAACAGACTTTGCATATCGCCATTCAGTACAACAAATAACTGCCAACCATTTTCAAAAAAAAAAACAAGCTTTCATAGCGATCTTCAAAAGATCACAGACGCCTACTCTGCTCTAGGATAACTTTGAAAACTGTCTGAATTGCATTAAAAAAATGTAAATATAAGATAGCATTTCTCTTGTTAACTTGGAGTTGAGATGCAGAGGCCATTTCCTTTCATGGGATTACTTACTTATCTTAATTTTCCACAGGTAATAATCAGCATGAAGCTGTCCGACGGCCCTCCCTGAGTCTAGTAATGCCACTAGTGAAAAACTATATAAATGCAAATGTTATTTTATTGTGTTTACACTCAAACAGGAAGAGGAGGCACTAGCATAGTCTCTTATTAATGCACAGCCTCGGATTCACTAAGAGGTCATTAGATCTTGGTTTATGCATCCTGCAGTGGCTCCTGGGAATGCATAAAAGAGAAACACACTTGAGAAGTTTGAGACATACACAATTAGGCTTAACACGAAAAAAAGCAGTCAACCTTGATGCATTAACAAAAGTGCGCATGATATGGTGTTCGTTTGATTTTAATATGAACTCTAAAAAATAAAGGTTCTTTATTGGCATTTATGGTCCCATGAAGAACCTTTTGCAGTCCCTTAAAACTCATCACAGTGACACATTTAAACATTTTAAGCTTTTTAATTTCTTCATGCCTTAGAATAGATTGAATGTAACTCGACACCCTTGGTTCATTTAGTATATGCGGATACATGAATATGCAAATTAGTCTCCGCCTCCACTCAGTCGCAGCGGCTCAGATTACCTGATCCACTTGGTCAACTGTAGTAAACGGTACACAATGGCAAGTGGAAATATTGGTTTAATTCAGTCATATGAATTAATTCAGTCTTCTGTTTGAACCAGAAACTGATTCAGAAGAAGAAAAGGAGGAGTGAATTATACAGACTCATATACAAGTTGATGTATCAGAATGGTAATGCGTTTTATGTATTGCTCTCTACAGCGTCAGACACATTACGGTAATTGATATGATTAGCCTTTGGCTTGACTATGTTATCAAACAGCTAATAATGTGTTGCTAATGTTACACAAAGCATTTTCCCATTCGTAATCTCAGAGTCAGACAGCTGCCTTAAAAATCACCATCTGCAGAAACGCTTTGACATAATAGAAAGCCAGTGGAGAAAAGCCCCGCCCTCTCGTTGACGAGATTGGTTACATGTTTGTGACGGTAGGAAACCGGTGGCGTGTTCAAACCGTGTTTTTGTCTTTGGTAAACTGCAGTTTTAAGGAGAAAAGGTTTGGTCACTAAAAAGGTATGGTAACACTTTACTTAAAGCCTTTATATATAATGCATTACAAAAGTACAATGCACCTTATAATGCATTGTATGATCTCATGAATAATTGTAACCACAGATATAATACATTATAATACTTCTGTTATGCCTTTAGTAAACTAAAATGCATTAAAACAACCAATTTCTATGGAAGCTTGTTTCTGCCACTGAATAAAAAATAAAAAAGGTAATTGTGACTTTTTATCTTTTTTTCAGAAAAAAAGTCAGAATTGTGTGACAAATTCACAACTGAGTGAGAATTTCAAGATATAAACACAATTGCACGTCATAAAGTCAGAATTGCGAGTTATAAAGTCAGGATTACGTAATATAAAGTCAGAATTGTGTGATATAAATTTGCAATTCTGAGAAAAAAATGTGACTTTATCATTTGCAATTACGACTTAATATCTCACAATTCTGAGAAAAGAAGTCAGAGCAGCATGACAAACTCAGAATTGTGAGAAAAAAGTCAGAATTGCAATAAAAGAAGTCAGAATTGTGAGATAAAAAGTCGCAATTATCTTTTTTATTTTTTATTCAGTGGCGGAAACAAGCTTCCATAAACTTCAGATGCAACAAGGAATTTGCAAATATAGTAGTCAACATTTGAAGTGGATCAAAACCTTTCATCAAAATTGTCCTAAAACCTACTTCTTAGGACAACTTTTTGATGAACTTTTTTGATCCACTTCAAATGTTGACTACTGTATTTGAATGCATTTTAACTTTGGTTACAGTTATTTATGAAAAGATATAATGCATTATAATGTACATTATGAATACCTTTATAATGCATTATACATAAAAGCTTTAAGTAAAGTGTCACCAAAGGTTCTTCAGGGAACCAAAACTAGTTATTCTATGACATTGTATAAAGTATAACATTACCATCCAATACCATGGTACTGAACTTTTTTGTAAGGGTTTATAACCAAAACATTAAAGGGTCCAGGCCTGACTCTGAGATAAGAAAAAGGCTGATCTGGAGTCTAATAGTAGTGTGTTTGAGTTCTCTGTGTATTCTATCAAGCGCAAATATTGCTCTAGAAGTAGATGGATGGGGGAAAAAGTGCATGTTTGCAGGCCTTGATCCAGCTCTTCACAGTTATAACCTGTATCTGACACACACACACACACACACACACACAAACATACAATATAGCTGCAGCATTCTGCAAGAGTGGGCTGGGATTCAATATGTGCAACCTTTATTTATTATTTATTTTGGTTTCTTTTTATACAGTTCTTCTAAAATAGCCGAACAAATGTATGAAAGAAAAAAAGTTAAAAATACATGCAAAATGCTGTAGAGTTTTAGCAACAGATTATGCTTTGCCATCAGGTAGAGATGCGGTAACATCACAGATCATTTGGTAAAATGATAAGCAAAATTATTTTTAGCATTTCTTTATAAATACAACTATATCTATATCTGGTAGAGCTGTATTCATAAAGAAATGCTATTAAGTTTTATTAATAATTAGCATTGAACTAATTCTTGTGATGTGCCTGTGTCTAAAATAAAGTCTTTATTATATGCTAAACTAAAACAGTTATATAGTCATGAATATTTATAGCTCTCTACTGCAAAAACTGCAATTTCTACATATACAGTAAAATAAAAAAAATTAAACATTAAATACGAGTAAAAGGCTGTCGAGAAATGTCAAGGTCTTATTTTGCTTCAAAATGTAAATAAAACGTGATATTATATGTTGCAAAATGCAAAATGCAAAAAAAAAAAAAAAAAAAAAATATATATATATACATAGGTCTTAAAAACAAGCTTTGCTTTTGTGATATTTTCATGACAATTAAGCACATTAATCAGTCAATTGTCAGTAGCTGATTTAATTAGTATGCTGGTTTTAATTAAAAACAACAAACAAAACACCGAGTCTGGGCAGGATGTTTTTTGCGACTGTATTACAATACGGAAGATGAAGCAATAAGCCATGACAATCTGTGCATTGCACTGACTTTACATGAAGCATTGCAACGAAATCTGACCCAGACATTTCCCAGCGTGATTCACTCCTTGACCAGATGAGTGTTTCTATGGGAAGGAAAGCATGCAGCCCTAGGAAGTAATCACACATACAGCACCAGAGTTCAGCAGACGTGCCCCTTCACCCGCAGCATCCTGCACCTCTTGCTAATATTTGCAGAGCGACACGGGGTGTGTGTATGTGGATTAAACAGGGCTTGTGTAGGGCAGGCCAGGCTGGTTTGTTTTCCTCTGGTAGCGTCTCCACACACACAAGCCTAGATTGGCACAATCATAAAATATAGATCAAACAATAAGGTGATGTGGAAGCTCTCCATATGATACCCAGACTGGACGCCTCTAGTTGAGAGACTTATCTCAGGGTTGGCGTGAGATTAACCCGCTAGGTGATCTGTGATCGGATGTCATCTGTTTGAAAATCTACAACCCCGAAGGTTTGAGATAAAGAGATGTTCATAGAAGAGCCAAAGGAAGCTGTTTAGATTAAAAGCTTGAGCGCTCTGCCATACCAAAAGCACTGTAAATAGCCAATGAAAAATGCATACGCAAAGATATGAGAGAACGTGAACCTCTAAAGTAAAATTAAACTTAATGCGCCCAGCCTTATGGAAGAATGCATTTTTAGAGCTACTGCCTCCTCGTCCCTCGCTGCCAGAAAGATTCATGCATAGATGCACTTGAGTCATCCCTGCTACTGAATACATGTACATGTACCAGTCATATATATCTTAATATATTGCATAAAATATTAAACTTGTGTTTTTTAGTTTGCAATGAAAACCACATTTTTAACAAATATCCCATTATTTTTGTCAATAAAATCTGGGTAATATTGTGCTCCAAACGTCAAATAAAAAAAGTTAAATATTTTGCATGACACAAGACAATCTTAATAGTCTTAATTTTCTAATTTCCATTACTTTCATGAGTGCATTTTCAGTTAGGCACATTCATCACCCATTTGTCAATAGAGTATTTAATTAGTATGTGGGTCATTGACGAATAAGGTTTTTAAAAGTGTAAAAAAACATAATGGAGATATAATTAATTAGAAGCTTTAAGTTTTAACAATTATATTATGTGGTTTTTATAATCAATTAACACTGCTTTTGTCATTTTTTACAAGATGGACACAATTTGTTACCAAAAAAGTCATTCGGTTTAACTAAAATTTCGGTTTTACCGAATGACGATATTTTAAAACAATGCTAACAGGCTGATATCTAGCTACCTAGCTAAAGGACAATCAAATATTTTATATTTAGGACAATTTTTTAAAATATTACAACATTTTCCATAGCAGAAAATGTTTTGGTATGTTTGGTTGGTACAACCGCTATAAAGAATGTTTTTCTTTATAGCGGTTGTACCAAATTACCTTCTGTTTCAGGACGTGTATGAGCAAGTGAAAACATTAATTTTTCAAATAGTTAAAAGAGAGTTAATTACTTTGCTTCATGACCATGTGGTCTTTTGCGGGTGTCTGAATGATGTCACATCCTGTCACATGATACTGACTGCATGACTTGATCCAAAATGGTCCCTTTATATTGGTTGCTCCGAATGACTTCAATGAAATTCCTTTTTCCGGAAATTCTCTCATAATAAAGCAACGACTTCTACATATAATTTTAATAACATTTTGCACTATGTTGATATATCAGGTTATAAAATCATGCCAGAATATATATATACACATTTATTACATTTTAAGATATTTTAATCATAAATGAAATGACCTTTGGACGGTTAAACCGAAAGACCTTTTGACACTTCAAAATCCTTAAAATACCTTTATATGTAGAAAAATATAATTAAAACCTTTTGGATTCAATAATAGAGATCTAGTTGTACTACCTTACATACTTTGGATGTTGTATCTTTGTTTTTTTTATTATTATTAAGGCCTTTGGACCCGTCACGTCATGTATTAGTATGTTGGTTTTAATTTAAAATGATTGTCATGTCAAGAAAATAAGCAATAAGTCATAAGAGACAGTGCATTACAGTGACTTTACGTGAATATAACAAAATATTTTTACTGAATTTGAATATATTTGTTTTAATTACTGTTGTAAAATCCTTTTAGCCAGTTCATTGATGACATCGTCCTCCCAGGAAGTGACATCATTTCTGTGAGAAGTCAACAGCACAAACATTAGTAAGCATCAATGGATTTGTGTCTCTCTAAAACCTTCCATCCTGTTTGATAAAATGACAGAAATCAGTATAATACTTCATTAATAAACTATGAGTCAACTTGACATCCTCATGTGATCTAACTGTCGATCCCTCACTGAGCAATGCCTATCTTTAGCTCTTGCCATCGTGTGAGTAATAAGCAACGTTATAATTAGTAAAGTTGAAGTTTCCGTGCATGACCAGGGAGTTTTTATAGAAATGCTTCCTTAAATGACAACACACGCATATTCATAAATGCTATAGAGTTCAAAAGGCACTGCATAACAGGAATGACCCACTTAACGGTGTCAACAAAGTCTGTTTGAAGCTGCCAGCCGCGGCACCCGGGTGAAGAAGACGGCTGCCGTACGGAGCAGATGGCCAGAAGAGGTTAGCTCATGCAAGACGAGAGACTGACAGCTATTTAAGAGCTGCGGTCGTAAAGGAGATTTGTGCTGCAGCGCTAAAGCAGTCGGCCCGGCACGCTCACTTTCTCCTCTATTTAACCCTGTCAGAGTCGTTCGCACCCAACGCCCCCAAATCACTCCGCATTATGAATCGTTTAGTGCTCCCATAAAAGCCAAAGTGTTTTCACATGAAAAGTTATTCCTCTCAACATCTCAACACTTGATTCACTTTTCATTCGCCCAACTAAAACTAAAGAACACGAGCTTAGATTTGACTAAAGGCTGAAAAAAATAGAAAGAGATGGGTAATGTTGTGTCATAAAAGTCAATGGCCCGCAACCGTGATCCTCAAGGAAGTCCCGTAAGGATTTACATAGGATATTTTTCATCCAGTTTGACAAAGACGTACTTAAACAGTCCCTATCCAGGATGTTTTATAGGACAACTTTGCATATTCTTGCAACTATCATTATTGCTGTCGTGCGCCAGACTTTCACTGAGAGAATTTTATTCAGTAAATGCTGCTGTAAGAGTGAGTGCAAAGTAGAACTTTTTAAAATAAAGTGCAAAATCTGACTTTTTCTGTGTTTAAGTGCTATAATCAGGTCCCCGGTGCATCTACCAACCAAGAAAATGTAAAAAAGGACAACCCAGTAACTTTCTTTGCAAGCATGTAAATGAGCCACTCACCTATTGACGTAGGAAGGGGATCTTATTATAATATTACCGCCCCTTAATCTGCATGTTTCCACCCACGCACCGCCATTTTGTTTTTGCAAGCGAATCAGTCCTAACGCCATGGCAAAGGTTCGAGCAAAGCATGCTAACTGTTCTGTCATTGGCTGCACAGACGAGCACAGAACACTATTGAGGCAACTACAAACATTTAACCACTAACCAATCAGAAATGTCCAGTTTCATTCTAAAAGTTGTAACTTCTTCCTGAGTCTCTCCATCAGTGTCCGACTCCGGTTTGAACAATGTAAGGCTGAACACCGTTACTGACAATCCTCATTTTGGCTGCGTGAGATTCTCCAGCTTTGTTGTTGTTGAGCAAACGAAGCAAGAGCTGTTAAAGCTCAGCCCTCTTCTGGAAAGGGGGCCGGGAGCAGCAGCTCATTTGCATTTAAAGGGACACACACAAAAACGACATGTTTTTGCTCGCATCCAAATAGGGGCAAATTTGACAAGCTATAATAAATGATTTTGAGCTGAAACTTCACAGACACATTCTGGAGACACCAAAGACTTATCATGTGAAAAGGGGCATTATAGGTCCCCTATAAAGGGATAGTTCACCCAAAAATTTAAATTCTGTCATCAGACATTTGATGGAAGCCATTGACACCATAGTATTTTTTTTTTTTTTTTTTTCTTTTCCCTACTAGGGAAGTCAATGGCTATCGTCAACTGTTTGGTTACCAACCTTCTTAAAAATATCTTCTTTCGTGTCCAACAGAAGAAAGAAACTCATACAGGTTTGGAACAACTTAAGTAAATGATGAGAGAATTTAAATTTTTGTGTGAACTATCCCTTTAAGTAGACATCAAAAAGCAGAAGTTTATGACATCAAAAGCCACCAGACTGCAGATGGACTGAGGCAGTGCTGAAATCATCCGACCGCAGCAAATCTCAAAATCTAAGCACACTAAACATGAGCAGAGGAGGATTAGATATTAATCCCATTTTATTCAATTTAACACTGAGTAAAAGCAGAATCATTTTCATTTTGAATATTTAAAATCAATCTGTTTAAAATAGACCAGAACGCCCCATATCTCCTTCTCTGAATGTGACAATGTGCATAAAGCGCTTGCAGCCATGAAATACCTAATATCTGGCATATCTTCTTCTGATATCCATCAGCGAATCATTTACACACGCTACGCTTTTTCAAGTCTCTAGCACTTTAATAAAAAGTTGAGCGTCCACATTTACAGTGGCCTTGGTTCCGGAACTAATTTTCCCATTCATTTTCTCCATAGGGATCCATTATTAAAGAAATCAAAACCAAACCAGCTCTGAGATGGATCACAAACCATGACTTTAATTTGAAATCAACTACTCCTCTCATGATGCATTGCAAAATTATGTAATCAGATCAAAAACTATTGTGCAATATAAGCATATTCACTTGAACTATCCCCTTCGTAATGCATTTTAGAATACTTCGATGTGTTTTTGTGCATTAGATGCCATGGCTCCTCTAGAGATGATGAGCAGTGTCAGTCAACGCAGACCAAATCAGCTCGGACGTCAAAATGCCGCAGTTCAAACCCGGTGACATAACCTTTCCATCAGTGGTACAGCGCATCAATCAAATCTTTCCACCACAACCATCCATCACGCAGCACTTTTGTCACATGGAGGCATTTTACCCAGAGATCGGGCGGCCTGTCATGGTACAACAAGACTATATGTCGCACACATGTTCCTTCAATCACAGGTAAGGATTTTCATGTCATTCGGGATAATTACAAAGCAGCACTGATGCAGAACTAAAGCCTAAAAGTTCCCCAAAACTTTGACACTGTTCTTCTGCTGCCTTGCGACTGCTGTTATTTCCCTCTGGAAATGCAAATCTCTTTTGAATATGATGGTGCCGCCAGCTTTGTGTGTCTATTATCTGACACTGGCAGAAACCATATTGGTGAATCATTCAAAGGGGTTTTGAACATTCCCTCTAAAACTATAGTAAGACATCTGTTGCACAAACCGTACAAGCATCATATTATTTTTGCATGCATCTGAGGAGTTTTGAAACTGTGGGCAAAGCATTGCTGAAGCTTAAATATTTAAAGCGTTACTTTGGCTCTCACAACTCGAGAAAGGGAAGAGATGCATTTGGTTTAATTATTCACAGTTAGCTTTACTCAAAACAAACAAGTCAGACTTTGCAAAGAGACAGACATCGTGAGCTGCTTAAAAAACAAAATTTGGGATCATTTTAAAGATTTATTTATTTATTTATTTATTTTTGAAGTCTCTTCTGCTCACCAAGGCTGTATTTATTTGATCAAAAATACAGTAAAAAATGTGAGATATTATTACAATTCAAAGTAACTGTTTTCTGTTTGAATATATGTTAAATAGTAATTTATTCCTGTGATCAAAACTGAATTTTCAGCATCATTACTCCAGTTTTCAGTTTCACATGATCCTTCAGAAATCATTCTAATATGCTACATTTATTTAATCAAAAATACAGTCAAAAATGTGAAATATTTTTACAATTCAAAATAACTGTTTTCTATGTGAATATATGTTAAAGTGTAATTTATTCCTGTGATCAAAGCTGAATTTTCAGCATCATTACTCCAGTCTTCAGTGTCACATGATCCTTCAGAAATCATTCTGATATGCTGATTTGCTGCTCAAGAAACATATAATTCATATAATATTAATTCATATAATATTTTTGTATATTGTGCCATATATAGTCTCTACATAATGACACATCTTAAGTATGTGTAATATGTTTTATCAGTAGAAATCATGAATGAGAGACTTACTGCCAAATGTAAAGAATAACATATAAGCAATATTATCCTTTTAAGCAGAGAAAAAGCATCCTTTAAGCAAACATAAGTGCAGAATGCATAGTTTATAAACCATTGTAGAATTTGTTTTTGGAAAAACAAACAAACACAGACAAAAGATCAACAACCTCTAGTGATTTGAGGCTAATGTGATTAGCAGGCAGTGAGAGAGAGAGTGTTTTGTCCCTCTCTACCGGCTCATCGCTGGGTTAGCCAACACGAAGCATCTATAGTGTGTGAATAATATGCAAACAAATGTGACTTGGCTTCGACAGCACGCTAAAGGCCATGCATATCAGCGAAGCCACTGGAGAGAGAAAGAGAGGAAGAAAGAGAGGCAGAAAATGACAAAGGCGGTAAGTGAAAATGAATATGCCCGGGGCTTGTCCGTGATTACTTTTTTTATGATTATTGCTGAATTCTCTCTGCCGGAGTAGTAAGACAGCACAGTGATCGCACTCGAGCTTATTAGATCAGTTGTTCACACATCTACGTTAAATTAGCTCTGTCTGCTGCGTGACAATTAGCCCCATTACTTACGACCATCCGTTAGCTGGTCACTTAAAGCTTTGTGGCTGGAAATTACCGAAGCCCTTCATGTCAGATCAAGGGGAGCAGTGGAGTTTATTATGAACCATGAGCCAGGCCTAACAATCACACAATACAATACATGCTGTTAATGAACATGCACACAACTAATTAAAAGTTTGCACAGACTTGTCTGATTAACAATTTTGAAATTAGTTTTGCAGGCGTAAATAAATTATGCCTATAGTATGTGTACATTTACTGTATTTTATTTATTTGTTTATTATGGATGAGTTATTTTTATATATTAGTATTCATATTATTATCATCATGATTATATATAAATATATATATATATATATATACAGTGGTATGCGAAAGTTGTATGGGAACCCCTTGCAGAATCTGTGAAAATGTGAATAAGTTTAACAAAATAAGAGAGATCATACAAAATGCATGTTATTCTTTATTTAGTTCTGTCCTGAGTAAGATATTTTACATAAAAGATGTTTACATGAAGTTGAATTTATTAAAATGACCCTGTTCAAAAGTTTGGGAACCCTTGGTTCTTAATACTGTGTGTGGTTTCCTGGATGATCTATGACTGTTTTGTTTTTTTGTTTGTTGTGTGATGGTTGTTCATGAGTCTCTTGTTTATTCTGAACAGTTAAACTGAGCTCTGTCCTTGAGAAAAACCCTCCAGGTCCTGCAGATTCTTCAGTTTCAAGGATTTTTTTGCATATTTGAACCCTTTCCAGCAGTGACTGTATGATTCTGAGATCCGTCTTTTCACACTGAGGACAACTGAGGGACTCAAACACAACTATTAAAAAAGGTTCAAACATTCACTGATGCTCCAGAAGGAAACACGATGCATTAAGAGCCGGGGGGTGAAAACTTTTGAACAGTATAAAGATGTCCACATTTTTCTCTTTTTGTTGAAATACCTTTTTTCATTTAGTACTGCCCTTTGAAAGTGACAGAAGATACCTAAAAAATTTTACCTTGATCTTCAAATTCAAAATGTTTTCACCCCCCATCTATTAATGCGTCGTGTTTCCTTCTGATATTTTATGTTATGTTATTTTATGTTAAATAATATTTTATGTATATTATCTACTATATTTTCTTTTTTATTATGAATGAGTCATTTTATATACAATATATTGCCAAAAGTATTGGGACACCCCTCCAAATCATTGAATTCAGGTGTTCCAATCACTTCCACGGCCACAGGTGTATAAAATCAAGCACCTAGGCGCATGCTGAGACGTACAGTGCACAGAAGTCGCCAACTTTCTGCAGAGTCAATAGCTACAGACCTTTAAACTTCATGTGGCCTTCGGATTAGCTCAAGAACAGTGTGTAGAGAGCTTCATGGAATGGGTTTCCACGGCCGAGCAGCTGCGTCCAAGCCTTACATCACCAAGTGCAATGCAAAGCGTTGGATGCAGTGGTGTAAAGCAAGCCGCCACTGGACTCTAGAGCAGTGGAGACGTGTTCTCTGGAGTGACGAATCACACTTCCCTGTCTGGCAATCCGATGAATGAGTTTGGGTTTGGTGGTTGCCAGGAGAATGGTACCTGCCTGGCTGCACTGTGCCAAGTGTAAAGTTTGGTGGAGGGGGGATTATGGTGTGGGGTTGTTTTTCAGGGGTTGGTTAGTTCCAGTGAAAGGAACTCTTAATGCTTCAGCATACCAAGACATTTTGGACAATGTGACGCTCCCAACTTTGTGGGAACAGTTTGGGGATGGTCCCTTCTTGTTCCAACATGACTGCGCACCAGTGCACAAAGCAAGGTCCATAAAGACATGGATGAGTGAGTTTGGTGTGGAGGAACTTGACTGGCCTGCACAGAGTCCTGACCTCAACCCGACAGAACACCTATGGGATGAATTAGAGCGGAGACTGTGAGCCAGGCCTTCTCGTCCAAAATCACTGCCTGACCTCACAAATGCGCTTCTAGAAGAATGTAAAAATTTCCCATAAACACACTCCTAAACCTTGTGGAAAGCCTTCCCAGAAGAGTTGAAGCTGCAATAGCTGCAATGAGTGGGCCAAATCCATATTAAACCCTACGGATTAAGAATGGGATGTCATTAAAGTTCATGTGCACGTAAAGGCAGGCGTCCCAAAACTTTTGGCAATATAGTGTACATTATATATATATATATATATATATATTTTTTTTTTTTTTTTTTTTTTTTTTTTTACTAACTGTATTTATCTATTTTATATTGTTTGACATAGCTTTGAAAGATGTGAGCATATTTGTAAGTGCAATAAATACATATTTATATAAACTCTTTGTAACTTATTATGAACTATTTTTTTTTTTCCATGCACCTCAATGAAAATGGGCTGTTGAGTTTGTCTGAGTAACACTGCCCTTATTCCTGAGGCTCTAACAATAAGCCCATTAGTGGCAGTTCTGTACAGGACCACAAACATAAGCAGAAAACAAACAGGAAATGCTTGACTAAGCAGAGCCGTTATTTCATTACACTCGCTGCTGTTCAATGTATAAAACATGAAGTCCACACTTCTTTAATGTATAATTTGACTGAAAGGTGGAGAACCCTACAGGGAATGAAGGACTCTCTCATATTTCTCTCTCTCTCTTTCTCTCTTCTTTGTCAATAAGCAGCGAGTCGCAGCCACCGATGTGCTGAGGAAGCAGGAATTAATTTCAATCAGGAAGTTCACAGCCGTGCAGCGCTGCAGTGATTACATTATTGTAACCTGCATTTAAGAATCTTTTATATCCATAAACACACACACACAAGGGCTATGGTTGAGGTGCAGCTGACAAAAAAACACACCAACACACTGGAAATAACACAAAATACTGTACGGCGGTTTCTGGCAATACCATGGTACTTTGACATGTACTGTACATTTACACTTATATAGTTCTTCCATTGGTACTACCACGGTACTTTTTGGTACAGTAGGCTAGGATACCCACATTGCAAAAGCAAGAATTGACTATCATTAATGATCATGTCAACTTTAAATCACACAGCAAGATTGTGTTCAAACTGTTGCTCCGCTGTGACAGTAATTGAGCTGAAAGAGAAAACTGCTCTCTATTGGGCCTCGTGCAGCTACACTGAAGATGCAAAACATTATGAAACTATGAAATGACCTGAAATAGAATATATATATATAAAAAAAAAACGTATTTCTCATTTTCATTTAAAGTACTAAAATACATCAAACTAAATTAACTAAAACATAAAAACTATATACAAATATGTAAAAAAAAAAATATGACAGAAACACATAACAAAATGAATAAAACTTTAACTGAGAAATTCAAATAGAAAATAAAATACAATTCAAAATATTACCAAAAACTATAACAATATATCAATGATACAAAAAACTAACACTGATCTGATCGAACACACAATATACAAATATTTACTGGTGGTAAAAAGTTTGAAAGAATGAAATGTTTCTAAAAGAAGAAACATTTAATTATTATCGTCAACAGTTGTGCAGCTTAATCATTTTGTGGAAATTGTGATGCACTTCAATTCAAAAGTTTGGGGTAAGATCTTTAATACATATAAATACATATACCTTTATTCAATAAGGACGCATTAAATTGATCAAAAGTGACAGTAAAGACTTTAATAATGTTACAAAAGATTTCCATTTTAAATAAATGCTGTTCTTTTGAACTTCCTATTCATCAAAGAATTCTGAAAAATAAAATATATCACAGTTTCCACAAAAATATGAAGCTGTTTTCAGCATTGATTAGTATCATAGTATCATAATAAGCAAATCATCATATTAGAATGATTTCTGAAGGATCATGTGACACTAAAGACTGGAGTAATGATGTTGAAAATTCAGCTTTGATCACAGGAATAAATTACACTTTACAATATATTCACATAGAAAACAGCTATTTTCAGCTCTAATAATATTTCACAATTTTTACTGTATTTTTTATCAAATAAATTCAGCAGAAGAGACATTTAAAAACCGTAATGTTTGACCAACAGTGTACACAACCAGTATTTACAATATACAAATACCAGAATTTAAAAGGCATCAGTTCAGTATATAAATACAGTGTGAAACATATCTTACCAATAGGAGAGAGTTCTGCCACACTTCCGATGTAGGGACCTTCTAGAAACTTGGGCTCGCTGTCGTTGATGTCCTGGACTTTGATGACAAACTCTGACTCGGGTTCAAGCGGCGCGTCAGTCAGACGGTCTCGTGCTTGAGCTCTCAAGGTGTAGAAGGTCTTCTCCTCGCGGTCTAATCTCTCTGTGGCGTGAATGTCACCGGTGACCTCGTCTATGATGAATATAGTCCCTGCTCCCTCTCCAGAGATAGTGTACTTAATAGATCCGTCCCCTTCATCAGAGTCTGAATGGATCTGTCGATTAAAGCACAGAGGACACACACTGAGTTTGGAGTGGTGTTGTTCAAGGTAATTATCTGGAACGCTGAAATGGCATTTCAATTCAAAATCAGGAATTCTGAATGTCTCAACTGTGATTCAGATTCTCATGTGCAGACAGGCAGACTGCATAAAACTTCATGTTTACAAACACACATTTCCATATTGTTTGAAATAAAATTTAAAATGCTAACTGAACGACTGAATGGTTTGAGAACACAGCATATCCATGTGTAAAATACAGTTATTTATCATCACTAATGTTGTCTGATCTGCCTCATGAGTTCAGCAATATGTCAAGCTGCCATGTTGAAAGGCAAAATTCCCAGTTTTCCATCGTCTCTTTCCACACTGACAGCTCCTCTAGTAGCTGCAGAAGCCTCTTGGCATCGCATTGAGTCATTACTATGGCAACCAATGTACGGAAGACATACTGGATATTGACTACAAGGTCTGACCGAATGCATTTCATCATCTACAAAATAATCCGGTGACAGAAAATTCTTAAAAAGTCAAAAAAAAAATACCCTTATTTACTGTCTTAATGCATGTTCCTGCTTGTCATACAGTGTGTTCCTGGTGATTCATCAGAGCGCATCAGGGTTGTGTAGCATTCAGAACCCAATGAGAATGATTCATTTCTAATTATATATGGGTCATTGATGAATAAGGTGTTAATAAAAAACCTAATGGAGATATAATTCATTTTTTAAGTTTTATTAAGTGTTAACAATGTGATTATGTGGTTTTTATAATCAGTTAACACTGCTTTTGTCATTTTTTACAAGATGGACAAAATTTGTCACCAAAAAAGTCATTCGGTTTAACCAAAAATGAGTTTTTACCGAATGGCGATATTTTCAAACAATGCTAACAGGCTGATATCTAGCTAGCTAGCTAAAGGACAATCAAACATTTTATATTTAGTAAAAAAAATTTTTCCATGTTTTATAGCGGTTGTACCGAATGACCTGATGTTTCGGGACATGCGTATGAGCAAGTGAAAACATGAATTTTTCAAATAGTTAAGAGAGAGTTAGTTACTTTGCTTCATGACCATGTGGTCTTTTGTAGGTGTCTGAATGATGTCACATCCTGTCACATGATATTGACCACATGACTTGATCCAAAATGGTCCCTTTATATTGGTTACTCAGAATTACATCAATGAAATTAATTTTTCCGGACATTCTCATAACAAAGCAACGACTTCTACACATAATTTTAATACCATTTTGCACCATGTTGATATATGATGTTATAAAATCATAGAATAAAATAATATCTCCAGAATAAAAAAAATATATATACATTTATTACATTTTAAGATAGTTTAATCACAAATGAAACGGCTGTATTGGCCTTTGGACGGTTAAACCCAATGACCTTTTGACACTTTAAAATCTTTAAAATACCTTTATATGTAGCAAAATATAATTAATACATTTTGGATTTAATAAAAGAGATCTAGTTGTACTACCTTACATACTTTGGATGTCATATCTCTGTTTTTTATTATTATTAAGGCCTTTGGACAAAAAAAAAATTAAAAAAATGACCCGTCACATCATTGACCCATATATATATATATATATATATATATATACAGTTGCAAGAAAAAGTATGTGAACCACTTGCAGAATCTATGAAAATGTTAATAATTTTAACAAAATAAGGGAGATAATACAAAATGCATGTTATTTTTTATTTAGCACTGTCCTGAGTAAGATATTTTACATAAAAGATGTTTACATATAATCCACAAGATAAAAAAAAATAAATAAAAAAAAATAGCTGAATTTATTAAAATAACCCCATTCAAAAGTTTGTAAATCACTGTTTCTTAATACTGCATGTGGTTACCTGGATGATCCGTGACTGTTTTTTTGTTGTGTGATGGTTGTTCATGAGTCTCTTGTTTATTCTGAGCAGTTAAACTGAGCTCTGTTCTTCAGAAAAACACTCCAGGTCCTGCAGATTCTTCACTTTTCAAGCATTTTTTGCATATTTGAACCCTTTCCAGCAGTGACTGAATGATTTTGAGATCCGTCTTTTCAGACTGAGGACAACTGAGGGACTCAAACACAACTATTAAAAATAGTTATTAAAAACTATTCACTGATGCTCCAGAAAAAAACACGATGCATTAATAGATGGGGGGTGAAAACATTTGGAATTTGAAGATCAAGGTAAATTGTATTTAATTTGTCTTCTGGGAAACATGCAAGTATTTTCTGTTGCTTCCGAAGGGCAGTACTAAATGAAAAAAAAAAAAAAAAAAAAATGATATTCAAGTGAAATAAGAAAAATTTGGACCTCTTCATCCCCTTCAAAAGTTTTAACCCCCTTAATGCTCTTAATGCATTGTGTTTCCTTCTAAAGCATCAGTGAATGTTTGAACCTTTTTTAATAGTTGTGTTTGAGTCCCTCAGTTGTCCTCTGTGTGAAAAGACGGATCTCAGAATCATACAGTCACTGCTGGAAAGGGTTCAAATATGCAAAAGATGCTGGAAAACTGAAGAATCTGCAGGACCTGGAATGTTTTTCTGAAGAACAGAGCTCAGTTTAACTGCTCAGAATAAACAAGAGACTCATGAACCACCATCACAAAAAAACGTAGATCATCCAGGTAACCACACACAGTATTAAGAATCAGTGGTTCACAAACTTTTGAACTGGGTAATTTTAATAAATTCAGCTTTTTTTGTTTGTTTGTTTGTTTGTTTTATGGATTATATGTTAACATCTTTTATCTAAAATATCTTACTCAGGACAGTACTAAAAAAAATAACATGCATTTTGTATGATCTCTCTTATTTTGTTAAAATTTTGCACATTTTCACTTCTGCAAGTGGTTCACATACATTTTCTTGCAACTGTATATATATATATATATATATATATATATATATATATATATGTTATACTGTAATTTTTAAATAGAAAAGCAAAGTTTGTTAAGGTAAACGTTGAACTTGTCTGAAAAGAGTGAAAAACTAGACAACAAGACAAGCAAACTCGTGATGCAAATAGTCCGTCCAAGCATTTTTTCCCTATTAAACATCCTATTTCACACTAAAATATATTACATTACAGAAGCGAAATGGCTTGCGAACACCACTTTAACTGGCTAATTTTGTGGTTCATTTTTACGGTCTAATGCCATCTAAGTTTGTTTGGAGTTGCTTAGGCGTATTTCACCCAAGCAATGACTTTTTGGGGACTTTAACAATCTTTTCCATTCATCTATGGATCAGTAATGATGGCAGTCAGTTCAAGAATCGCTGCTTTGGGGAGGAGGTACTTTTTAGAGATACGGCCAGCCGGAGGCTCATTATATTTAAAGGGAGACGCATTTCTAAACTCCGGCCTGGAAGTGCATTTTGGAGCCATTATGGGGTTCAACAAACAAAACAAAGAAACAAGAAATCACTTCTACATTTCTTAGGATTTTCAGAGAGGTTTTGTGCACTTGCCAACTGGTCAGACCTGCTAATCCAGATCAACCCAGCAAAAAATCTCAGGCTGGTCTCAGGTGTTTTATTTAGTGAAGATGATGACATTCATACAGCCAAAAAGTAAGATGAAATTTGTAATGTAAATGTATAATAGTATAGCAAACTACTTACATAAAATGCACATAAATATAAATATCTGCTAGTAATATGTCATAGTAAGATGATATTTAAATACTTAGTTTTATAATCAAAGCTCTGTAGTTTCTAAACATATAATGCAACGCAATACAGTGATGATTGAGAGATGAACAAATAAACCTTCCTCAAAAGCCTGATGATCATATTTGATACTTGTGATTTTTCAAAAAAAAAAAAAAAAATGTATGGATAAAGTTGCTTCAGTCTAGTAAGTGTTCATCTTGAAATATTACTAACAACATAAAAGTTATTCTTACGTTTACTTGATAAAAATCAGTAAATATTTGCAGCAAAAAGACACGTGAAGTACAAGCTAAGGGAGGACGTTTGTACAATTATACTAAAAGGCTTATTTACTTGCTAAAAAGTATAATCTATAAATCAGATGACAGAAGGCATGTAGTAGATTATGCTGTATATTTCAGTATGGAAATTGATGCTAAAAGTTTGCGATGATCTATTGAGATGCAGAAGTAGCAGCTCTGCTGCAGTGTAGTAATGCTCTGTCGACCGGATCATTTTGGGTTTTCTTTAGCTTCAGTCTCTGCCTGTTTCCCATTATAATGTGCCTCTGTAGCCTGGAAAAATCCTCTAAACAGCAGTGGACAGAGCGAAATCACCCTCTCCATCATCGGCCTGTTAAATATTTTATAAAGTCTTAATTAAATAGCAGCTTCTATCACCCCCGTGGGGATTTTCATTAGGTATTTGTCGTAAAACATGGGAATAACGCAAGCGGGCCTACAATATTGCATTCTTTTCCACCCTCTTTCCTCATTTCAAATCCTCCCTCATTGAAACGATCCTCTTTTTTGGCGTATCAATATTTCAGCAGTAATAAAAAAAACTCTCTAACAGGAAGGCAAAGAAAGCTGGGCAATATCTCGAGAGCTGGAGGATAAAAAAAATATTTCTCCCTGTCTGTTCACAGGGAGTGTTTGATCAAAGAACAGAAACACAACGACACTCCTGGAGTCTTTTGTGCACATTAGCGCATATGGAGATCATATGATCAACATCACATCTGTTCCCCCAATTATGAACAGAAAAATAATAAGCATTTAAAAGGCAGAACTGCTGAGATTTTCTGAGATTTTCTGAGAACCCTGGATTTTCTCTGACTCTGCTGCTTTGCCTAATGAAATGAGAAAGCAGAATAAACATGCACAGCAAGAGTGAAATGCATCTTTTACCTGACAAACGACGTTATTGGCTGATGGCAGACGTGAAGCGGTTCTCAGACTGACTGTCTCCTTGCCCCGGGCAACGAAGTACTGTACGTTCACATCACACAAATGGTGCAACCGGGGCATGAGACGTCAAATCAAAGGTCATGCAGAGGTCTTATCCGTTCTGGCTTAAAATATTTTGTCTCTATCAACTCTTTTATCTGTGGCAGTTCACAATATTTGATTATTCTGACTTAATTTACTCACTAACGAGAGGCTTAATCTAAATAACATCACTTTGCAGCCCTCGAGCCTCAACAAGACCGCCAAGTAGGATGAACATCTAAAGAAACTTTTTAGATACCTTAGGATAAAAACACTACAGCTCTGGTGAGCTTCTTTGCTGTCGACTGTCTACACTGGCCCTTTCTAAGTGCACTACATAGAGAACACTACACTGACTCATATTGATTCCAAAAGAGTTTGTGATTAGAATGTTGTTAAACTAATGGTGCTCTAGAAAACATAAAAATGCAAGACACCTGCATATTAACGCTGTAAAGTCTGACATAAAGTGTTTTTTTAGTATTATATTTGATACATCCAGTTTTTATTGCTCATATAGTACGATAGAATATGGAGATCAAACTTGAGGAGGAAAATCAGTTCAATTGAGCAAAAAAATATGCAATTTGGTGCAGACGATATTATATAGGGACAAAAAGTAATAAATTCTGAGCTTGTAAGCTTGTATTGTAATTCAATGATCTTTATAACAGCATAGCAGATACTTACTGTACTTAAATGGCATATTAATATCTGTCGTCGCTCTACATCTTTTTTAATAATGTCTTACGTAGATGATATTTAAATGCTTCGTTTTTATGATCAAAGCTCTCTAGTTTTAAAACATGATTTATCTAAAATAATGATGTTTGGATAGTTAAGTAAACTCAGTCCAGTAAATCTTTATCTTAAAATATTACTAACAATATAGATGCGTTTACTTTTTTTAAATCAGTAAAGATTTGACAGCACGAGCTGAAGGTGCACGTTTGTACAATTATACAAAAAAACAAACAAAAAAAAAGTCAAAACTATCAATCAGACGAGAGAAGGACTGTAGTAGATTGTGTGCAACAGGTTTTTCAGCAGTTTTGATCATGTTGATCTCTTAGAAACTTGTGCATTAAATATGACACAGTATAGGCTTAAAGGGTTAGTTCACCCAAAATTGAAAGTTCTGTCAGTAATTACTCAGCCTCATGTCGTTCCACAACCATAAGACCTTCGTTCATCTTCGGAACACAAATTAAGATATTTTAATGAAATTTGACAGGTTTCTGTCCCTCCATAGAGATCCAACACAACTACTACTTTCAAGATCCAGAAAGGTTGTGAAGACTTCATTAAAGTAATCCATGTGACTCCAGTAGTTTAACCTTAATTTTATGAAGCAATGCGAGCGCTTTGATTGTGCAAAAAAACACAATTTACCACTTTATCTATGAAAATATTGATCTGCAACGCGAGTTTACAAGAGCATCACGACGCATGCGTTTGTGTTCACTTGAGTGCTGACATTGTTGCATGAACACGCTTTGCATAACATTATTTTGTAAATAAAGTGGTAAATTATGTTTTTTTGCGCAAACAAGGCACTTGTGTCGCTTCATAAAATTGAGGTTAAACCACTGAAGTCAAATGGATTACTTAATGATGTCTTTACTACCTTTCTGGGGTCTCTATGGAGGGACTAATATCGCTAATATCTTAATTTGTGTTCCAAAGATAAACGAAGGTCTTACGGATGTGGAACGACACGAGGGTGAGTAATTAATGACAGTATTTTCATTTTTGGGTAAACTAACCCTTGGGCCCTATTTTAAGGATGGTCTGAAGCTGATAAAAAAATGGTCGGTGCACCAGGCGCATGGTCAAAAAGAGTTGTACCTAGTCTCTTAACAAGTCATAGTTTTGGGTGTAGCGTGCAATAAACCAATTAGAGAATGATCTCTCATTCCCTTTAAAAGCCAGTTGCGCTTGCACCATGGTGGATTGCTATTTACATGGTAGAATACCAACCCAATCTCGTACATATTTTATGAGGTGTCTAATTCGTACGAATTCATACGACCTCACTCGTACGAATTCATACGTTTTTTGCTAAATCGTATGTATTTTACAAGATGACAAATTCGTATGAATTCATACGAATGAACCCCAAAACCCCAAACCCCGCCCCTAAACCTAACCATCACTGGGCTTTAGACAAATCGTACGAATTTGTACGAGTGAGGTCGTAAGAATTCATACGAATTAGCCACCTCGTAAAATACGCACGAATTGGTCGTGAGATAGTGTTGTAGAATACAGACACCCTCAACCTGAAGAATCAGTTTAAATACATGTGTGTATTGCCACGATTGGTCAAATAATTCACCAATTTCATTCGTCATTACTGCAAAATAGGTCATTCTGATACATGCAGTGACCATCCATTATGACATGTAGGCATTTTTGTCTTTATGTACATTACTCTTTTACATTGTAATCCTTTTATTTTTAATATTTGGCATGTTTGTGTGCTGCTGCACGTCCCTGTGTGCGTAACAAGCAGAGTGTACACGCGTTGTGCACCCGACTTGAAAATGATAACCGTGTTGGGCTGAAACTAGCAAAAAACACTTGCATCACACCTGGTGTTGCATTGCGACGGGTGTATGATAGGGCCCCTAAAGTCAAATCTCACATTGTAGTCCTCCAGCCACCTGTAAGACTGCCAATTTGAACTGGGTAAAGAATTTAGACCGGGAAAAGACTAAAAAAAAAAACAGTACACTAAAAGACTACCATGGACAAACAGTTAAGAGACTGAATTGGCATTTTAGTGGTGTCACTTCCATGAAGTGGCTGACGGAGCAGTTGAGCTCCAGGCTGTGGCGACCTGCCACCTCTCGGGTCAGAACACTAACAAAGCAAACCTGTTAGCTGCTAGTCGCAGTGAAGGAGGCTAGCCGACACTCCAAATATCTCACCTCTGATGAGCGCAGAGGCAAGAAAAACTACTGCAGCACACACGGATTGTGACAACAGCGACACGCCAGAAGTGTGAATAAATGAGGCACGCGGGTCAGGAAGTCAAACTGGGACTACTATTGTGCTGAAATATGTTTTTAATGCATCTTGGGCTGCACTGAGTTCTACACATTTTATTTAGCATGAAAATTTCATAAAAACTTTACCTTTCAAAATTGTGGGGTCGGTAAGATGTTTTACAAAAAATGTTGTTTTTTTTTAAAATCTCTTTTGCTCATCTAGGGTGAATTTATTTGATCAAAAATACAGTAAAAACAGTAATATTGTGAAATATTATTACAATTTAAAATAGCTGTTTTTTTTGTTTGTTTGTTTGTTTTTTTTGTGTTTTTTTTATGTGAATATATAGTAAAGTAAATTTATTCCTGTGATCAAATCTGAATTTTCAGCATCATTACTCCAGTCTTCAGTGTCACATGATCCTTTGGAAATCATTCTAATATGATGATCTGCTGCTTTATTATGATTTCTGATTATTATCAATATTGAAAACAGTTGCTTTATATGTTTGTGGAAACCATAATTATTATTATTATTATTATTTTGGTAACACTTTAGTATAGGGAACACATATAAACTATTAACTATGACTTTTCCCTCAATAAACTCCTAATTTACTGCTTATTAATAGTTAGTAAGTTAGTTGTTAAGTTCAGGAATTGGGTAGGATTAAGAATGTAGAATAAGGTCATGCAGAATAAGGCATTAATATGTGCTTAATAAGTACTAATAAATAGCCAATATTCTAGTAATATGCATTCTAATAAGCAACTAGTTAAAATTTCCTATTTTTTTTTTTTTTTCCAGGATTCTTTGTTGAATAGAATGTTCAAAAGAACGGCATTTATTTGAAATAGAATCTTTTGTAACATTATAAATGTGTTTACTGTCACTTACTGACCCCAAACTTTTTAAAGTTTGTAAAAACATTATGTCAGAAGTTTTGTATTTATTGTAAAAAGGATAACTATGAAAATCTCATGCAAAGAAGTGACAATGCCAATGGCATAAAATGCCACAATCTCTGAGAACTTCCAATGTGGCTTTGATGAATTTATTTTTTAAGTGCCAGATAATTTGACAATTTTCATTTCAGCTCGAAACGCAAAACAAAAACGTGTGACATTCTCAACGGAGACTTCAGCCTAGACATCTGCACATTGGGTCATGACAGCACAAACTTTATAAGCAAACACAGGCCCTTTGTTTTGTTAAAATTCATTAGCTACACCAAACTCATTCTCAAGCGAAAGATCAAAACATTAATAATGGATCCATAAAGCTTCAGACTGCAATCAACATGCACATTCTGCGAACACCCCTGACATTTACACTATTACGATTCATGGATAAAGAGATTTTGTATGAATATTGTGATACAGGAGTTTGGGCCTGTCAGACAGAGACGCTTAAAGGATTAATTCACTACAGAATTAAAATTTCCTGATAATTCACTCACCCCCATGTCATCCAAGATGTTTATGTCTTTCTTTATTCAGTGGAAAACAAATGAAGGTTTTTGAGGAAAACATTCCAGGATTTTTCTCCATATAGTGGACTTCACTGGGGTTCAACGGGTTGAAGGTCCAAATGTCAGTTTCAGCTTCAAAGAGCTCTACATGATCCCAGACGAGGAATAAGAGTCTTATCTAGTGAAACGATTGGTCATAAAAAAAAAAATATATATATATACTTTTTAACCACAAATGCTCATCTTGCACTGCTCTGCGCCACGCATTATGTAATCACGTTGGAAAGGTCACGTGTGACGTAGGTGGAAGTACTGAGCAAGTGTTTACAAAGTGAACGCGCAAAGACTAAGTCAAACGGCCTTTACAACAAAAAAAGGTAAAACAATGATGTCGGATGATTTTGAATGTTGGAGAGTTTTTCACCCTACCGCGATACTTCCGCCTACGTCATGCGTGACCTTTTTTTAAATGGCCGATTGTTTCTCTAGATAAGTCCCTTATTCCTCGTCTGGAATCGTGTAGAGCTCTTTTAAAGCTGCACTGAAACTGACATTTGGACCTTCAACCCGTTGGTAACTGCTGAAGTCCACTATATTGAGAAAAAAACTTAATTTCTTTTCGACTGAAGAAAGAAAGACATAAACATCTTGGATGACATGGGGGAGAGTAAATTATCAGGAAATTTTTATTCTGAAGTGAACTAATCCATTAAGAGGAAGAAAGGATATGAAATGGAGATTACAAAAATAAAACATTCAAAGTAGGACGCAGCTTTAACCTGATACTCACATTCAATAAGCAATGCATGGAACGATGATGTACTTTAAAGTGGGGGGAAAATGCAATGCTGAATAAAACCAATTCCCAACGCTAATTGTTAAATAAATATAAGCTGGCTTTAAATAAATACCTTCCTTTCAAACTCAAAAGACAAAAAGCAATCCTGCATGAACATTTGAACGGTTCACCCAAGCCTGCAGAAAATTATTTGAACACGTTCAGACATCCTTGGCATGCACGTTACGAATGCCGCCGTCTGTTCAGAGTCTCAGCGCTACACGTTCAAATCCTATCAATCAATGTTCGCTGCTTGTCTGAAGGAAGAGGCTGGCAGACTTTCAAAGCGCAGTGGAAATCTTTCCACTTTGCTGCGCTGCCCATATGGCGGGATGTTCTTGTCGGCGTTCGCCATGTAAAAACTCTCTTTCCACTGTTCATTTTTGCTGCCCTGCTGCCTTTCCCTGCAAAGAGACTTCTAATATTTATCGACTTGAGGTTTACATATACGTCTGGACTTCAAGGTTTAGCGTTGGAGGGGGGGAAATGGTGCAGTGGCCTTTTTGACACAAAATATTGCAACTTTCACTCTCTCTTAGAGCTCTTTGCAGAAAAGGGACTGATGCGTAGAATTAACCTTCACAATGTTCGTGTTTCTCCGACAGGCCTTTTGAATCAATGCGGTTCGAAAGTCTAATGTAAATAGCATAAGGTCACCAGAGGCTTTTGTGAATTCAAGTGCAGTATTCCTGGAACACTTCTGAAGACATTCTTACAAAAAAACACAAGACATCTGCTGAAGAAAAGACTGGTGTCATAATGAAGCATTATTGGGCTTAAAGTTAATGGCTGCAATTAAAGTTATTGAATTAAAATAATGAAAGAGATTCCAAAGCCACTTTAGCAGGAACAAAGGTTTAGCACCTCATGCAAAATCCATGTGATAAAAGACAAAGAAATAAGGAAAAACGTCTCTATTCATGTACCAGGTCACTTTGGCAGGACTCATTTTCAAAAGTCACTAATGTTCAAACTTTTTGACGACGCTCAACATGAAACGGAAACCCATAATGTGACACTTCTGAGTTAGTTTTTGTGTTTGATGTGCCAAATTACACTACACAATGGGGAAAAATGTGAATAGGTTCATATGAATGTGCAGTATTGTTCAAAAGATTTATAGCAAAGATTTTTTTTTTGAAGGAGCCTTCACATCTACAGTTCATTAAATGTTATTAGACTGCAGACTCAACGCACATTATGTGGCATACAGATATTTGTAGTTTTGCCACGTAATACAGACACATCATTTTACAATTTACAAATGTATTGAAGAGTGCTGCCAATGCAGGGGCCAAACATTTAGAAAAATGATCATTAGCAGATTAATCACAGGGCAGTGTGAAAGGGATTGTTTTAAATGACCGTTACGTTGGTCATATTTAATTCTATATCACCCTAATTAAAGTCTTTGATACGGTGAGCAATAGACAGACAACACCAGCAGCCCCTATTAATAGTCTCGGCTCATGGCCTGACTTCACAGGGAGCAGTAACTCTGGGTAATTTTATTAATAAAATCATCTCTCTCCAGAATACCCCTTCCATTTCCCATATCATCCTTTATGGCTCCCATTTAGACATCAGCTCTTCTTTTCCTGGCACACACTTACAATCTCTTAATTACTGCTGCACAAGTCGCCTATATCTCTACACCACACTACGGCCTGGCAATACAGCTAATATATATATATATATATATATATATATATAATTGTTTTGAGATGGTTTTCCACACTGTTTTTGCACTGAAGGAGCATAGAAGTGTAATATAATAGGTTACCACTCCATTTTTAATTAAGTATCTTAATACAAAAAATGTTACGCAGAGAATTCAGTTAACATTTGCAAATTATGAATTTGCAAAGTTATTGATTCATTGCAAAGGACTGCATTTTTTTTTTTTTTTTTGCTACTGAAGTTTGCATCTTGACACTCTCAAGAGATTACAAAACGAATCATTATCAGATAAAAAAAGATTTAAAAATAGCATTAAAATGATACATAACACGTTAATTGTTATGTAAAAAATGATTTTTTTACAACAATAAAAAAGTTATTTGGTGTGCAAGTTTGTATATATATATATATATATATATATATATATATTTATATTGCCCAGCCATGCACCACTTAAAAACAAACTTGCACACCAAATAACTTTTTTATTGTTGTTAGAGATTCCTATTAAGCATTGCTAACACAGGCATATTCCACAAAGCTGATAACAAGATCTTAAGAGAACCTGTTTTAGTTTGGCCCACATAGATCTATAAGAAATTCAAGCTTTTACAGCCAAACTTGTGCTTGATCTGTCCTAGTCAACTAGCCTGACGCTATCCGCACTGTTACAAGCATTTGAGAATTGCTTCATTTAAATGCACAGTGCATGCATCTTTCTTGGCTTGCAATAGATTTTCCCTTGCATAGAAAAATAAGCAGGAAGAGTGCAACCAAAAACACGCACGTGACAAACATGCGGCAGTCCTACCTTTCCGACATAAAGTGGCTCTGTCCCGGTGTATTCCTCCACAACGAAGAACTGATTCCAAACCCATCCCCTCTTCACTCTTTCATGAGACATCGACCATTGCTCAGAACCTCTTTCCATCATCCCAACACTAGTCCTTACGGTCTGACCGGACAGCCATCCACAGCACTGCAAAATTCCCAGAGTCACTGCCAAGACCTGAGCTCCTCCTCTCCAGTGGGGAGCCATGCTTGAAAACTTTCTTGTCTCTACATGGGGCAAAAGTTAGAAAATCGTTCTTTTCTTCTCAACCGCCTGATTGCTTGAGAAAAGCTCCTTGACTCTGGAGCTGAGGAAGGTAAACGAGAGTTCGCCGCTGCTCAATGAAACTATAAATCCAATGGGTTTCTGGTCATTTTTTCCAATCGGAGAGGCCACTGGGTCCTCAAGAGGGCATTTAAGGGGAATCTTTCTTGAGAAGATGAGGCAGTCTCGGTGATACTCAGCTATAGCTCCTCTGATTTGAAATATGTGTCACAAAGCCAATCACAAAGCCATTGAAGTCTTATTTCTGTTGAACAACTGAACAGCTACTGCAAACATCAATATGGGCATGTAAAAAAACGTTTTTGGTTCAGTCTTGGCAATCCCATTGTGAGTCCGGAAATTTATTGACACTCCAGGCTAGCGGCATTAACAAAAAGGGTGTAATCCAACAATTTCCTCTATACCTTTTCATTTCCATGTATGAACACTCCACATCCAAAAAAGACAAAAAAGCAATCCTCAAATGTCACGGTGCAAGACGTTACTCAAAGTCGAAGGTATCATTATCACAATCTAGATGCCGAGATCCAGGGGTCGCAGGTTTGAGAGTTTGACATTGTTCATGTCGACCTCAGCAACTGATCACCTGTAACAGAGCAAAGATAACTGATTAGAGAAGCAAAAGAGCATATTTAAATGGCTATGCAGCTTTTCCCAGTTGCAATAATCAATAGTGAAACAAACTGTATTGATTCTTGGCTTCTTGTTATGGCGTTCTCATTCTTGTTAAACAAATACATAATTCAATACACGCCACAGTGAATTCGCAGTCGTCTCCGACACACAAAATGACTTTAAAGTGGTTGCAGATCTAAACTCTGACTTTCTCTCGGATTCCACAGAACCGCAGCAAGAAAACAGACCTTCATTTAGGTGATCTACCTGAAAAGCATTTCTGAAGGCAGAAACTTTGTACTCAGCAAGAATCTGGATAATGTGTTAAGCCCAAGAGCAATGTCTTCTGTGTTAAGGAGCCAGGTGTGGTTGGAAAAGAAAAAAGGGAGGTTTATATATCATGAACTTGAGCCCAATGCATCTGTCTGCCGAGTTGCAGCCCAAGGCAGGCGCCTTACACTGGGGGCTATCTGATTAATTGCATGAGGGAGCACTAATTGGATAAAAGTATTAATCAATTAATTCAATCCATTAGAGCGGCAACCCTAATGCTTAAAACAAACACTGGTCAGGAAGGTGAAGATAAGCTATGGCCCTTTTGTGCATCAGCCAAAGCGCCGTTGGGCAGAGGAAATGATTAATGGTCTTCGAGGCTTTCAGAATAAGAGAAAAACAACAACATTTAGCATGGCTGAAATGTCACAACCTCAAGGCTAAAAGATTACAGCTCCTGCGGACGAGTGTGGGCCAAGAAAGGCCCTTCTGGATATTGGTTGTTTAACCTTTGGCAGACGGTTGCCGCTGGTTCATGTCTGGAGGAAGGCCAACGTGCACTTTGCGTCGTCTAGATAAGACGTCCTTACTGAAACATCTTGAAACGGAAACGACCTTCTAAAGAGGGTGAGAAATTAAACACTAGCAGTCAGGAAAAGGAAACAAAGAGTTGCATAAACAACTGACAGCAATATGCATTAACACTGTGAACATAAATGCTAATAAACAGGACATAAACACAAAGATGTCTTGAGAACCTGCTAAAATTAGCACATGTACAGCTTTTTTTATGTCTGAGTGATACAATCACCTCATTATCAGCCTTTAGGAAGACAGTTAGGCCTGGTGATATTAGTGTAAACTAAGAGTATCGAGAGAGACAAGCAAAGCGTGAATGTCCAGAAACCATTTGAATGCATTCATTATCATGTTAAAAATAACACATGCAACTTACACACTAATAGGATCCAATCTTATGCAATCTTATTGCACAGTACCCACACCAGCATTTTAGCAGATGGTAAATAGTGAAACCACGGCTTTTGCTTTGATCGTGCCTAGTGCATTTGCTAAAGATAATCATACACTCGGCACAATGTGACGGCAGGCACAGCACAAGTGTTTTTTGCTAGTTTCAGTCCGACGCAGTTATCATTTTCACGACCAGCGCCCATGTTGTTTAAATAGCAAACACACTCGGCCATCTGTTCGCCCATGAACGTGCTCTGGTCTGAAAACGAGGTGTGTTCAGGCGCATTGTTGGCGTGTTGCTATTTTGAGACAACTGAAAATGACTGCGCCATTGACCGACTGAAACCTGCTCTAAAGTCAATGGCGCAGTATTTTATTTATTTATTTATTTTATTTTTTGTTATTTAAAGGGTGCATTAGTTGTACAACGCACGTACACTCTGCTTGTTACACACTCAGGGATGCACAGCAGCACACAAATATGCCAAATATTAAAAATAAACGCTTTACAATGTAAAAGATTATTATTGTGTCCATAAAGATAAAAATGCCTACATGTCATAATGGACAGTCATTGCATGTATCAGAATTACCTATTTGCATTATTTGACCAATCGTGGCAACACACACATGTATTTAAACTGATTCGTCAGGTTGAGGGTGTCTGTATTCCTCCATGTAAAAAGCAATCCACCATGGTGCAAACGCACCTGGACTTTAAAAGTAATGGGATTTGATACTCTGATTGGTTTATTGCACGTTACGCCCAAAACACACCCATGACTTATTAAGAGACTAGGTACAACCCGTTTGGACCATTTTTTTTCGTCATTAAACTTGCAAAAGTGGATTCAGACACGCCCTAAGTGCACCTGCACCATGAGCTTCAGACCATGAACTTAGATCGTTAAAATAGGGCCCTAAGTTGTCTTGAGAACCTCGTAAAATTATCACATACTGTATGTTTTTATGTCTGAGTGATAAAATCACTAAATTATCAGCCTTTAGGAAGACCATTAGGCCTGGTGATCTTTTTGTTAAGAGTATCAAGAGAGACAGGCAAAGCGGAGAATATCCAGAAACCATTTGTTACGCTAAAAATACCACATGCAATTTACACAGTAATAAGACACAGTAACCTATTGTGATCTTGTTGCACAGTACCCACAGCAGCATTTTAGCAGATGGTAAATAGTGAAACCCAGACTTTTGCTTTCATCATGCCTAGTGCATTTCCTAAAAGAGAAACACGCAGTTTGAACAAAGATTTGCACGCAACATGCATTAACACTTTGAACATAAATGGTGAAAAACAGGACAAACACAAATATGTCTTGAGAACCTGCTAAAATTAGCACATGCTGTATGTTTTTATGTCTAAGTGATAAAATCACCTCATTATCAGTCTTTAGGAAGACAGTTAGGCCTGGTGATCTTCTTTTAGTGCAAACCGAGAGTACTGACAGAGACCATGTCCAGAAACCATTTATTACGCTAAAAATACAACATGCAATTTACACGGTAATAGGATCCAAACTATTGCAATCTTATTGCACAGTACCCACACTAGCATTTTAGCAGATGGTAAATAGTGAAACCCTGACTTTTGCTTTGATGCATTTCCTAAAGATAAACACAGGCCGTTTTCACCAGGGTAGCTTACTAAGCTTATTAGCCACCTGCAGTACAGACTCATGCTTGATTTTTTAGCTTATGCAATTTAGTTTTTTTAATAGGGATATTTTTATTTACCAAAGCAAACGTTGACAAAGGTTTTCTGCATTTACTGTTAGTTATTTTTTGATGCTAAGGGGCTGTGACATGTGTGACATTTAGCTACGCTTCAACTAGCATCTCAGGTCAAGCGGTGATTCGGGTCACACTTTGCATCTAAACACACAAGATGAAGAAAAATGAAGTAAAGTTCAGTAAAAACAACTGATCCTTAAAATATTTACACTTTTTTGAACATGTTTGGCTGATTAGAAATAGAAAACATCAGAAAGCCCCTAAAAATCTCTATTATTATGACTTGAAAATATGCCAATCAAAAGAACCAGTCAATCAAAAGCATCAAACAGCCTGCTTTTACATTGCATTGATCAAAAGTACTTTTTTTTTTTTTCTTCTTCAAATTAGCGTTCTTAAATGTTCTTAAGAGGAAACTTCAAAGTAATGTTGTTTATTTCCTTTTGCCTCAAAGAAAAACTATTTAGGGCAAGTCAAGATTAGTTCATTTTTGACTATCTAGAGTTTACTGCATAAAGGCCCGAAGTACATATGATAAATTATAAACCATTTGTATCAAATATTTTCTCTGGGTGCATGCACTCCTCTGAAGTAGTTTTGCTCAACCCTTTGGCAGTTAACAGGGGGGAAAAAAGCAAAAGCTAGTTAAATTTTCCCTCAAACCATCCTAGTTAGCCTCTCATTGCGCACTCTTGAAATTTCCATGATGATTCGGCCCTTATTAAGATGTGGTATGGAGCGTAAATGAATTGACTAAAAGGATCTGGCTCTTTGGGGTTGGCCATTCTCTTGGCTAAGTAGAACAATGACAATTAGCAAGTTGCTGTGGAAAGGCTGGTTGTGTAAAACCCAGCAAAACAGGCCGTTCTGATACAGTCGTAATGCCTCCGCTACCACCCAAAATGCTATTGGCAAGCCGGACGCGCTCATTCGTGACCTATTAGGTCGTGGATTGATTATAAAACATGGCTGCTACTTCTCATCAGACGCCAACCAGAGAGCAGAGGCCGTGACAGCCGGCAACCGGAGCCAGAGAGGAGACCGATCACTGCCGAGTGATGGGCTTCAGGCCAGAGTACGAGAAAGAGACGCTCTCCCTCTCTCTTCCGACAATCTCCTTTTCACCTGCACGACATCCATCCCTTTAATGGGAGTCACTGACTGCCTATTAGCCACTCCTGCACAAACAACCACAGCGTGCTTGTGAGGAGAGGGGTTAAAAGCACTTATATATATGTCTTGCTTCCAACTTTGGAAGAGCCGCATGTCAGAAACGGACCGTCTTTGTCAAAACAGTTCAAATGAGAAAAGATCCAAAACATCAGACTGATTAAAATCTGGGAGGATTTTAAAAAGAAAAACAGTATTTGGAAACTAATAGCCTGAGGTTAATAAGCTGAGCTGGCCCTCTTCTCCGGCTGTGCAATGTTTTGATGTGTCATCCGATTATATGTTTGCCAAGCACTCCCCCAAGCATGTATCAATGCATGAAAGCTCTCATCAAAGCCAAACCACATGGACTTCTAATGACTGTGGTCATTTAAATGAACCCAGCAGCCGGAGTCAAATCCCCACACCTTCACTATTGCAATCCGACATTTACTGACTGAAAATGTAGAAATGACATATATTTGACATGTAATAATGACGGCTGATTAAGAAAAAGTAACCAGGCAAAACAAGCGCCACTATAATATGTGCAATAAAACAAATCACAGGCTTTAAAGTCAACAACAAATTGGCATTCAATACTACACTTCAGTAATATGGTGTACTTCTGAGGGAAACAGAACATCCAATGAACTAAGTAATGACATGATTTTAAAATCACCATCAACAACATCCTATAATAATGAGTAAATAGAGATATTCGACTTTTGGTTAACATTAACCCATGACCAGCACTTGCTCAGATGGTTTGTCATACGTTCACTCAGCATTAAACGTTATTTTGGAGTGAACTAAACATTAAAAAAATAATAATGCAGGCATCAGAATCAAACATGCTTTTTATATACATTTACACCAGTTTTTCACTGTTTCAAACTTAAATAATTGTAATAATTATGTAATACTATAATTAGTTGAATATATATTTATAATATTTAAATCTTTATAATTATATACAATAGTATAATAAGTATTCACTTATTATTATTATACTATTCTATAATTGTACTGGGGTGTGTGTGTGTGTGTGTGTGTGTGTGTGCGTGTGTATATTATATTATATTGTTATTATTATTTTTATAAATTATAATTCAAATTATAAAGTATAATTTATTATAAAGTCACTTATCATTAAACACTCTATTTTGCTAAATAGTTACACCAAATTAAATTAAAATTAATAATAATTTAATACATTTTAAATAATTACCAAATATTGCACAGGGTATTTGTTTGTAAATTAAACATGACCTGTTAAAAAACAACAACAACAAAACATGGCAACTAACATGAAGGCTCCGTATATAAATGATTATGTACTGTATGTTTACATTAAAAGATGTATAAATAAATTCCCAATGTACCCAAATGAGTATTAGCGGCGCATAATCATGCGACGCACATAAACCCAAATATTTGGGAATACGGCATCAATTAGCAGCACTCACAAACACCTGGACAAGCCTCAATACCTCTAGTGTCGCTTCACTCTTCCATTTGGCTGCGACTCTGAGCTCTAGAGACCAGCTATTATGCCCTGGAATGAAGATCCGGTTAGAAGTAGCCCCTGTCCAAGACACGCGGTTTCCTTGGCAAAGTGGAGTGGAGTGTGTTCGAGGGCCGGAGCGGAGGGGGTGAAAGTGGACTCGATTGGCAGACCATGGCAGCTGTAATGGATTGAGCATCAAGAGTAAATGGTGCTGTACCGTATGCTGCCTCTCATTAAGCTCCGTGTTTACTTACAGGAAGTAATGAGAGGAGACATATATTGTCACAGCCTTAGAAAAGCCGCATGGCTAATTACATTAATTGTAGTTTGCTGCCTCCTCCCACATTCTCTCCCTCCCTGTACAACTATTACCTACAGACTCGTCCTTCTTCTGCACTCATACAAATAAAGTTTCTTCATTGGCATCAGTGGCTCCATGAACAACCTTTAACACCCATGAAACCATTCCAGGTACTTTGTGGTGGAAAAGATTATTAAAATGTTCTTCAAACTAAGAGAGAAAAAAAAGAACTGTTTACTGAAAAGTTCTTCGGGGAACCAAAACTGGTTCTTACACTCTATACACAAAATAAAGGTTCTTTATTGACATCTATAGTTACATTCATGGAACCTTTCGATTAAAGGTTCTTTAGATTATAATTTACTAAAAAGTTATTTGGGGAACCAAAATGTTGCATACAATAATACATCGCATCCCAAATTATTGACATTTCAGTAGAATAAACATTCAGATTTTAGTTTTTCTAAGAAAATGTTTGTTTGTTTGTTTGTTTATCCATGTCTTTTTAGATAACTGGTATCAATCTCAGACAAAATAATTTGCCAGGTCTATGGAAACCCTACTTAGAGGTTGTTCCACATTATTAAGCAAGTCAAAAAGTACAATGGATGGTCTAAATAAATGGATATCTGGATGGTTGGTGGATGGCCACCACGTTCCAACAAGACTGCGACGTCAGCACGGAGCTAGCAGGCGATGATTTGGGCTGGAATATTGGGAAGTGAGATGGTTCCTTCAGGGTCTCTGAGGGTGTCAAAATGACTTTTGCAAGATATGTGGAGTTCATAACTGGCCATTTTCAGCTATGGTATAAAAAGGAGGACAGTGCCTTCTGAAATACAATACACTATGCACTATCCCATGCTGCAAAAAAAAAAAAAACACCACAGCAATAAAACTGTTTGAAAATGTATTTCTACACCCACTGTAAATGTTTCTCTTTGTGAGGTTTGGTTAGTGATGGCTAAAATGCATCTTTGCGCACAACTGCCAGCCTGCATGGAGAGCTTCATGAGACTCCAGAGACACCAGCAGCTTCAAATACCTGTTTGCTGCTCAACACTGGCTTTTTTTTTTTTTTTTTATAGCTGCCCTTTTAATACAATTAATTTTTTTGAGAGGAACTTTCATTAATAAGCCTGAGTTCTGCTGTGCTCTAAATCACTCACAAGTCTTATGATAATGGTAACACTTTAGTATAGGGAACACATATAAACTATTAACTATGACTTTTCCCTCAATAAACTCCTAATTTATTGCTTATTAATAGTTAGTAAGTTAGTTGTTAAGTTTAGGTATTGGGTAGGATTAAGAATGTAGAATAAGGTCATGCAGAATAAGGCATTAATATGTGCTTAATAAGTACTAATAAATAGCCAATATTCTAGTAATATGCATGCTAATAAGCAACTAGTTAAAAGACCCTAAAATAAAGTGTTACCATGATAATTTGATAATCTCCATTCAGTTATCACACAGTATTAGTTGTTTTCATGCCTTTTGCACAACATTGCACCATTTCATGCTTTTCATCTTCAGAAAGATATTTCTTCCTTCCCATATTGCATGAGAACTGTGACTTGCTTAATAATGTGGAACAACCTCTAAGTAGGGTTTCCATTTACCTGGCAAATTATTTTGTCTGAGATTGGTACCAGTTATCTAAAAAGGCATGGATAAATAAACAAACAAACATTTTCTTAGAAAAACTAAAATCTGAATGTTTATTCTACTGAAATCTTACTGATATGTCACTTGCATGATCATTTGGAATGCGGTGTATATGGACACATGCAAAAACTGAGCTTTTTGAAGACATTCTCCCAAGTGAATAAATCTGTAGTGTGAAAACTAGGTATTTGTAAATGATGATGCATGTTTAGTCATGTGACACATACTGTACCCATAGATATCTATTGCTATACCAGCATTGTTGTGCCCCCCATAAATGTTACTTTGTACAATCTTTATATTACATTCATGCAAAGATGACCTAAAATTGCTGTTGTGCACAAAACATGATGAAAATTTGTAGTAAGCAGTGAAATATTTTGCTAATAAAATGATCATGCCTAAAGAATACTGTGAGAAATGTATTATGCATGGCCTCTCAATATCATCTTAGTGAGCTTTTTTTATGTTTTACATATGCGCTGTGAGATGATTTAAATGCTTTCCAGCATTTCTGTGTGGACGAGAAACTTTTGGAAAATGCTTGAGAGCAGTAGTTTTGGTGGAGAACTTTGTGAGATAAAAACATCATTGTCAAATGTATCTGGATTAATGTAGATGTACATGTAGTTATTTTAAGAACTGTTTACTAAAAGTTTTCTAAATGGTTCTTAAAGGGGATCATTATTCCCCTTTTCACAAGATGTAATACAAGTCTCTGGTGTATCCAGAACGTGTCTGTGAAGTTTCAGCTCAAAATACCCCACATATCATTTATTATAGCTTGTCAAATTTGCCCCTATTTGGGTGTGAGCAAAAACACGCGATTTTTGTGTGTCCCTTTAAATGCAAATGAGCTGCTGCTCCCAGCCCCCTTTCCAGAAGAGGGCGGAGCTTTAGCAGCTCATCAAGTCACCTTTATTTATATAGCGCTTTTTACAATGTAGATTGTGTCAAAGCAGCTTTACATTGATAACTGGTACATTATTTTGGCTGCACAGCAGCTCTTAAAGAATAGTGTCAATGCAGGCAGATCAAAGCACTGTTGAATCTCGTGCTTCGGTTGCTCAACAACAACAAAGCTGGAGAATCTCACGCAGCCAAAATGAGGATCGTCAGTAATGGTGTTCAGCCTTACATTGTTCAAACCAGAGTCGACACTGATGGAGAGACTCAGGAAGAAGTTACTTTTCTGAATGGTTAGTGGATACATTTATGTAGTTGCTGTGGAGTTGATTCAACTCATCCACTAGCATGTGCCTTCATGTTAATCTTTTGTGTTGAATTGACCCTCGTTTGTGAAGCAGTCCGGCGTAAAATGGCGGCATGTCAACAACATTCTACTACAACAACTCTTCCTCTTCTCTAAAGCAGCCCAACATGGCCTCACTTTGTTGCGTGTTCTCAGGGGCGGGGTTTATGTATATTTTGGGGTTTGTGATATCATCAACCCAGGAAGAAGCTCATTGTAGTCCCTACCCGCCCTTTGCTGTAGTCCTTAAAAAGCAATTTCTGTAAAAGAAAATATCTCCCTTTGCATTGAACTTTAAGCGTCGTAACTTTGCAGATGTTGTTTATGCTCAAACAGCAACACTAAAGTTAAAAAAGTGAAATCATAATTATTCACCCCTTTAAATGCTCAAGCTTTCTAAAGTCGGGTGGATTCTGATTGGCTGTCAATGTTTTTATCGTTCATTCGCTTGTTCAGAAGGCGATTCTAATGATATAGTTCTTCAGTGTCGTTGTCGTTATAACTGTAGTTTGCACTTGGAATGAATATTAAAACTTTATAGTTATCCTTAGTTATCATCCTTGGTGCGAACGGGCCTTTATATGAAATTGCTGTGAAAATTCCTTTTTGGAACCTTTTGTTAAGAGTGTATTCACTTTAGATTCTTCTATTCTGTCCGCATCTCTTTCACCCTATTATTTTCTCCATGTCTGTCCGTCTCTCTCTGCAGGCTTTTCACCCTGCCAGCTGCACAATTACTCAGTCGCTCGTCTCACGGGTGACTGGCAGGAGTGGAAGCCCTGGCGCTGACCAATGATCATCGGTGGAGGGTGGGCAGAGAGAGGATGAGATGGAGGCCTCTGGCAAAGGCATGAGGAGGTGGTCAGCCAGCTGACAGCAGTCCTCAAGCTCCTTGGGGCCCTCACCGGGGGCAGGGGCCTCGGCTTTGCTAGTGCCAAACAAGGGTCAGAGTTTGGTTGGTTGGCTTCAGCAGATAACTCCTGCTGGTACATGACGTAACTACTCCAAATCATGTTGCTCAGCAGAAAAGTGAACTATGTACTAAATAGCAAGTCTCAACTGCTTGATTGTTATATCACCGAAAAATGCAAACTATACAATACATTTACTTGAGAAGCAAAATGACTTAAGATGTTAAGTCTTGTTTACCTGAAAAATTAAGTGAGTTTATGATTAAAACAAGAACAATATATCTGCCAATGGGGTCGAAAAATATCATATCATGGCAAAATGTAAATGCTATTATCGCAAAGCTCCGTATATAATGTTGAATATATATTATTTCCAACGTTATCCACTTATATGCAGTTTACTCAGGTAAGGTTATAGCAAATCTCAACTCCTTGATTGTTTGTATCGATGCAAAATGTAAACTATATTGTAAATGTAAACTATACATATATATCGGCCAGATCTGCTAAATATGACTATAAGGCATAAAGATAGATATTATAAACATTGACATTATGATTTTCTGTATAGCTGCTTTGAAAAGCATTGTGCATTGTGAAAAGCACTATACAATGCAATGACATTCATCTCAGTGGCACCCGAAATCACATGCAACCAGTGATAATATTGTCAACAAAATTACTGACAAAAAGTTACTTGATAAATGCCTTTTCATTTTGTCAATGACAACAAAGACAAGAGGAAAATGCATCTTGATAAAAAAAAAAATTAACTGTTTCAACTAAAAAAATTACTGATAACAAGAAAAAAGTAACATTGCATGATACTAACAACGTACTGACAATGTTTTTAAAGAAAGAAAAATTAGTTTATGCAAATAATCCAACCATAATATGAGCTGAAAGAGCTAAATTAAACCTCTTTGCTTTTGCTAACTCATACACATGCTGATATATTAAAAAATTAATCAAAATACTTCAGTGTACTCGTTATATGCCGTTATTTCAGGAGCTCTGGTTCTCACACTATAAAGAATCATATCCTTCATGGGTATTTTTGTCTTGCTTTCCAGTTAAAAAAAAATCTAAAACAATCCTTTAAACAAGATCAAATTACTTGGGAAGCAACAATGCATAAGATATTAAGACTTTTACAGATTCTATCTTGACTATAAGTGCATTTTGTTTTAATAGACAGACAGCCTTTTATCACTTAAACTTCCATTAAAAAGCTACCAGTATGAACAAATGCACTCGTATTAAAGACAGAATCTATGCAAAAATGTCCTAATATCTTATGCAGTGTTGCTTTGCAAGTAAATGTATCTTGTTTCTAGATAGATAGATATTTTAGCAGGAAATCAAGGCAAAAGGACCAATTAAAAGCTATTTGCAGTGGACAAGGATTGTTTTTAGGTTATATTTGGTTATAAATAAAAAAGTAATACATTTGCATGCATGTTTGAAAATGTTTGAAAATTTGATTGTCTAAATGTTCATTGTTTGTTCATAAAAAGAGTAATTTGAGTGAAAGTTAAAACAAATAAAATGAAAGAACATGACGATGAAATATTGAGTAAACTTAAAGGTCATTTCAAATGGGGGGGGGGATGTAAAAAATGACCAGACCTTAACGATCTCAGCAGGCGCTTATGTGGCTTTAATTAGCCATCAGATGAAAGACAGACGTCCACCAACAGATTAACACTTAGCGCTAGGGTCTCAATCTGCCCTTGACAGGGTGTTTCCGTCCCCTCCGCGCTTTACTGTCAGCTTGTGTTGGAACGCTTAACCGTGTATCTCTGACATATCAACAGAAATCCTGAAAAGAGCGCACAGACAAGAAGAAAGCAATTTAATTTGGTTTGAAACACACTCAGCCACTTCATATACATCTCCAGCTGTTCCCAATACACTCAGAACGAATGTGAAGCATGTCTAGTGATTGCCTTGAATATTGACAGAAGGAAAATGCAAATTTTAGATTGACTATAGCGCACTTCTGGTGAATCGTTAAGACACTGTTGTCATGTTGATGCATCAGCATGAACACCACAGAGTACAATGTTTAGGACTTTGTTAATGCGTTAAAATTTCAAAGCCTAAAGAGAACTGCATGCTCAAATCAGTGCTTCTCGAGTATTGATTCCAAAGAATGGGACAAACGTCTAAATTGCTGCGCTGAATGAGATTTCGCTGTGATGTATAGTGTCCCGAAAGCGTCCAAATGAAAACTGCAGGCTTGATAAAGCAGAAACTTATTCAGCGAAACAGGACCTTTTGTAGCAGAATAAATAAGCCAGCGAAAGCCTATTGTGTTGATCCTTTACAGCGGCTAAATCTGAGCTATTCAAAATGCACAGGTTGCATTGTGCATAAACAATCCAGCTACTGTCAACACACGCGGCAGTGAGGAGAGAGGGAAGGCAACACCTTATTTGACCACTTCATCATCAATCTCCATGTGCTAGTCTTTGGAGAGGGCGAGACCGCATCTCTTCCACAATGCAGTTCATTTTCTACATGTCAGCTGCACAGCTGGAACATCTCATTGTGGACCTGTGTACCCCTGCTAAGAGGAGCAGCCAGCCATAAGATTCCCATTAGGCCAAGCTGCGGTCAGCGAGGCCTGAGCTCTTAGTCTGACTCCTCTCACCTTTAGCTGATCAACTGACTGCATCTGGACCAGGTAAGGGTAAAATAACCTCGGACCGGACAAACGCACCTGGCTTAAATTAGGGGCTCAGGGATGCAGGTTGTTTTCCACACACTAGGGAAAGTAAGTCAGACAGGCAAATAAATGCCCTGGCAAACAGTGGAAATCCACTGTCCTGTGACCTCAAGAGCTGCATGCATGACGACTGATGTGGCCAGGTTAAAAAAAAAAAAAAAAAAAAATTACTGAGGGAGTGAAAAGATCATCGTTGCCATCAACAAGGTTTTGTGCATATATACAGGGCCTAAAAGTAACACATGAAAGGGAACTCTATATGTTACTGTTCAAGTTTTCCATGCGTGAACATTCGAATGCCCAAAAAATACATGTCTCAGACTGCATGCAATTATTTATTGAGCTCTCTTTCATGTCTTCTTGCACTTAAGCAGACATATTCAAATAAAGTGATGTTAAAATGCCCACCTTGGCAAGTATCCTTGTAGACATAGTCTTAACTGAACATAAACAGCTGAGAAATAAAACACACGTGTAACAGTATATTGGATCCATGCATTAGCTCTTAAAGTGAGTTTTTAACATGCTTTTAATGTTAATTAAACAACAAAAAAACAATCACTCATTGCTCTTGACTGAATAATACTTATTAAAGTCACAAAAGAATGAAATCTGTTTCATGGCTGTTAAAAAAACATCCATGGCTGGTAATTTTTTATTTTTTTATATTTTTTTCATTTGAAATGTGCTTTTGTCAATATTTTATCCTGTAATGTTCTTTAATTTAATTTTGTTTTTACTTTAACTAAAAATATATTTTAGATATATCTTAGAAAATATCTTTTATTAACAAAAATAACATTTAGACAATCAAATGTTCCAACATTTTCAAACATGCATGCAAATTAAGTGTTTTTTTTATTTATTTATAACAAAATATAACCTAAAAACAGTCTGCAAATAGTTTTTAATTGGTCCTTAAGTCACAGGTGTGGCTAATATAAAGTGAAAAACTATATACATTTATATATATATATATATATATATATATATATATATATATATATATATATATATATATATATATATATATAAACCTAAACTTAAAAAACTTTGGAGTTGTTATCTAGTCAAAAAAAAGATGAAGTACTAAAATGACTAAAACTAACACTGAAATAAACATTGATTAAAGCAATATAGATTTTTTTTTAAATAATAAAAAAATACAACTGACAAAAGCACATAACAAAATTACTAAAACATAAATTAATTAATTATATTAATAAATACTGTTATTGCAATAAAAAGTTAAAGTATATATAATTTTATCTGTAAACTTTCAACATCCAAAGTTTGTCCAGACTAACTAATATTGTTATACTTATTGCTATACTTATTGAATTTATTTTATTTTCAACTCTTTTTAACCAGTCATTCAAATTTCAGTTCTAGTTAGCTGCTTTTTTTTTTTTTTTTTTTTAACCTTCATTCAAATTCAATTCAAATGCAAAAATAAAAATTTCCTCAGATAATTCTGAATGATGCACAACCATGGACAACAATACAGTGATTTTACCATCACTGTCAATGAGTTGAACACAAAAGCTTCTGAAATATGTGTTCAAACAAAAAGTTTTTTTGGCTGATAGTTAACAATGTCAGGGATATAAATATATTGAATCAGGCAGGACATGATTTAATGCATCTGGACTTGATTGAATAGTGAAAAGTTGCTGTTATTATAAACCACTCCCCTCCCGAAAAGTCGCATGACGGTCTCTCCAAAGCACTTCTCTCTGTTCGCCACACTTGTCGTTATACAAATCAACAGCTAGTGAGCCCTAAAGAGTCCCTAGGTGATATTTAGTTCCCATCAAACACTATCAGACACTAAACATATATTTTGACAGGGCCGGCCCATCTCTCACAAGGCTTCTGGGAATACACAGAGATAAATGGCAACCTCTGAAACCCAACACAATCCCTCGAGGAACAGGAGAGCAGCAAAAAATGTTCAGATATTATATTATACAAGTCCAAAAATCTCAGAAAAGTCATTATCACACCTCCATCTCAAGCAAGCACTCAGGGCACAATGTCAGCCTACTCTGACTTTTAGCGCTGCAGAGTAATGGGAAACATCATGTAGATTGGAGTCTTTAGCTTCCACGTCTCCAGGGCTGCCTGCTGAAATTGGAAAAAAACAGTGCAGATGGCAGGGGAGCCAAACGCATCTTCCACACTATAAACGGCAGCATCAGTCGAGTGCACGCCAAACATCTGGCCAATTGTGCATTTGTCATTTTCATGACCTTTCAATGCGATGACAAATCTAAAACATGGCCGTGGTGTCTCACGAAAACTAATATGCCAGTCATACTTCACTGCAAAGTAAAAAGCCTATATTAAGAATCATATTAAGGAGATTTTTGCCATTGTGACATTTATTGCTTGATTGTTAAGCACATCCCAAGCCTATTCTCATTACCATAATGCAATATTCATACACTACCCATTCAAAAGTTTAGGGTCAGCAAGATCTTATTTTTAAAGAAATTAATACTTTTATGCAGCAGGGATGCATTAAAATGACAATAAAGACATTAATAATGTTACAAAAGATTTCTATTTCAAATAAATGCTGTTCTTCTACTCATCAAATAATCCTGAAAACAATGTATCATGGTTTAAAAAAAAAAAAAAAAAATCAATGTTTTCAACATTAATAATAAGAAATGAAAGCAAATCATCATATTAGAATGATTTCTGAAGGATCATGTGACACTGAAGACTGATGCTGAAAAATTCAGCTTTGATCACAAGAATAAATTCTATTTTAAAATATATTCACATAGAAAACAGTTATTTAAAATTACAATAATATTTCACATATTACTGTTTTTACTGCATTTTTGATGAAATAAATGTAGCACTGGAGAGCTGAAAAGTCTTTTCAAATATGACCAACCCCAATGGTAAAGTGTATATATATATATATATATATATATATATATATATGTATATATACATATATCACTGTAAACCCAAATAAATTGGCAAAACTAAAACAAAACAAAAAATGTAGGTAATCAGTTGCATCAAATTTTTTTAGTTAAGAAAAGTAAGCAGAACTGGCTCATACATTATTTTTGTACTCATAAATTTTAATTGATCTTAACTTGAAATATTTGAGTAAGCTAATTCATATATTTAACTTAAAATATTGAGTAACCTCAACTTAAAATATTTTAGTAATGGAAACTTGGCTAACTTTAACTAGATAATTCAGTAAATGTTAACGGGCTAATTGGTTTTGATAACAATGTTTTGATAGCATTAGCATAGCATAGCAATAGCTGAAGGAGTATGGCAATACAGAGCATTTAAACATAGCCTATATCTGTTCTCAAACCAAGCTCATGCTCCACTAGTCACCATGATGGTAACCCCCAAAAAACCCACAATACAGAAACTTTCTAAATTAGCATGACAAAACATTAAACACTATTAATCTTCCACTTAACCTTAATCTTAGACCAAAAAAAAAAAAAAACTTATGTAACACTTAATTATAAGCATGCTGGGAAATAGAAATCCCAGTCCAGTTCCAGTAGAATTTAAGTTTGTCTAAATTAAAAGAAACAAGTTCATACAACTCAAGACAATGAAACAGTTCAGATTACTTAAAATGTGTAAGTTTTGTAAACACAAAAGTAAAAGAAAGTTCTAAATACTAATAAATTTGTTTAAGTTTACCCTACTCAAACTATATATAACTATAACTATAACTATATATATTACTGCCTGCCATTAATACATATACAGTGAAATGAGTGAAATGTGACAGACATGTTTTTGAGTTTTTAGTTTTGTTTGTGATCCTCTACTGACTAACTGACCTCTAAACATCACATCTGCTCACATGTAGCCTGAATATTTTGTCTAAATGAAAAGCACTTATTTCACCCTTATTTTCCGGCAATGACTGACATGCCCATTACTCTTGTCGTCATTACAATATTGGCTAATAAATCTAGTCAGAGGTTTTCTTCGCCCCAGGAGCGAAATATGTAGCCTATTGACAGAGAAAAATTAATAAATATGTAATAAGGACATCGGCCGGAGAAGAGGGAAAATTGGCGTTTGGTGCCGTATTTGAGAGCTCGTGGAAACTGCTGAAAGAGCAAGACCCCTTGACCCATCATCAAAAGATAAGCAACATTCACTTATTTATTTCTCATAAAATTATTCATGCATAATGTGCAAACAGCTTGTTTGATGGGGCTGCGTATGCTTATTAATAAAAACATCGCAACTGAATGATGACACAGTTGTGTAACCATCTGCATCTTAACTGAAATACACATCAAATATTCTGAAAACACATCATGCTGCACTACAACTAAATCTAGTTGATGCATAATGCACTCATGGACATTTATTTTATCAACAGCGAGATTTAAGGTTGAATGCATAAAATCATCTTTTCTTTAATCACCCTTTTGCCTTCACGCTCATTTTAAATGGTCCTGTGGTGTGAGAAATGAATTTCGGAAATGTTTCATGCAGCTTTTTATTTACTGTAAAATGAGTTGCATGCATAATAATTATAAAAGCACTAGCAAAATGCTGTTTAAAGATGTCAAACAGCAGGACGTCAACTTCCCAAAGGTATTTTTCGTCAACTATTTAACAACAGCACCGCAGCAAAATAAATTACGATAAGAGAGAGAAAATGGGTGGCATAAAATAACAGAAAACACAACAGATAGGCAAGACTATTGCATCGTGCTCGACAACACAACAAACGCACTACAATACATTATGCATAACGAATAACTGATGGTCGTTTTTCAGTTTTGACTGGGGTGTTTGAATACAAATGAATGTGATTTCTATGTGTGTCTTGCTCTAGATACACAATCTATTTGTCTAAATAACACACACAGCCGACTTTTTATCCTTGCTGACTTTCTCAGCGGGCTATGACTGCGCAAACAATCCCATAAATTAGGAGCGGAGCTGATAAATATCTCTAAAGCAAATTTACAAGCAAAACCACCCATTCAAAAACACCCCCAACAAACAGAAAATATGGGGCAAATTTCAGCATATTCTACTGCACTATAAAAGACTAACTCTGTTCTGAATACACAATGAGTCCTCGTTCTATTCTACCAAGAAGAACTAAAACCTCGTCCACACAGAATGCTAATGTCACACTATCTGGTTGCTTTGGGAGCTTTGTTTTTGGAAACTTTAAACTAGTCACTAGTACCAGGGCATAGCGATCAGATACTCATTTATGGCATTACATATGCATAGAAACATAACATGCAGATCCTGTGGTCTTGTACATGTAAGGTATCTGACATCGCTTGCAACTTGGCAACTTGGCGTGACAATATTTGTTCATGTGAATAACACTGTGAAATGTGGCAGCTGAATTGAAACATAGGATGGGAGAGTGAGACTCTGTTAAGCTCATGGTCCCTGCTGTGTAGATTACGGCGAGAGGAGAAATCTACCATTACCGGGCAGCCGTCCCACCTGACCTGCAACACCAGTGAAGAAGAACAGACTAAATGTCTTATTGACCCGAACACATAAAGACAGACCGCCAACATCTACAACCAGCATACAGTCTCACAAGAGATCCGTCACAGTAGCAACGTTTATCTGCACACCACCAAAGTGGATGGTGCAGAATATGGAAGTAGGGACAAAAGCAACATGATTAATGCCAATTAGATTAATGCAAGATGTAAAATTTCAACTATTTGCACTAAATGTATATAAAAACTGATTTAATTCATATGCATTATCTTACCTATTTACCTACAATTTACCATTTGACAGTCAAGGTGCATTTTCAGTGGCACATTTTTACTACTATTTATATTTTAAAAAATGCATATTATAGATCTTAAAGTGCCTTATTATGCTATTTTAAAGGTTCCTAATCTTGTTTTGCAGGTCCCCTACAATAAGATTTCATGTATTCAAGGTCAAAAAACATTCATTTTCTCATAATATACATTGCAGCATAAGCTCATTTCTCAGTGTCTGAAAACAATTCGTTTTAAGATAGAGGGCCCTATCATACACCGACATGTGCGACGCAATTGTTTTTTGCTAATTTTAGCCCGGCGCAGTTATCATTTTCATGTCCAGCCCCCGTTGTTTAAATAGCAAACGCACTCGCGGCCATCTGTTCGCCCATGAACGTGCTCTGGACTGAAAACGAGGTGTGGTCAGGTGCATTGTTGGCGTGTTGCTATTTTGAGACAACTGAAAATGACTGCGCCATTGACCGACTGAAACCTGCTCTAAAGTCGATGGTGCAATATTTTATTTTATTCATTTATTTATTTTTTATTTATAGGCGGGTGTACAACGCGCATACACTCTGCTTGTTACGCACACAGAGACTTGCAGCAGCACACAAACATGCCAAATATTAAAAATAAAAGGATTACAATGTAAAAGATTATTATTGTCTACATAAAGATAAAAATGCCATAATGGGTTAGGGTTTGGGTTAGGGTTAATGTCATAATGGATAGTGACTGCATGTATCAGAATTACCTATTTGCAGTAATGACGAATGAAATTGGCTAATTATTTGACCAATCGTGGCAATACGCACATGTATTTAAACTGACTCGTCAGGTTGAGGGTGTCTACATTCCACCATGTAAATAGCAATCCGCCATGTTGCTAGCGCTAGCTGATGGGATTATTGCACATTACGCCCAAAACACACCCATGACTCATAAAGAGAGTAGGTACAACCGTTTTGGACCAACCATTTTTTTCCCGTCGTTAAACTAACAAAAGTGGATTCAGACACCTAAGTGTACCTGTGCTATGCGCTTCAGACCATGCGCTTAGATCATTAGATCTAAACCCCTCCTTTCCAAGAACCTACTATGCTTCGATTGGTCAGATGGTTCAGTCTATTGTGATTGGTCAACCACATACAGCGCGTGTCGGAAAACAAAATGTCCATTACCGTATCTGAATTTCAGCTTCCTCAGCACTGATAGACAGTGTTACGAATGTGAATTTGCTTCGAGTTTACCATATCAATTCCAGCGCAAGTCCTCATCCTTTGGAAGTGAATCAATGTGGATTTGCTTTGGCAGCGCAGAAAACAGCATCTTGTCGAAAACACGAACCAAACTCTTCCAGTCTCAGCTATAATTTCAGTGTTTGAGGGCGGAACAAAGTAGATGTTGTTCACGGGCAGCCAATGAAGACCATAGGATGGCATTATGCAAATTTGTTACAAACCTACATAGGTTAATGCAGGAAGTAAGACTGGAATTATTGATTCGCATGACGCGACAAACAGAACCCGTTATAATCAGTGCTGCAGTCTATACTGGATGTGGCGCAACGCAACACAAATTTCAGACAGTAAACTGATGCCCTGTTCTTTTTCTAGCGTACTTCAAGTGCTCACGCTACTTCTGATGCAAAGAACAAATGGATTTACAACAGCTGCTTTGCCGCTTCAAGTGTGAACAGTTTCTAGCTGTATTTTTCATCAAAATGTTGAACCTTCCAGTGAAAACGACAGATTTCTCTCTGGTGATGTATACCGGATTTCACCAATCATTTAGTCCGCTTAAACCCCGTCTCTGCAAGCCTGCGTTCATCCGCCTCCGCCACGCCCATATCTCAACATCCAACCAATGCATAGGAACCAGTTCCCGCCCTTTTTTTTTTTTTTTTTTTCTCGATAATCCGTTTCACTTTGATGTATGCCATGGTATGGAAGAAACGTTCAGTTTAATCACAACTTTAAAAATGAGCTGTATATTTCAAAATAATAATAAAAAAAGGTAAGGTTTCATTAGTTATCATTATCAATGAACAATACTTCTACAGCATGTATTAATCTGGGTGAATGTTAATTTCTACATTTACTAAAAGCTGTATTTGTTAACATAAGTTTATCAGTTGATCCCTGATCGGAACAACCAAGCACACGATGCAAACATGACACCGTATCAAGTGTTTCAGTGTAAACTGACTAATGTTTTCTGGTGAGCAACATGCATTTCATTCCATTCTCATTTTCTTGCAAATGAAAGCACATCGTGACCCGACGCAAGCCGCTAACGTGATTTCCCAACAGCACATCGCTCACGATATCAGGCTCTGGCAGAATTCAAATCTTCTACTCTGAAGGGGCCATTCGAGCGCACAGAGGGTGGCCTAATGATGCCTGTGTGGCTTTAATGCTGTTTATGAAGGTAATAATAGTACCGTACAGGTCTAATGACAGTGGTCAAAGTAATAGCAGCCCGGCGCACTCGACGCGGAGGTGCTACTGTGTGCGGAGATTACTCTGTCATTGTAGCAGCAGGTCGCACAGCTCTCAATGTTCAGGACTGTGATTTGGAGAGCTGAAGTGTGTAGCGCGGTTTGTGTGTCGCTGTGTGTGTGTGTAAACTACATGCTGAGATGGACTGGTGCAGCATGGGATGCGTTCATGTGTCTGCGTTTGTGATTCTGCAGAGCATTGGATCCTGTTCACTTTCAGAGGTCGCAAGAGACTTGCTTTGCTAGAATGAACGGGAAAGAGTGATACATCTACAATATTCACAATATATCTGGGATGATTTTGCTGACAGATTAAGACATTATATGATTTTATCCATCAGTACTGCAATGGTTTTAAAACTATTTTTATTTATAATTTGGCCAATCATTTTCCTTTAGAGCATGTAATGAGATTACTTTTGCGTCTTTCGAGTAGAGACTAACATTGTTCAGTTCTGATTTAAACTTCAGTTGCAAAAATCATGTTAGAGTTTGAATCATTTCTGTAAATCAGTTCAAGCTGTCCATTTCAATGAACTCTGATTCATTTGAGTCATTTTTAAAGATTCATAGAATTATTTATTATTATATTTATTACTTTACAATAAGTTCTCATTGTTAAAACTAGTTAATAATGAATTAGTTAGCATGAACTAACTATGACCGATACATTTGTACAGCATTCATTCACCTTTGTTAATGTTAATTAATAAAAATTCAAATGTTCATTGTTTGTTCATGTTAGTTCACAGTGCATTAATAAGCTATTTTCACAGCATTTTAACCCTTAAATGCATTAATGTTTCACCAATCATTATTACATTATATATATACTTATATCTAACATGCATGGATCTCTAACTTCCACAATAGTATAAAACTTTAACATTACATTTTAAACATAGTAAACAAATAAAAACTAATTCAAAATAATAGTATCTCAATGATACTAAAATAGCACTGGTCTGGATGTGTCTGTAAATAATAACTATTAATTAAAGTCAATATGAATCAATATTTGAAACACATTTTACGTTTTTCCAAAGGAGAACATGATATCAAACGTAAAGAAAAATCATGTATTGCTTGATTTTATCAATCAGGGATCGATTTACATACCAGAATCAGGTATTTGTGACAATTTGGAAAGAACAATAGTTTCAGAGGCAGAAGCAATTATTAATTATTGATGAGAGATTATTAAGACAAAAATACCTTTTTAATTTGGAATAACAATAACACACCAAAAAGAACATTAAAAGGGTCAATTTCATGCTGACATTTGGATGTACAAACTGAAAGCATGAAAAATAAATGTTTTTTTTTTTTTTTTTTGGAGACTGATTGCAAATAATAATCACAAGCTCACAAAGGCTTGCCTTTCTTTGGGAACCATTAAAAACAGCTTCTCTTTTGGGAAAAATAAATAAATAAATACAGGGCATTGTTGTCCAAAACAAAGTAATTTGTTGCCATTTGAATAGAGTGATATTTCTCAACATCTCAACAGCTATCTGATGGAATTACACTCTGAATAGGCTCTTCTAAAAATAATTAATTTAATACGAAGGGCCACACGTCCCTTTGTCACTAGTGAACCTTTCATCTGTCGCTCAACCCAAACAAACATGTAACAAATTCCATAAAAATGGCAGCTATTGTAGTTTGTTGCAAAGCCTGTGGAAAGGTGTTTACGAAAAGTGCTAACAAACACTCTTATCTTTGACGGCAAAAAGAGTGGCCGCTGCAGCAACTCGGCATTCACAGCGGCGCTCGTCTCCGAGGTGCACATTAATTACATGCATGAAGTAATGGGGCAAGAAGTGGGTGAAAAGGAGAAAAGAACTTTAAAGTGGACCCTTATAGAGTAAAGGACAATTAAAGGGCACGTGACAACCTCCGTGTCGCCTCTTTTCGTTCTTCTTAATTACTAGGTGAATATTCCTTCTCCTCTGCTTCATTAGGTCCTTTGTTGAGCAGTTAGTGCTGTCAGAGAGAAGATGGAGGGATATAGCAGCTTTGAAAGTATAACAAATTATCTCCAGAGAGAGTGTATAGCAGACCCACAGATAGACTGGAAAGAGCAAGACTGAGACTAAACACTGAATGCAGAGAGAGGGAATTTCTACCAACAACATAATAAACTTCCTGATTTGATCTTATTCTCTGATTTTACTGCAAAATCAATTGGCTTTGTGGTGATCTGGAGAGCAGAGGGCAATGTAATGACAATAGATCAAAAAGCAGAGCATGCCATTACCAAAGACAAGGTCATGGGTTCGATTCCCAGGGAATGCATGAACTGATCAAATGCATTTCCTAAATGCAATACAAGTCGCTTCGGATAAAAGTGTCTGCCAAATGCATAACAGGGTTATTATAGTTAACTATAAAAAAAATTAAAAAATAAATGTTCTTGATACTAAAATAACGCATAGATGGATGGATGGATGGATGACTCTAAAAAATGCTGGGTTAAAAACAGCCCAAATTGGGTTGAAAATGGACAAACCCAGCAATTGAGTTGTTTTAACCCAGCAAATGGGTTGTTTTAACCCAGCGGCTTTCTTAAAATCAACCCAAAATATGTTGGAAACATGTCGAACATTTATTAATGAGTTTAATGAATAATAATTAAAACAATAAACATTTCTTAAATTTCTTATTAATAAATATTCACCTTTTGATTATTATTGTTGCCTCTAGTAATTATGTGTATGATTTTTCATTTCCAACCCATTTTAAGCCAGACATATAGTCATTTTTAAACAACAGTTCAATAAAACTGCCTAGCACGTTGGACAAACATTTAACCTAACCGCTGGGTTAAAACAACCCATTCACTGGGTCAAAACAACCCAATCGCTAAGTTTCTCCATTTTCAACCCAACGTGGGTTGTTTTTAACCCAGTGATGATGGATGGATGGATGAAATCAAGTCCCATCACATATTTCTTTCTGATTCAATATCCGTTTTTCACTTGGAAATACATCACATGATCACATTTCAACAAAATGGTTTGTGATTACCCTCAAGTAGACTAGCCTGGCAAACAACAGCTTAATAAAATGAACACGAGCACCTTTTAAACCACCATTTACTACCTGCTTCGTTTGGTCACAGCTATCCAAAACTCCTCAAATTTCTCCCAACTAAGCAACTGTCTTCCCATTTGGGCTTGTTCAGATGTCAATCAAAGTCTAGAAGCAGGAATATGAGAAAGCTGGGAACTGATGGGGGTCACAGGAGGGCTAAAGTAAAGGTCAGGCTATGAAGGGCCCTTACAGGCTGCTATGGAAATAACTGAGAAAGCCTCATCCTCCCCAAGTTTGGGGAGAAGCATCAGGCAAAACTGGAACTAGAGCAGATGCTGTAATTGTAACTCAGGAGAGGTTGAAACGGAGACAATGGAAAATAAAAATGAGTGGCAGGGACTGGCAAAGCCATGCAAGCTACAGTACCACTGCTATTCAAACACTTATTGTTAGATGTAGAAAAGGCTTATCAAGATGTCTCAGCAAAGCAAAGCCGCTTTCATAATGGCAATTAACAAATACCAGATATATACCCATGTAAATATGACAGAGGCACAGTACTTTTTGTAACGGATAGAAAGAAATACTGATTCATACCTGACAAGCAAACAGAATTAATTCTAATTCTCACATTCAGACAAAACACTTCAATTAGCTGCTTTAAGCCAGTTTAAAAACACCTGAATGTCACAAAACCCAACAGAAAGAAAGAAAGAAAGAAAGAAAGAAAGAAAGAAAGAAAGAAAGAAAGAAAGAAAGAAAGTTATTTATTGTAAAAATAAAATCTAAAAATAAAAGATATAAAGAAAGAGAATTTTAGGCACAATATGCCATGTGACATTGAAGCATATTTCATCCCAGAAACCAAAGACATGTCCTCTAAAAAACTGGATGAGAAAATAATCGATATTACAAAAATAAAACAATGCAAATGTTACAAAATAGAGAAAAATAGCAAAATAGCTCATAGAAACAAAGCAGAGCTCCCAAAGTGTGCGGTGGGTTTAGTGGGAATGATTAGTGAGAATGAACGGGGGAAAGTCACGTGAGAGGAGGCATTGCCTCTATCGCGTTATGATCGGATATGATCGGTTATGATTAGACATGATTGGTTCGTGCGATAAATCCCGCCTCTTGTTTTCGTGCGCGTTCTCGCCGAATCGGCCTGAATGAAGACAGTGATGGCGTTAATGGAAAGACTAATTCAAAAGTAAGTAAACAACTGTCACTTAAAATAAATAAATAGAACATTACATAGTGTAAAAATACAAAATAGAATTGTATTTGGTCTCTCTTTTTATGCAATGTTAACTTAACCAGGAAAATTGTGTAACAGGGACATAAATGAGGACGTTGCCTCCTCATTTTCAAACACCACCGCACACCACTGATATATATATATATATATATATATATATATCAAAGACCATTAAGATAATAACAATAAAAAGTTATCGAGGTTGAGGCCAAAACCTAGGACTAGTTCGCCAAAGTTGGTTTTTGAAATAATCTCCAATATTTAACGAATGATTCAATGGACAGGTGGCCCTAGATGTTCAGAATGAGGAGTTCTACCATGGTACGAATGTCGTTGGTGTGCACGAAAAAAATCACATGATAGACAATCCTATATGCACATGAACCGGTGGCCGATTTCTTTTGAATTTCAGGATTTAACACAAGATTCAGCTTACCAGACACTGTCTTTTGTAACTGGTAAATTCAGGATTTTACTACAGGATTTAACACAGAGTAACAGCTTACTAGTTACAAAAGACACTGTAACAGTCTGTCACAGGCAATTCTAGTTGCATTTTTCATCAATTAATTCAAATTATCCTTTGACTATGTTCTGGCCCGCCATTTAGCGGTGACTTTTTTTTTTTTTTGGCCCGATGCCAAACTTAATTGCCGACCCCTGCTCTAAAGCATATGGCCAAAATCAGCAAAGCTCTAAGCTATAAAGCTTTACTGTTTGGCTGTATATGTGTTGGTCCACTAGCCACTGACTAGTTTCAGTGGCCAGAACCTGTGCCTTCAAGGCCCATAAACCCCACATGCGCTAACAGCAGCCCGAATGGTGCTTTTCCACGGCTATGATGCTTCTGCCTTGTCCATTACACACTGATTTGTGTGTGTACACAGTCTGTGTGCCGCATTAGAACAAGCCGCTGTTACTGTCACCCTGTCTTGTTACATTAATCTACGCTAGGTCAAGGTCAGACACAACACAACACAAGCCACGGCCAATGAGCACGCTCGGAAATTTCGCAAGGGCCCTAATTTAATTTACGCTGGCCGGTCTCACCGTGCTTTCACGGGCACGTACCGACAAGCGCTCAGCAGCGTATTACAATCTCGCATCTGATCGCATTAACGAGTGTGTTAGATTGCCGAGCACAAACAATTAACAGGGCCTTAAAGATAACGTGGTGGGAACTAAAAGCTACAGATTAGCAATGTCTACACTCACCTTTTCTTCTGCACGGACGTCAGTTTTGTTCAACAACCGCTGAGGAAATTTGTGCATAAACTTTGAATGATGCTGAAATAATGCAAGTGGACATGTCTATGCATTCAGCGTTACTTTTATGCAGCCCGGTTATTTCATTTCTTATCATTTCATGAATGCTAATAGTTCTATTTCCCCAGCTAGATATCACGGTTAATAAAAACTACAGGTTCAAAGATTGAAAGTCTCTTTTCATATCTCATTCTTGGCTTTAAGAAAACACAAGACGTTGATTCATGATAACGCTGCTGCGCCTTGAATATTTTACCAGTATATCAACACAACACCAGATGAAAGACTAGAATATGATCCCTACTGGAAAATCCAGCTTGTTAGACCATCTTGAAACAGTAACTGATGTGCTTAAGAAGGTCAAATTGGTTTTTGGAACATACTAGCTTCTCATGACCATTTTATATTCCAAAACACAGTAACAGAACCAGTAGCTGGTTTGTTCCTGGTCCAAGATCATCTAGTAGCCTGAACCAGCTAAACATGTTTGAAAACTCAGCTATCATCATACACTGGAAGTTCGGCAGGGAATTGCTATGCTAATGTGGTGAATTGCACACTGGTCAAGTTTGAATATCTTAACAACATAAAATCAACCCTACCGATAACGCAACTCGATATGACTATAGACTCTAGGAAACACTTCAGTCTTATTTATTTATTTCTGGTTGGTTGGTTTAGTATGTAATACTTTGAATTCATGCATAGTGAACACATATAAACTATTAACTATAACTTTTCCCTCAATAAACTCCTAATTTACTGCTTATTAATAGTTAGTAAGCTAGTTGTTAAGTTCAGGTATTGGGTAGGCTTAAGAATGTAGAATAAGGTCATGTAGAATAAGGCATTAATATGTAATAAGTAATAAGTACTAATAAATAGTTAGTTTAAGGTCGACTTTTCATTATTAACTACGACTTTTGCCTCAATAAACTCCTAATACTGCTTATAGTTAGTAAGGTAGTTGTTAAGTTTAGGGTTAAGGGATTTAGAATATGCTGAATAAGGCATTAATATGTGCTTTATAAGTACTAATAAACAATCAATATCATGGTAATATGCATGCTAATAAGCATCTTGTTAATAGTGAGAATTAGACCCTAAACTAAAGTGAAGAAAAACACATACCGACCCATATCTTTAGTAGTTGATGTCAATGGTGTCCAATGAAACTTCACAGTAATTTGGCTCAAATTCATTAACAATAATTATTAGCAATATTTAGATTTTAAGGATGTTATTGTTTACTTTTGTGCAGTAAATATTTTTGGCACTGTGTTGAAGCAAAACCAGTGGAGAAGCACTGATGATTTCTGCATTGTAGCATAAAATGTTTATTTTATTTGCTCAAATAATAGTGTCATGCCGTGCTGTCACTGCCATAATAGCGCGATACTTCCCAGTTCTGTGGCTCCTGTTTGATCTGGAGTGAATATTCCATAGATCTGAGCGTGCCGATGTGGATACACACAGAGCCAGATGCAAGGCAGCACTAGATCACACGCTGCAAAATAAAACAAATCATTGTTTGTAATGATGTGTCCAAACCTGCAGCAGAGTCCCCACTGGGGAGAAAGAGAGAGAGAGAGGGAGAGAGAGATGCAGGAGGATATTGGTTTACATGCGCTCACATACACAGCACTGCAGCGCTGACCATTTATCATGCTGCAATGAGAGCAGTGTGTTCTCGACTGCTGCTCTCATTAGAGCGCCTGCCCGAGCGCCGCTGAACTTACACACCAAAGCAAACAAGACTTCCTTAGTCCTTTAAATGAAAAAATTCCCTCTTTTCATGTCTTATTTATAATGGCCACATGCTTTAAAGTGTGTTAAAAATCCCTTTAGCTTGGCTGCAAACAACATCTCTTTTTAAAGGAATAACTTTTCCAAAAAAAGATTGTTCTGTTGTCATTTACTCATCCTCATGTTGTTCCAAAAACTTTCTTCTGTGTTGAACACAAATCAAGATATTCAGGGAAATCTTTTTGTAGCTCTTTCCATAATGACAGGCTTTATTTTGGTCTGTTAATTTTTGTTAAGCTGTCATTTGTCAGAATATTCATCAAAATTGTCTTTTGGGGTCCTATATATATATATGGTAACACTTTAGTTTAGGGAACATGTATTCACTTTTAACTATGATTTTTTTATGAACTATGACTCCTAATTTACTGCTTATTATTAGTTAGTAAGGTAGTTGTTAAGTTTAGGTATTGGGTAGGATTAAGAATGTAGAAGGCCATGCGAAATAAGGCATTAATATGTGCTTTATAAATACTAATAAACAGCCAATATTCTAGTAATATGCATGCTAATAAGCAACTAGTTAAAAGACCCTAAAATAAAGTGTTACCATATATATATATATATAATTGATTTAAGGGAATAAAGAAGAAATGAGAATGGTAAAATAAGGTCTATGTCCAATTATAGCCTTTAATTGTGAAGTAGTCAATGTAAACTCTTTGCAAATCACATTTTAGTTAAAATATGCACACATTCACTCTTGTTTGTATGTCTAATATATCAAAAATGTAAAAAAAAATAAATAAATCAATAATGTCTCTTGTATCTTGACCATTTAAATGGTAGCATATTTTTAATTAAAAATGGAGAAATTCCATAAAAAATATTAGTTTGCATCATTTTATGTTACTGTGGGTCATAAAACATATCCATCGTAAGACATTTGTCAAATATTAATTGTTTAGCTACTTATATTTTACCACACACACACTCTTTCACTGTAAAAATTAAAAGAGTCGCATCATTTTGACATTGACAACTGCTGTTAGACCACTGAGGCAGACCAGCCTAAAAATGTAACTTTTTAAACTGTCTGTCATCCTAACAACAAACAGAGCAGTGCGTAATGGAGAACAGCATTAAGAAATATCAAATATTAAACATTATGAAAGAAATATAAACATTATGATACACACTGACTTTTAGATGTTATAAGTATTATAAGTCATTTACTGACCTTTTCTGTGCAATTTTCAGTACTTGAACTCCTGTCGTGACCATGAAAAGCCAATAAACACTGTAACTTTTGCATAATATGCATTAGAATACAAGAGAACTGCTTTTCACATCCAGAAAAATCCACCTGCAGGAATGACATTTAACCAGCAGTTCATCCACCTACAGTACTTCCAGACAACTTTACAGCTCAAATAGCAAACATGCTTTAAGGGAGAATTCACAGAAGTGCTCTTACAAAAATACCAACTCCACATTTGTGCTATTTTTTTGTTTTAGGTGAGAGTCTAAATGTTTTGTTGTGTGAAATGACATTATGCCACGCATAAAGTTTATCTAGTGTTTTACCGGGCACATTATTAAAATACTCTTACTGCAGGTCCAATTAACATGACCTAAAATAATAAACACTTTTTTCAAAACATTATCACGTAAATGTTACTTTTTTCTTTCATAGCCGTAACTGTAAATTACCTAAACTGAATTTTTATATTTCTGTGAGAGAGAAACTAATTGAGAAGGTTTAGCATTTTCCAGAAATAGAAATGTCCCATTACATAATTACTTATTTTTTAAATGAATTTGTTAGTTAGTTTATTAAATAAAGGAATAACACTTTATTTCGATGGTCCACTTTAGACATTCTACAAACTAAGTAATTTAGCAACTACATGTCAACTTATTCTACAAACCTATACTCTAACTCTAATGAGAGTTAGATGAAATGTAGTTGCAAAGTTACTTATAGTTAGTAGAATGTCTAAAGTGTACTATCGAAATAAAGTGTACATAAATGAATAAATAAATCGAAACACAATTCACCCAAAATATGGACCCAAAATAGTGAGTCCCTACTGAGTGGGAAGTTAATTTAGGCCCAATCTGTAACCCTGTTACCCATTCTGCCATATTCTTTTATTGTATTTATTTTTTTTTAATTGATGAATTTTAATTTTGTTTCTCAGTTTTTATTCTTATTTTTAAGTCTACTATTACAAAATAAAATACCACAATTCAGGGTCTTAACCTGTATTCAGACACGTCCCAAATTTAGGTAACAGGATTACAAAAACTGCTACACTTATATCCACCTTCTTTTTTAATGCAGAAGTAAGCTGTTTTGTACAGATAAAAATAACTCGAAGTGGATGACGACGGAAGCCAGACACATTCAATTTACAACATCTCTTATGTTAACTCTTCCCCACCACTGACGGAAATTTCCAGCAATCCATGTTTAGTGGGGCTCTAGGTCTAGGGGGCGCTATTGTGCATCTTCTGAAGGGGATTGTAGGGGGACGCTATTACGCATCTTCTGAAAGGGATGTAGAGGGCGCTATCACGCATCTTCGGAAGGGGACGGTAGGGGGCGCTATTACGCATCTTCTGAAGGGGATGTAGGGTGCGTTATCACGTATCTTCAGAAGGGGATGGTAGGGGGCGCTATTACGCATCTTCTGAAGGGGATGTAGGGTGCGCTATCACGCATTTTTGGAAGGGGATGGTAGGGGGTGCTAATACGTATCTTCTGAAGGGGATGGTAGGGGGCGCTATTATGCATCTACTGATGGAGATAGTAGGGGGCGCTATTATGCATCTTCTGAAGGGGATGTAGGGGGCGCTATCACATATCCTCTGAAGGGGACGGTAGGGGCGCTATTACGTATCTTCTGAAGGGGATGTAGGGTGCGCTATCACGCATTTTCGGAAGGGGATGGTAGGGGGCACTATTACGTATCTTCTGTAAGTGGACGTAGGGAGCGCTATCACATATCTTTTGAAGGGGACGGTAGGGGGTGCTATTACGTATCTTCTGAAGGGGATGGTAGGGGGCACTATTATGCATCTACTGATGGAGATAGTAGGGGGCGCTATTATGCATCTTCTGAAGGGGATGTAGGGGGCGCTATCACATATCCTCTGAAGGGGACGGTAGGGGCGCTATTACGTATCTTCTGAAGGGGATGTAGGGTGCGCTATCACGCATTTTCGGAAGGGGATGGTAGGGGGCACTATTACGTATCTTCTGTAAGTGGACGTAGGGAGCGCTATCACATATCTTTTGAAGGGGACGGTAGGGGGTGCTATTACGTATCTTCTGAAGGGGATGGTAGGGGGCACTATTATGCATCTACTGATGGAGATAGTAGGGGGCGCTATTATGCATCTTCTGAAGGGGATGTAGGGGGCGCTATCACATATCCTCTGAAGGGGACGGTAGGGGCGCTATTACGTATCTTCTGTAAGGGGACATAGGGGCCGTTATCACATATCTTCTGAAGGGGACAGTAGGGGCGCTATTACGTATCTTCTGTAAGGGGACATAGGGGGCGCTATCACATATCTTCTGAAGGGGACGGTAGGGGGTGCTATTACGTATCTTCTGAAGGGGATGGTAGGGGGCGCTATTATGCATCTACTGATGGAGATAGTAGGGGGCGCTATTATGCATCTTCTGAAGGGGATGTAGGGGGCGCTATCACATATCCTCTGAAGGGGACGGTAGGGGCGCTATTACGTATCTTTGTAAGGGGACATAGGGGGCGCTATCACATATCTTCTGAAGGGGACGGTAGGGGCGCTATTACGTATCTTCTGTAAGGGGACATAGGGGGCGCTATCACATATCTTCTGAAGGGGACGGCAGGGAGTGCTTTTACGTATCTACTGAAGGAGATGGTAGGGGGTGCTATTATGCATCTTCTGAAGGGGACATGGGGGCGCTATTACATATCTTCTGTAAGGGGACATAGGGGGCGCTATCACGTATCTTCTGAAGGGGGCGGTAGGGGGTGCTATTAAGCATCTTCTGAAGGGGAGATGGGGGGCGCTATTACGTATCTTCTGAAAGGGATGTAGGGGGCGCTATTAAACATCTTCTGAAGGGGACGCTAGGGGGAGCTATTACACATCTTCTGAAAAAGGACAGAATCTGTAGATCCAAAAGAAAGTTAATAAGCAGAAACAGTGATAGAAGCGATAGAGGCATTGCTTACGCATATGTAAGTTAATGCGATCAGTAAACATCATAAAACATATATAAAGAGATGACGGCTGTGAAATCGATGTATGTTTTGATCATCGTTCTGAATCCAGTCGGGACAAAGTCTTTGACAAAAACGATTTTCTCAGCTTTTTGTTCAATATTTTGTAAAATTAAATTAAATTAAATATTAAAAAATAAGGTGGAAGGTGTAAAATAAAACTGTTCATACAGATTCCAACTTGACCTCCAGATATTTTCTAAAGGTTAAGTACGTCCTTCCTCTGATCACTTGTTGAAAGGAAAAACAGACCCTATTCTGTCCCCCTTCTCTGGTGTGTTGCTTAGAAAGTCCTAAAATAATCTAAAGCAGCATGCGATAGTTCTGGTACATTTTAAACAGATACAATTTAGGCCTGGCATATTTCTGCTGCAAAGGCGAGTCTGGCAGATTGTAAGAGTTGTGATGTGAATACACAAAACGGCACTTGGCAGCAGACGACAGGAATTACAGGTGTGTGTTATAGGCCTGGTAATTACTCTTAGCACAGGGACTGTCTCTGCTAATGTCTTCTGATTCCTCTGGAAATGTGAGGGTAAACATGAGGCGGCTAATGAGGCCTTCCTCAGATTAGATACTAACACAGGATGAAGAATTGGGATCATTTTAGCCGCAGCACCTGGGGTTAGTCCCAAATCTAACCTTTAGGATGAAAGCTTGACAGATTATTTTCATTAGTGCGCAGTCAGAAGAACAAGCTTTCCAGGATGAAATTGTGTAATTGACAAAAGCATTAGACAAACGCTGTCTTATCTATATTACTGTTGCTGCATCGTTTGATGAAGGAGCATGTTGGGAAACGCCACACTAGCAACATTTTTCAGTGCACCAATAAAATATAAAGCGTCTCAGTGGGCGTTTTTAAACTCATTTCGGAGCATTGCAAAATGCTTCAGTTATTGTGGATGTTATCACGTGTTTGAAAGATGCAGAATACAGAAGCAGCTTGTTTGATTGCTGTTTACTCAGCGCACTCGTACTTTACTCTCTAACATACATAATGCAACATGCATTTTATCAGTAAGCAAGCTAACACGTGTGATGCAATGACTGGAATGTCATGAATAAAATGCAGAAGGGCAGATAAGACAACATTGACTGAATATAATATGAATCTATCCATAGATTTTCGTTTAATTCTCATGCACACACAAGGTCTACACATACTACAACTCCTGTAATGCTTGTGGACTTCACACACATGCATATATCAGTTGCACTGCTTAGCAAATAAATAAATAAATAAATAGAAAAGTGCACATTTCTTGTTTAAAAAAGCAACTGGGATAATATGATGTAAACTTACCTAGTAACTTTACTTTATCTGTGTGTCTATTTACACTAAGTGCAAATAGGCTGCCTTGTTGACAAAGGCTATTTACACTATTTAAGAGTTTGTCAATGTCTGATTCGGCCAGACAAAATTACAAAAGAAATCCCATTGCTAACAGGAGGAGTGTTGTGGAGAGTGAGGCAGGTGTGGTTACTTTCGACGTGACTAACTAGAGTTTGAATCCACCTTTTCCCGAACTAATTCTTCTTGCATTTCCCATCGCATATAAGATCCTAAAGCCGTTTATTTTTTTTTTAAAAAAGGAAGAAAATATATGATAAAAAGTGGAAATAAACATTTGTTTAACTTTTTCACCGCCAGGGAAAGTTGCCAGCGGCAGCATTTTTGATCATTTTCACAAAACTTTCATAGCCCCCAGAATGTTTTGTTGTATGAATATCTGAGCATTCAATATATCAAAAGAAAGAACAGAGCCTCTATTTATTCTAGCTTTATGCATTCTTTTTTATCAACACTTGAATGTAAGTAAGTTTCATAAAAAAAGCAACATCAAAGACTACATTGGGATCATATTCAGAACGATGATTAAAACAGAGTAGATCGCTTTCATCAACACCCAAAACTTCACAGTCCTCACCATTTCATTCAGTAAGGCAGTTTTGATTTCTATGCTGTTAAATGTCTGATGATTGTGTCTGATGAAGTGCGTAAGCAACTGTTTCTGCTGCTTCTTCTTCTTCACTTGTTTTTTTTCATCTGGAGATTCTATACTATTTCAGAAGATGCATAATAGCGCCCCCTACCATATAACAGTGAAAACATGGATTGCCGGAAAATTCTATCAATGGTGGGGAAAAAGTTAATAGTATACTGGGTATGCTGGGTTAAAAACAACCCAAGTTGGGTTGAAAACGGACAAACACAGCAAATGGGTTGTTTTAACCCAGCAGTTCAGTTAAATGTTTGCCCAATCTGCTGGGTAGTTTTATTTAACTCAACTATTGTTTAAAAATTACTGTATTGTTGCTTAAAACAAACTCAAAATGCGTTGAAAATGAACATTTATTAATATGTTTGAAATATGAACATTTATTAATACGTTTAATGAATAATAATTAAACGATAAACATTTATTAAATTGAATTGAAATCATATAAATATGAATACGAATCACCTTTTGATTAGTATTGTTGCCTCTAGTAATTATGTGTCTGATTTTTAATTTACAACATATTTTGGGTTCATTTTAAGCCAGACATATAGTCATTTTTAAACAATAGTTAAATAAAACTGCCCAACACGTTGGCCAAACATTTAACCCAACCGCTGGGTTTGTCCATTTTAAACCTAACTTGGGTTGTTTTTAACCCAGCATTTTTTAGAAGGTAGTGTTAGGAGTAGGTGTAGGGATGGATTTATTATTCCAATAAGGCACCATCCATTTACTGATTTTAATAAATATAGGCCTAATCATTTACACTCAATATGTTGTTATTGTTGCATACTGTTTTATACTGAGGAGCAAACAGTATCTGCCACTATTTGCACCAAGCATAAATAGCATCTAACAACTATTTACACTTAGTACAAAGAAAATACTGCTATTTTCATTTACTGCAAATAGCCTCTGCCTTACTTTAGTTCTTGCTTGAAAACAGTGCCAACACTAGCCATCAGAGATCTCAAAATCTGTTTTCACGGGTACAACCAACAATAATTAGTTGATTTTTGCTTATAGTTTTCACAAAACCTTGGTTATCCTTGGATACTACTGTGAAGGATTAACGTACAGTATAAAGTGCATGGGAAAATGATTTTCCAGAATGATTTTTCCTGATTAGCCTACATAGACATGAGAATATGATTACGATCTTAAATCACTTCCACATCAGTTTTGATGGATTCCCTTTCACTGTCACAGTGATATGATCAAATCATACAAAACTAAATAAACACATCTACAAAATCACACATAACAGACGATTATGCCCTCCATAAATCAGTAAAATGATTAAATCTGAGATCTTCATCACACATCAAGTCTAAAGAACTTTGCTCCATTTGGAGACGACAGCTGCCCTGAGGCATTTCACACAAATCTCCTCAAGAGTGGCTCCTATCATTTGTTAGGCACACATCTCCTCTTTATTGTTGGTATAAATTTCAGCACAGTGATGTACGATACGCTTGACGCGCCGCATAAAAGTGTAAAAACCAATATTCTTCTGGGCCATTAACACTCAGTAGGGTTTGATCCGTTACGCGACAAACGCTAGAGACTTTTCAGAACAGGCGAGTTTAGGATGAATATAAATTTTAGCTGCACGGCAGATGACGCATTGCATATTGGCTGTTTCCATCATTCTCGTGCATGTGAGATTAATACGGCCGGCAGTTCAAGCTTCAAATCATCCTTGCATTTCCATCAAGATCCCTGTGAGTTTACAGATGTCCAAAAGGAACCGACTCAGCGTTCAAGTGCCATTTTGATTACATTTAATCACTGTTATCGTCCTCTCAGCTGCAGCGCACTGACGGTCTGGAAGTGTGAAGCATCAGAAGCAAAGTAAATAAAGAGAAACCCCTGTCTGTCTGCTGGTGTGTGAGAGAGACAGATTCATCCCCGCTGAGTCAGCTGTGGAGGCCGTAAGCCGCTCCGCAGACAGATGAATGACAATCACAAATTAAAGGCAAACACCAGATAACATAAATCAGATGTGCCGCAGACCCCCTGCTGCGGTCAGTGTGTTCCTCCAGACCTGCGGCTCGTTAGCAACATTCATCGCCTTCATTTAGAGGCGTCATAAACCAACAAGTCACACGAAAAAAAGACGGAAAAAAAGAGAATGAGGAAGAAACATGGGAAATAGAAGACAAAGAGTTGGGCTCCATTCAGTTCTTCTAAATTCCAGTTCAGTTCCTGAATTTGAATTGAAGTGGAAAACAGGAAGCAGTCATTTACATTTAAGGAAGTAGAATTAAATTGGATTGAAAAGAACTCATGTAGCTGCTGTTTTTTGTTTTTTTATAGTTACACATACTACATTTAACTTTCAGTATGAATTACTGATAAACTTTACCGTACGCAAAGCATATGTGATACTGTATTGCCGTAATACAAATGTTAGATTACTTTAATATTAAGTTCTAAATATTATAGAAATATTTTATTTCTATAGTAGAAATATTTTTCCACTAAAAAATATCTAAACATCTTTAAGAAACAAAATATACAGTATTTACTCAAGCATTAAAATTGGGTATTGAAACTTTAATACATTTTCTTTTCTTCTTATTTTAAAAATAAACTTTTTTTATTCAGTTGCAGATGGATGGGGAGGGGGGGGAGGGTATTAAAGATATATTCTATTCTTAAAGATATATTCTATTCTTAAAGATATACTCTATTCTATATATTCTATGCATTCTCAAGTACTGTAGATTTTTTCTTGTTTTAAGGCTTATGATATTTTACTGGAAAACAAAACAAAATTAGATACCAATTAAGAAATATTTGATGTTGTTTTTGGTGTACAGAAATGTATATTTCATTTATATGTATATTAATTTATGTTTTTTATAATATAATAATTAAATAAATATAAAAAGTTGATGCTATTTGATGCTTTACACAATATTGACTTTGTCTTTTGGTAGTAATTTCATAGCCAAATATATTGTGCAGTTAATTTGTGATTAATTAGATTAATATAATTTTTAATTGCTTGAGAGCCCTAATAGATAGATAGATAGATAGATAGATAGATAGATAGATAGATAGATAGATAGATAGATAGATTAATCATATGTAAACATGGACCATGCACCATGAATAAAATTATATGCAATGTAAAATCCTAAAGCAAACTTGTCTGAAAATTGCTGATTTAACTGACCTTCCTTCATTCCAATTCAACATCCTGAACGGCAATTCAATTTAAATTCTAAATCTTGGAATTCAAAGCCAATTCTCAAAAACTCCATTAAACCTGCTCTATTTTTCAGGAGGTATTAGACTGGCACATGATGGCCCTATTTCATAGCGGCAATGAAATGCCTGCTCTGGTGTAATTAACAGCTGTTTTGTCCACTGATCAATAAAAGCTGTTCATTAAAAGTCCCTTTGCTGTCCCCAGATCCCTGGAAAATTTCAATGCTCTGAAAAGGTGCCTGCAAGAATTAACACTGTCTGAAATGTAATTCACAGCCACAACCGGGCAAGACAAACCGGCTTGAAAGCAAATCGGCTGGGAAATACTTCACAGCAACAGTGTTTTCCAGCACTCATAAACAAGTGCAGAGTAATCATGAACACTAACTTACTCTCACCTTGAGGTTTTCCCAAATCGGACGTCTGTATTTCTCTCCAAACGCTGGTAAATAAATCCAGCAAAAATGTTTGGTTTATTCAGCGTTGTCTCACGTGGCCCTTTGAAACCTCTTGAAATATAGACACAGCCACGGCCATCAATATCAGAAAGGTGAGAGAAAACAAAAGGCTGTGAATGTGTTAGAAAATCAATACTCTAGAGCAGAGCGGCTTCTAGAGCCAGATATTACATCATGACGGATTCAATGGAAAATATGTCCTGAAATCATGCATTTTACTATGCACTAAAAGTACTATACTTCACTGATGATGGGAAAGCACATAGTTTTGAGTATGTACAACAGTATGGTATTGCATATTCCATCATAAAACTGTATCTACTGCATAAGCAACCCCTTTTATTTGATATAGCTACAAACCAACACAAACTACCCCTCTTCTGTAGCACAAAACATTGTGGATAATTGCTCAAAGTAACCCAAACAGCTTGCATGGATTTATACCTCAAAAATCTATTAGTCCAGGCACCTTCAATACGCTCAGATTTGGGACAGACTAATCCTAATCTCACATACTGTAAGAACAGATAACCAAGTCATGTGGGTAATGCCAAATGGGATCCAGTCAAAATGTTCCTTTGAATCCTCCAAAAGCGAACTATATGGGCTTTCGGATAGGGTAGTTATAGGAACTCAGTTATAGGAACTAGCCACCAGGGCTAAATGTTCCCCAAGGGCCATTTTCATGGTTGCATTCGACCTATGAAGTGATGCAAGATGGCTGACAGCATGGCATTCAACAACGTCAATAACTCTAACGTAAAGAGTTGAGAAGTGCCTAGACTTCGGCCCATCTATCGCTGTTTTCCATGTTTGTGGACTTAGTTTGTGGAGTAAGCATATGTAAAGGCTTTTTAAACATGGCGGGTGCAGGTGTTTCATATGTTTCTAATGTTCTGGGTTAGACCCTACTCTGAAGAGCTGATTTAGTTCCCTCAAAAGGTGTTCCTAAAACTAAAACTGCTCCCAGTTCCTGTGGTGCCAAAAAGTGGGTACTTTCGCCAATAGTTATAGAAACTATGAAAAGCCCTTTATACACCAGTAACCACAGTTTACAGTGATAAAAATATATTAGAATAGTTACAGTGTCTGAAACTAACTAGTTTCATGGTGTCTTTTTTTTTTTTTTTTTTTTTCTTAACTAATATTTCTCACTGTTAACAACATGAGATTTGTATGGAAGCTTGTTTCCACCACTAAATAAAAAAAGGTAATTGCGACTCACAATTCTGAGTTCTGAGCTAATCTGACTTTATAACTTAATTGTGACTTTATATCACGCAATTCTGACTTTATAACTCGCAATTCTGACTTTATATCTTAATTGTGACATTATATCTCACAATTCTGACTTTATATCTTAATTGTGACATTTTATCACGCAATTCTGACTTTATAACTCGCAATTCTGAATTTTTATCTTGCAATTCTGACTTTATACCTTAATTGTGACTTTATATCACGCAATTCTGACTTTATAACTTGCAATTCTGAATTTTTATCTTGCAATTCTGACTTTATACCTTAATTGTGACTTTATATCACGCAATTCTGACTTTATAACTTAATTGTGACTTTATATCTCACAATTCTGACTTTATAACTCGCAATTCTGAATTTATATCACGCAATTCTGACTTTATAACTCGCAATTCTGACTTTATAACTCGCAATTCTAAATTTTTATCTTGCAATTCTGACTTTATATCACGCAATTCTGACTTTATAACTTAATTGTGACTTTATATCACGCAATTCTGACTTTATAACTCGCAATTCTGAATTTTTATCTTGCAATTCTGACTTTATACCTTAATTGTGACTTTATATCACGCAATTCTGACTTTATAACTTGCAATTCTGAATTTATATCACGCAATTCTGACTTTATAACTCGCAATTCTGACTTTATAACTCGCAATTCTAAATTTTTATCTTGCAATTCTGACTTTATATCACGCAATTCTGACTTTATAACTTAATTGTGACTTTATATCTCACAATTCTGACTTTATAACTCGCAATTCTGAATTTTTATCTTGCAATTCTGACTTTATACCTTAATTGTGACTTTATATCACGCAATTCTGACTTTATAACTTGCAATTCTGACTTTATAACTCGCAATTCTGACTTTATAACTTAATTTTTACTTTATATCACGCAATTCTGACTTTATAACTTGCAATTCTGACTTTATAACTCGCAATTCTGACTTTATAACTTAATTTTTACTTTATATCACGCAATTCTGACTTTATAACTTAATTGTGACTTTATAACTCACAATTCTGACTTTATAACTTAACTGTGACTTTATATCTCACAATTCTGACTTTATAACTTAATTGCAACTTTATATCACACAATTCTGACTTTATAACATGCAATTCTGACTTTATAACTTAATTGCGACTTTATATCACGCAATTCTGACTTTATAACTTGCAATTCTGAATTTATATCACGCAATTCTGACTTTATAACTCGCAATTCTGACTTTATAACTCGCAATTCTAAATTTTTATCTTGCAATTCTGACTTTATATCACGCAATTCTGACTTTATAACTTAATTGTGACTTTATATCTCACAATTCTGACTTTATAACTCGCAATTCTGAATTTTTATCTTGCAATTCTGAATTTATAACTCACAATTCTGACTTTATAACATGCAATTCTGACTTTATAACTCAATTGAAGTTGGAAAGGAAAGGAAAGGAAAGGAAAGGAAAGGAAAGGAAAGGAAAGGAAAGGAAAGGAAAGGAAAGGAAAGGAAAGGAAAGGAAAGGAAAGGAAAGGAAAGGAAAGGAAAGGAAAGGAAAGGAAAGGAAAGGAAAGGAAAGGAAAGGAAAGGAAAGGAAAGGAAAGGAAAGGAAAGGAAAGGAAAGGAAAGGAAAGGAAAGGAAAGGAAAGCTTCAGGACTATAAATGAAAGCACGTTATCCGTATGGACTGACAACACTGTTCAATGACATACTTTGTAGAGTATTTGTTTGTAAAAAGTGAATGTGGAACATTATATGCTCCATGAGGAAAATGAAATATATAAACACTGCAACAATGCTGCAATCACTCTCAGAGCGCCTGAGAGTCACACTCGTGCTGATGTCCTCGAGTTAGAGGGCGTGCAAAACAAAGTATTCAGGGTGGAAAAAAGAGTGACAAGGCTTCCACTGTGCACTGCAACTCACATCAAGGCGATCTATAAAGCTTCTCACCTTGCGGTGTCTTTTTACTAAGACAGTCTCAATGCAGTTACAAAGACAAACAAACTCCCACACTGACACATTCACAAACAGCAGCTCAATCTGCTGCCCCCTTTATGAATCTGCCAATGTGAAAGCTATTGTAATGTAATTCTATCAGTATTTACTCACCCTCAAGCTGTTTTTCACTGGAACACAAAAGTAGAATGTTGCAGAATCTTCATGCAGCTCTTTTCCATACAATGATGGTTTACAGTCAATCCTGAAAAAGAAAACAAAAACAGAAATAAGAAAAAAGGGGAAAAAAAGAAAAAAAACACACTATATATGACTTGCACACTGTATTTCAAAGTCTTCTGAAGATGATAGTATACTTAAATATACATTAAATATACAGTATACATGATTAATACAGATTACTTTATTTTTTGTGGATGTTGAAAAATGTGGCTACATTTAAATACTTCAAAGACCCCCTGTGGTGAAAATCAAGTTTTTAATGTAGTTTATATGTCTTGACTTTATATGTTGACTTTATAACTCACAATTCTGACTTTATAACTCGCAATTGTGAGTTTTTATCTCACAATTCTGACTTTATAACTCGCAATTGCAAGTTTAAATCTTGCAGTTCTGACCTTATAGCATGCAATTGTTTTTATCTCACAATTCTGACTTTATATCTCATAATTCTGCATATTCATTCCTTATTAAGGAAAAACAATATTGCATCTTTTCAATATGCATAGAATCTAGTATGTAATCAAACCTGATTTGATGCAGAATATATGACTTTCATTATTACAATGTACCACTCTGTTATATATCTAATATCGAATCCAGAAGCTCTGCATTGTTTTTCTTTGTGCGACAGGCACTGAGTGGTGGTTTTTCAAAACCACTTTACAAGCATTCTGCCCCAGTTAGCCCTGTGATTGGATTCCCGAGTGGACTGTATAGGGGTCCTTCAGTTGTCAGGACTCCTCCTTAAAAATCATGCTTGAACGGGAAACTACTGCATACTTCTTGTTTTATTGCACTGTGCAGATTTTTATTTCTGGGCATCTTGTCAAAAAGCTTTAGATGGTGTAATTATAGTGGTAAATTTCATTGCTGATGTGAAAAGATCTAAATCAGCAACCGCAACACGTAAGACACTAAAGACTCCCTATAAGTATCAAACTAAAAGCCACTTAGCTTCTAAGCTGAACTTGAGTTTACATAGTTCCTGCTTACAAATGTTCATCATATGAGGTACAGCAGCCCCAAATGCACTTGGACACTTAAGACACACTTAAAAATGTCTGAACATCATTGAATGCGATAACAAAATATCAAACAAATGCTGCACGATTTTTTATCTTTGCAAGATTTGCTTTTGTTTTTAAACATTTTTGCTCAATGTCATCAATCAACTGGTGATTTTTAGTGGATTCTTTACCAGAAATGACATATTTTATCATCTGATGCAATGACATTTCAGACATTGCATTCATTTTTAGGTGTTATATAAGTTACTTTTGGCATCAAAAAACATTTGGCAAATCTCGTATCCTTTAATTCATTCTCATGCTACTTTTGAATTGCTAAATTGGTTATAAGTTAGTAAATGAGGGAATCTTTATATAATTAAACATATACAAACAATAACACACACCACTGAAACTGTGTTAAAAATAGCAATGCTGTTGAAACCCGTGAGCTCCACAGTACAAGAAAAAGATTGCTGTATGGACGAAACCTCCCATTAATGTAAAAGGTATTTTTGTGAGGCCTAAAGGTACAATTACACGTGAGTTAATAGACTTTCACAGCATTCTAATTCTATAGAGCCTAGACGTACATGTGTGGAATACAGAAGCGAGGAACGAACAGAGTACTGCATGTTTTTCAAGTCTACTGCATAATGATTATAACAAAAAATGTACATGCAATATCCACCCAAAATTTGCATGTCAAGCAGGTATATTCACCATAATCACATGCGGGGAAGGAAGTGTAGCAGAACCCCGAGAAAAACTAAAAAAACAGAATGTGTATTATGAGTTTGTGTGCATTTAATTAATAGTGAGACATACATACTGTAGTAACAACTTTGATTGCATTTAGACATTCTGAATTGCGTTTAAAGTGCTGTTTACTATGTTTCGAAACTGTCTTTGCAATTACTTAGGAATACATTTTATTTTCTTATTCAATTAATTAATTAAAGATTACTTTCACAAGTAAATCTTACTTGTTCCTTTTAAATGAACTTCTGCATATTGCATGGAAGCACATGGATCTCTAACTTGTTTGTGCAGCTCTAGCTGTTGTTTACATGCATAGATTTCCATAAGTCCGGATTAAATTCAATCCGATTGCAGAATCCGAATGCACTATCCATTCAATAACTAGCCAACTATAAATGAAAGTATGATGCAATTTCAAGTATAATCAGATGATCAAAAACTTGCATGTAACTTAAAGGATTAGTTCGGAATTCAAATTTTTTGTTTATTTACTTAGCCCTATGTCATCCAAGATGTTTATGTCTTTCTTTATTCAGTCGAAAACAAATGAAGGTTTTTGGGGAAAACATTCCAGGATTTTTCTCCATATAGTGGACTTCACTGGGGTTCAACGGGTTGAAGGTCCAAATGTCAGTTTCAGCTTCAAAGAGCTCTACACGATCCCAGACGAGGAATAAGAGTCTCATCTAGAGAAATCATCGGTCACACTCTTAGCCCGGATTTTATATCTAATTAAACATATAATTACAATATACTTAAAATATTTAAGTTTGATTGCATTACTTATAAAATATAAGTATATTCTACTAATTTGTGGATATAATTTGAATGTGTTAATAAGTTTAAGTTAAATGCACTTAAATTATGAAGTTTTTTCTCCTGACCACGCCTCCTACACACTGGTTTGCTGCAGGTAATGACGCCATTTTGTCATGGTGTGTGTGAATTCAAGGAGCTGTTGATGAGAAGTTGGAACATTTTTTCCAAACATTTACCTTTTTATCATTTCTTTGTTTCCCCCGAGAGACTGTTTGTGAGCAGTGAAAATCATTGTTTGTTTAAACGACGGAACATTTTTCTCCAGTTAGCTAGTGTTCTCTCTCACGTGCGGTGGACCGTGCATGAACCCCCGATCGGCGAGTTCGATGCACGTTATTTAGTCTATTGTCTATTGTTTCTTTTTCACTCGAGGAGCTGTTGTTGGGTGTGTAAACTTTGTTTGAACCTCTGGCCGTCGCCGAACACCGCAGCCGCGCTTCCAGCGGAGGAGAGAGGATGAAGCACGAAAATGGTGAATGCAAAAATTTAACGACCGTGTTTTATTTCGACACGGCTACTGATTGAAAGAGTAAGTTAAAGTTAATTAACGAGTTGAAAACAAAAACGGATGGAAATACTCCTGTTTTATCTAGGTTCATTTGCAGGTCAAGAAGAGATGCTTTGGATTGGAAGTGTAAGTATTGCCCTCATAACTGTGAAAAGAGAGCTCAGCTATTTAAACATTATAGGTCCAAACATGGAAGTTATACAAGAACAGAACAATTTCCTTGTTTACATCCGGAACATTTATATCACGTTATGCACAATATGTACACTTATACCGCCTTCACACCAAAACTCCAGATCAGCTGTATGTCATGTGGTTTTACTGTGACCTGTTCTGAGGCTGATTATTTTATTAATCTGCATACTGCACAGTGCACATGTGAACCATAAAGTCAGGTGCCATTATCAAGACTTTAACTTTAATGTTTGCTCCTCACAGAAAAGTTGTGATGGTATTTATCAGCCTGATGGTATTTCAATGGCCATTCTTTCTACAATAAACCAGGTATGTATAGGTGCATTCACGCCATGTCGTAATTACCATAATTATGAGATTCCAGCTTGTAAAAAGCGTTCACGTTCTCATAGAACTTGTAATTGTAAACTGGGAAGTTTTGGGGAGCTCCTAATCCCACCTGACTGCTGCGGATTAATTTAGCCGTTGATAGGGTTGCCATAGAAATGCATAATTCCCAGTACAAGGATGTTAACAGCTCTGAGTAGAATGTCACATGTTGTCATCTCGGAATTATTATAATTACGACATGGCGTGAACGCAGCATATGACTTGGAGTATTTGACAACAGCATTATCTGACGCATTATTATATGATAATGTCTTTGTCGATCTTTTTCTTCCTCTGCTAGGTTGCAACTGACAAGGACTCATACAGGCAAACTCCAGTGAGAATCATCTATAAAGTGCTCAGCTAAACCCATCTAGAGTGAGGATCATCTGGAAAGGATGTTTGGTGATGGATGAACTGACCAACCTCAAGACTTCTGCCCTGCACCTGCACTACCCTAACTATATGAAAGATACTTTATATTTTATTCAGCAGGTAATGCTCAACCTAGAAAAATGCGAGCTAGCACCTAAAATTGAATACTGCCAATATTGTGAACTCAGGAGTGTAAACAAACCATATAGTTTTGATGCATTTTTTTTTTTTTTCATGTTTTATAAGGAAAATGTGGTAACACTTTAGTATAGGGAACACATATAAACTATTAACTATGACTTTTCCCTCAATAAACTCCTAATTTATTGCTTATTAATAGTTAGTAAGTTAGTTGTTAAGTTCAGGTATTGGGTAGGATTAAGAATGTAGAATAAGGTCATGCAGAATAAGGCATTAATATGTGCTTAATAAGTACTAATAAACAGCCAATATTCTAGTAATATGCATGCTAATAAGCAACTAGTTAAAAGACCCTAAAATAAAGTGTTACCGAAAATGTTTTCAGGACATGAAATTTTGTTGTATTTGGAATTGAATTAAAATTGAATTTTGTAGTAAAATAAAAGTTGATATAAATTAACTTGCTTAGTACATTAAACTGAAATATACTATGTGTAATAACTACAAAGTAATTAATATTACAAAACATTTTAAGTTAAATGAACTCGAATTATTAAGTTCACATTACTTAATTTTTTTAGGGCAACCAGTTTCCTCAAATTTTTTAAGTAAATTCAACTTATCTGGGCTAACAGTGCATTTTCTAAAAAAAAAAAAAAAAAAAAAGAATTATACTTTTTAACCACAAATGCTCGTCTCGCACTGCTCTGCGATGCGCCACGCATTACGTAATCACGTTGGAAAGGTCACGCGTGACGTAGGCGGAAGTACAGAGCGAGTGTTTACAAAGGGAACGTGCAGATACTAAATACTAATACTAAATACTAAAACAACAATGTCGAACGATTTTGAAGTTGGAGGAGAAAATGAGATGGAGTTTTTCGCCCTACCGCGATACTTCCACCTACATCACGCGTGACCTTTCCAACATGATTACATAATGCGTAGCTCATTGCATAGCAATGCAAGACAAGCATTTGTGGTTAAAAATTATATAATTTTTTTTTTTTTTTTTTAGAAAATGAGCGATGGTTTCTCTAGATAAGACTCATTCCTCGTCTGGGATCGTGTAGAGCTCTTTGAAGCTGCACTGAAACTGACATTTGGACCTTCAACCCGTGAAGTCCACCATATAAAAATCCTGGAATGTTTTCCCCAGAAACCTTCATTTCTTTTCGACTGAAGAAAGAAAGACATGAACATCTTGGATGACACGGGGTGAGTAAATTATCAGGAAATTTGAATTCTGAAGTGAACTATGACAACTTACCAAAATCACTTATGTTTGACAACATTTGCTGTCAAAGAACCATAAATCTAACCATTGCAATCGATTCCTAACCACTTACTACTCTTAAAATCAAAGAGTAATGATAATAATGTTGTTTAAGCTCCCAAACTCAGCCAGAAGCTTAACCCTAATATCTGATAAGAACTTTGATCCAGGACTGAGAAATCACTGTAAGTAACATGTTTGATACACCAACGGCCTATAAATAAAAAGCTGAATACATCCACTTCATTCTCACATCAACATACTTTTCTTATCATGTATGTGTCGTCCTACACCACCTGATTAGGTTACATTAGCTGAGCACAAATTAATAAACGTTAGATAAATACCTTCCGTGCATCAGATTATGATGCGCCATCAATTACAACAAACTGACAGATGGTGAAAGCAAATGAACACACACATCGGCTGCGAGCGCTGGGTGGGCGCGTCTCACCAGCAGACGCATTAGGACCTACTAAAGTCTGTAATCCCTAAGAGTCAGCAAAATTTGCGTTGTGGCAAACCCTTGACTTCATTTGGCACCGGCGATGGGATTTCGGAGCGGTAATCTTCTCCTTCCCCCACAATCCACCTCTGAATAGCAGCTGCCCATTCAGCTCGTAGATAGTGCAGTTTATTTGCACGCGCAGTGTGTTGTTTTACCACCCCAATCACTAAAGGAATTATGGAAATAAAACGATGGCACAAATTCACTCACACAGTCTGTCCTACATGTAATTTGCACAGCGCAATTCCCCATCCAAATCCCTGCAGGTCACTTATGAACTACGATCTGAAGACTTTCACTGCAATCCAGACACCTGAATACAGCACATATCTGGATATATGCCTAAACATAACACTTTTCCACATTATTTGATCATCATTTTCTATTTTACAAGCAATTGGGAAGTAATTCCAAGCAACAGCACTTTACTAACTGTTGACAAAAATTCAGATATTTGTAAATCAGCTATATTGCTGTTTTTTTTGTGTGTTGTTGATGCAAATTTACACCAAAACAAACTCATGTAGTACCAATTTTATTTTAGTATTGTTAAGATGCTTATATACTTTTTATAAATATTATGAATTATTATTTTTTATTTAACATTTTCTGTTAATTTTAGTTAAAGCTTTAGTAATTTTGTCATTTTGTATGCTTTTTTAAATAATACAGATTTTTAATCACTTTTTTTTTACATTTTAGTTTTGTTTTAGTTAGTACATCAAATTAAACTAATTGACTATCTGAAATAAAAAAGTGACATATATATATATATATATATATATATATATATATCCCTCTATGGTACGCAATATGATATCAATGAGTGAAAAATTATTTGTGTTGTTTTTCCTGCTTAAAATTGGACACTTTAACAATATCAATAAATATTTTCATACATTTTTAAATTATTTATTTTTTATAAGTTTGTTGCCTCGAGGCAACATTGTATAACAATATAGAAAAAAAATATTTATTGAAAACATCCATTTCTTTAATTAGACACTTGAACAAACAAATTGATACAGTTTTTAATGTATTAAAAGTTTCATATTTAATAAAAAGTAACATTTTATATCCAGCTGTTGCCCTCAGGCAACATTGTACCACAGTGGAACACAAGTATTACCAAACCATCATATTATTATGTTATTATATCAAGTTATCATATCCATCTTCTTCCTCATCTCCATCTTCTCTCTCACCCTCACTCTCTCCCTGACGGATTATCGCTATGATTTCATCTTCTTCATCACAGTATGACCCCTCATCATCACCCTCATCTACCTGTGTTTTATACCTTTTTGAAGTGCTATAGAAAATGTGCAGATCATAATATATGCAGATATAGTATGTGAATAACTATTCCTAGAAGTGCATTACAAAATCATATGAAAATGCAAATATATTTAGATAATTCTAACTCTTTTCCTTACAAATATAATACATTTGTATTCAAACCTATTATGCATGTATGGCCTTATGCGATTCCATTATGATACAATGTTGCCTTGAGGCAACACACTTTTTTTTTTTTCTCTCTCTAAAACACTTGATTATATATAATGTAAAGTTCTTGAAAATACTCCTTTACTTGCCAGTGAAGGTGACTTTTGTGGGTGATTAAATGGATACAAACAAGTGAAAAAAGCACTTTGCATGGGAGAAAATATGGAGCCATGTGACCTGTGCACATGTGCTGAAACAGGACACAAAATGGACCCCTGTTGGTCATGTTTTGGTGTTTTTTGCACTTTTATTGATTAGTATTGGAGTTATTCTGTCCTGAAATACATTTGATCAATCAATTTGTGCCTTATTTTATTAAAAACAAACTAAAATAGACCGTGTTGCCACCAGGCAACATGGTCTATTTTAGTTTGTTTATATATATATATATATATATATATATATATATATATATGATTTTTTTATTAATATTAAAGCAAATAATTTAATTTAGAGCCAAAATAATTAAAAATTAATCAAATAATTTAGAGCCAAATAATTTGATTCAAATGATTTTAAAAAATTGATTCATCGATTTAATCATTTGATTCACCAATTCAATCATCTGATTCATTGATTCAATCATGTGATTCACCAATTCAATCATCTGATTTACTGATTCAATCAAATGATTATATAAACTATGAGTAGCAAGAAATTTGGAAAGTTTAAAAGTAGCTCAAAGTAATTCAACACTGTTTAAAGCAGCTTCAATCCGATTTTTAGAGCCGAAAATATCCACCCACGAAACAAAATCCAGGTATTCGTTCAGTTAGCATGATACATGATACGCGTTATCACAATACAAGAATAATGCATCTACATTTTCATACATATGTTTCAAAATGGGCCTAATTAGCTGTGAAATGAGTGTCATTCTCGCCGTTCTGTCGTATAAGATCATTCACATGCACTACATGCGTTATCCGTGCGAACGGCCATTCTTCTTACTTCCTTCACAAGCGAACACATCCTACATTCATCAGACTCCAGAGTGACTCACTCCTATTTCTCATCCTCTAAGGCCCTGGAAAACACACACACACACACACACACACATTCAGGGTCTCACAATAGAGTCTACTTAATTGTTTTCTTACTAAGAGGCAAATTAATTTTCGGGATGTACATCTAATCGCAGCGTAGGGAGGGGAGGTAATTTGTTAATGGAAGAGAGAGAAAATGGCAGGCTGGCCTCTCTCGCTCACTCGCTCACTCCCTCACGCTGATAAATGACAGAAATCTCCTCGCGCACCCATGTCAGTCTTTTGAAGAGAATCGGGGGGAACTAAAGTGGGTTAAAAAAAACACAGTCATTACATATATTTTGCTGCAAGAGCGAAGCAAAGAGTGAGAGAGAGACAGACTAGAAGAGAAGCTGTATCGCTTTGTTCACCCCGGCGGATTCGATAACCCACAGACTTCATTTAATCACTATCTCGCTGTTCCCCCTGAGGTCCTCTCCGCCTCCTCTGGGACCGTTCTGCCTCTGTTTAAGCGCTTTTAATTATGTTTTAACTACAGCCTAATCACGCTAACTTTGTCCTGACAAAGCACTTACAAAAATATCCCCAGCCCCACCTCTTAACCGTCCTGAATATATAAACCAGCGCAGCTAGAGGAGTCACTGACATCATGAACAATCTCATTTTCCATAACCTTCTGAAATACTAGAGATTGATGTACTACGAAAACATTCTGAAATCTTCGTGATGTCACTGTGATGTCAACAGCATAATGCTGTCTATTAAGTGCTTAAACAACAATAGTGACAAAAAACAAAAGAGAAAATCACTCACTGCTTTTAATCTATTTAATTGTTCTTTGGGAGTAATTGTTTACTTAATTATTTTAAAAACCTGAAGCGATGTTTACTCATCGAGAAATAAGTCATGAGAAAATGCCATGTTTAATTTGTTAACATTTACATGAATACTGAACTTTTTCAATTAATGAGTTTGCTCAATAACATATTTTACCATTTAAAAATTTGGCATCAGTGAGAAGAAATTAATACTTATATCTAGCATTAAATTGATCAAAAAAACATTTCATCATTAATAATAATCAGAAATGTTTCATGAGCAGCAAATCAGCATATTAGAATGATTTCTGAAGGATCATGTGACACTGAAGACTGGAGTAATGATGCTGAAAATTCAGCTTTGATCACAGGAATAAATTACATTTTACAATATATTCATTGTTTTAAATTGTGATAATATTTCACTGTTTTTACTGTATTTTTAGTAAAGTTTTTTTTAAGGACTACAACAAACAGCTGGTAGGGACTACAACAAGCTTCTTCCTGGGTTGGTGACATCACAAACCCTAAAATTTACATAAACCCCGCCCCTGAGAACACGCAACAAAGGGGGCGAGGCCATGTTGGGCTGCTTTAGAGAAGAGGAAGAGTTGTTGTAGTCGAGTGTTGTTGACATGCCGCCATTTTACTCCGAACTGCTTCATAAAAGATTAACATGACGGCACATGCTAGTGGATGAGTTGAATCAACTCCACAGCAACTACATAAATGTATCCACTAACCATTCAGAAACGTCTAAAAGTTGTAACTTCTTCCTGAGTCTCTCCATCAGTGTCGACTCCGGTTTGAACAATGTAAAGCTGAACACCGTCGTCATTTTGGCTGCGTGAGATTCTCCAGCTTTGTTGTTGTTGAGCAACCGAAGCGCGAGCTGTTAAAGCTCCACCCTCTTCTGGAAAGAGGGCCGGGAGCAGCAGCTCATTTGCATTTAAAGGGACACACACACAAACGGTGTGTTTTTGCTCACACCCAAACAGGGGCAAATTTGACAAGCTATAATAAATTAACTGAGGGGTATTTTGAGCTGAAACTTCACAGACACATTCTGGGGACACCAGAGACTTATATAACATCTTGTGAAAAGGGGCATTATAGGTCCCCTTTAAAAATCTTACCAACCACAAAGTGGTAAGTAAATAATGGCAATCTTAGGTGAGCACATTAACATAAGTCCGCCCACATTTACACATCAACAACAACAATTAAGTTCAGTTTGACCACCCAGTAACAGTGAAGTGATATGGAGGAAACACTACAGATGCTGTAATTCCTAACACCAGAAGCAGCAGATAAAGCACCTTATTGATATTTTTCCAAATATTCTATTCTCCTACAAAAGTTTATGCACATAATCCAGCCTGAACAACTGAATATTCTGTACAAACAGACTCTATTCAAACTTACTGTCATCATTTACTCGCCTCATGTCATTCTAAACCTGTATGACTTACTTTCTTCTATCAAACACAGAATGTTCTCGCTGATATTTCCTGAACAACAAGGATTTAGTGACCAACTTTTGTTACGCACTATATTCCAAGGCTTGTGTGAGACCGAAATCTAAGTCATTATTCATCAATAATCGACGTAAAAAGAATACTGTGTCACATCAGGAGTCTGATGTGAAATTTCAAAGCTAAAAGCCTCAACTTACCTAAAACTTTTCTTTTGCTGCCTTGAATGCACTGCTGCTTCCTACAAGAAATGCAAATCTAGTTCCAGCTGGTATTTAACTAACAAAGCATTTATGAAAATAGCCACGCCCAACCTGCTATCCATCCTGAATAAATATCAGCGATCCCTGCTGCTAGAGCAGTCACACACACACACACACACACACACACACACAGACACACACACGATCAGCCGCTCTCTAATGGGCTATTGTGTTAGCTGTAATAGCAAGGCCAGATCCAGCAAGTGCCTTCCGCAAAGTCGTCATGGAGACAGAGGTGCCGGCGCTCTGCTAAAATACCAAGAGCCAGTAAAGTCTGAGAAAAAGCCCAGAGATACGGTCTCTCCCACACATTTCTCCCATTACATCTAACTTTCTGTGAACTCATGTCACTGTAAAACTGTAACGGAACAATCATTTTGTGTAGTTGTGCAACGAGCGTCGAGCGAACCCAGTCAAACAGGTGTAAGTTTGCAAGTCAGATGGGATTTGCAACTACCTGAAATTATTAATGCACTTGTATGAAACAGATACTTCTAACTGGGATGTATATTTATGCTTTTTATAGAAACACTACTAGAATTACAACAGGTTGCGTGCAATACTTTATAGTAAGGTTTCATTAGTTAAGTATGAACTAACAATGAACAATACTTTTATCATTTATCTAATGGTAATTCTAACATTTACTATGCACAATGATACACAATAAGCAGTTGTATTTTCATTAACTAATGTTAACAATGATTAATAAATACTGTCATAAAATACTGTTAGCTAAAGTGCCCCTATTATGCTGTTTTTAAAGGCTCATTCATTTGTTTTGGAGTCTCCTACGCTATGTTTACAGGCATCTAAGGTAAAAAACACTTCAATTTTCTCATAATTTACATTGCAGCATCATCTCTTTTCTCTCAGTGTCTGACACAGTTCAATCAAGGTTTCAGTCTCTCTAAACCCCGCCTTTCTGAGAGCCTGCTCTGCTGTGATTGGTCAGATGGCCCAGTCTGTTGTGATTGGTCTTCTCTCCTCTGCACTATTTTGCAGACCTTTTACACTGACAAAAAAAAAAGCATAAAAGGGGCATTTAATATTAGTAAATGCATTAATTAACTTTAACTAACAGGACATTATTGTAATGCGTTACCCATCTCACTATGGTTAGGCACTGAAAAACACAAAGCCCCAAGTGTCTTATTGCATGTTTTGTAAGCTGTGAGTCGTTTAATGAGCTACAGAAAAGGAAATGTGCATCACTTATGAGGTCTGATTATTTGGGAAAGAAAGGAATCAGCATTCTGTGCCGTGCTTGAGTTTCTCAATTCCATGCATATCTGGGATTCAGAAAAGGGAAACAAATAACCTTCTGATGCATGTAATGCTAGCTATTTACATGAGCAACACGTCACTGGAGTGAAGAAACCAGAAATCTGTGAAAAGAACACACTTGTGAAATGACAGACAATAAAAAAGTGAGAAACAACATTCACAGTTTAAGTCAACATGAAATCATTAATGGCCCTATTTACTTCTAAAGCACATTTCTGCTCTTATTGTGAATGATTCATCATTGCATGCTATTATAAAGAAAATGAAATGTGTTAGTAATGTTTCCTTAAGATATAAATTATGTGCTCTACCTCTTTCCTTTTCCATTGACATAACCTAGACCTTTATATGGTCCATTGCACAATAACAAGCAATAGCCAAACAGCAAATAACATTCAGGTCTCTATTTTGAAGTAGAACGGCCAATTTTCACTATCAAATCAATTTCTAATGATTATAATAAAGTCTTGCCTAATAGTATTACTCACTTCGCTCTAAAAATGCATTACATTTATGGAGGTGAAATGAGTTGCAAGGGCTGTTTCACACAGTTTGTTCTTATCCAAATGCACACAGATCATAGAAATGTGTGTGTGTGTGCTTTGAAAGTGATTTGCAAGCTTTTCTACAGGTAAGTGTCAGTAAGTATTGTGCTGCAAGCCTCCTCTTTGCTGACTTAGCATCCCGTTCCATTTCAGAGACATCAGTAACAGACTACAGACAAGATTCACTAGAGATTTTCCCAAAACGCTCAGCATTAGAGAATGAGAGAGTTTCATATGCGCTGTTACTTACTTTAATAAGCAGCAAATAAAACTGAGTGGTTTCACGTAATTTTCCAGTGTAAACAGGTAAAGGCAGTGGGTTTGGTTTGCAGCAAACCAAAAGTATGAAGCACATTTAATGCGTTTTTTACACATTATAGCTTGGGTTGTGATCAGTGAACAACTTTATGTGGTGGATTAAATGAGGAGATAAAAAAAAACAAAAGTGTGTGTTAGAAAGTTGGAAAGAAAGTGTTTTAACATGGTTGCTTGGAGGCAGCATTGAGTTTGTTTTGATAAAAGCATCTGCTTTGTAGGCAAAAGTACGAGCATTCAGACACTCTAAAAAATGCTGGGTTAAAAATAACCCAAGTTGGATTGAAAATGGACAAACCCAGTTTTTTTAACCCAGCAAATAGGTTGTTTAAACCCAACGAATGTTTTTTTGTTTTTGTCTTTTTAACCCAGCGAATGGGTTGTTTTAACCCAGCAATTGGGTTGTTTCAAACCAGCAAATGGGTTGTTTTAACCCAGAAATTGGGTTGTTTTAAGCAAGCGAATGGGATGTTTTAACCCAACAAGGGGGTTGTTTTAACCCAGCGAATGGGTTGTTTTAACATAGCGAATGTTTTTTTTTTTTTACCCAGTGAATGGGTTGTTTTAACCCAGCAATTGGCTTGTTTCAACCCAGCGAATGGGTTGTTTTAACCCAGAAATTGGCGAATGGGTTGTTTTAACCCAGCAAATGTTTTTTTTTTTTTTTTTTTTTACTCAGTGAATGGGTTGTTTTAACCCAGCAAATAGGTTGTTTTAACATAGCGAATGGGTTGTTTTAACCCAGAGATTGGGTTGTTTTAACCCAGCAAATGGGTTGTTTTAACCCAGTGATTGGGTTGTTTTAACCCAGCGAATGGAATGTTTTAACCAAGCGCATGGGTTGTTTTAACCTAGAAATTGGGTTGTTTTAACCCAGCGAATGGGATGTTTTAACCCAGCGAAAAGGTTGTTTTAACCCAGAGGTTGGGTTGTTTTTACCCAGCGAATGGGATGTTTTAACCCAGCGACTGGGTTGTTTTAACCCAGCGACTGGGTTGTTTTAACCTAGCGAATGGGTTGTGTTAACCAAGAGATTAGGTTGTTTTAACCCAGCAAATGGGTTGTTTTAACCCAGAAATTGGGTTGTTTTAACATAGCGAATGTTTTTTTTTTTTTTTTTACCCAGTGAATGGGTTGTTTTAACCCAGCAATTGGCTTGTTTCAACCCAGCGAATGGGTTGTTTTAACCCAGAAATTGGCGAATGGGTTGTTTTAACCCAGCAAATAGGTTGTTTTAACATACCGAATGGGTTGTTTTAACCCAGAGATTGGGTTGTTTTAACCCAGCGAAAAGGTTGTTTTAACCCAGCAAATGGGGTTTTTTAACCCAGTGATTGGGTTGTTTTAATCCAGCGAAAAGGTTGTTTTAACCCAGCAAATGGGTTGTTTTAACCCAGCAAATGGGTTGTTTTAACCCAGCGAAAAGGTTGTTTTAACCCAACAAATGGGTTGTTTTAACCCAGCGAATGGAATGTTTTAACCTAGCGCATGGGTTGTTTTAACCTAGAAATTGGGTTGTTTTAACCCAGCGAATGGGATGTTTTAACCCAGCGAAAAGGTTGTTTTAACCCAGCGAAAAGGTTGTTTTAACCCAGAGGTTGGGTTGTTTTTACCCAGCGAATGGGATGTTTTAACCCAGCGACTGGGTTGTTTTAACCCAGCGACTGGGTTGTTTTAACCTAGCGAATGGGTTGTGTTAACCAAGAGATTAGGTTGTTTTAACCCAGCAAATGGGTTGTTTTAACCCAGAAATTGGGTTGTTTTAACATAGCGAATGTTTTTTGTTTTTTTTTTACCCAGTGAATGGGTTGTTTTAACCCAGCAATTGGCTTGTTTCAACCCAGCGAATGGGTTGTTTTAACCCAGAAATTGGCGAATGGGTTGTTTTAACCCAGCAAATAGGTTGTTTTAACATAGCGAATGGGTTGTTTTAACCCAGAGATTGGGTTGTTTTAACCCAGAGATTGGGTTGTTTTAACCCAGAGAAAAGGTTGTTTTAACCCAGCAAATGGGGTTTTTTAACCCAGTGATTGGGTTGTTTTAATCCAGCGAAAAGGTTGTTTTAACCCAGCAAATGGGTTGTTTTAACCCAGCGAAAAGGTTGTTTTAACCCAGCAAATGGGTTGTTTTAACCCAGCGAATGGAATGTTTTAACCTAGCGCATGGGTTGTTTTAACCTAGAAATTGGGTTGTTTTAACCCAGCGAATGGGATGCTTTAACCCAGCGAAAAGGTTGTTTTAACCCAGAGGTTGGGTTGTTTTTACCCAGCGAATGGAATGTTTTAACCCAGCGAAAAGGTTGTTTTAACCCAGCGACTGGGTTGTTTTAACCTAGCGAATGGGTTGTGTTAACCAAGAGATTGGGTTGTTTTAACCCAGCAAATGGGTTGTTTTAACCCATCAATTGGGTTGTTTTAACCCAGCGAATGGGTTGTTTTAACCCTCTACTGCACACATGTTGATGGCACATGAAAAAAAAAAAATATTCCACATCATTTTTTGGTTCATTTAGGAACATTTTATTGATTAAAAATTTTGTAAATGTAAACTTTTTTAAATGTCAAGAAATCATTAAGTAAAAAGGGAAAAACACTTGAAAGACACTGATTTATTGAAGTTGATTCATGCATAGGTCTGTATCATGCAGTGTGTCATGCCATATAATGTGCTACATGAGATTTCACTCTGTATGAAACTTCAAAAAGCAGTTCTTCTCTGCTGTGAAATTGTGGTGTATGTTACAATTTTTGCACATCACTTTGGTGTGCTCCTGTGACCATGTGTCAGAACAGGACGTCCCACCTTTAAATGGTGCTTGATAGTGACTCCCACACCTTACTGGACTGTTCTTTGGTACTTTCTCAACCTTTCTAATTGGTTGTAATCATTTAAAGAAAAATTTGTAAACATCGGGCTTAAGAAAACTTTCTGTTGCCTGAGGGCAACGCTGTGCTGTAGAGGGTTAACCCAGCGAATGGAATGTTTTAACCCAGCGAATGGAATGTTTTAACCCAGCGAACAGGTTGTTTTAACCCAGCGAACGGGTTGTTTTAACCCAGCGAATGGAATGTTTTAACCCAGCGAATGGGTTGTTTTAACCAAGAGATTGGGTTGTTTTAACCTAGCGAATGGGTTGTTTTAACCCAGCGAATGGGTTGTTTTAACCCAGAGATTGGGTTGTTTTAACCCAGCGAAAAGGTTGTTTTACTGCACACATGTTTGCACACAAAAAAATCAGGGTTTTTTTACTCAGTGAATGGGTTGTTTTAACCCAGCGAAAAGGTTGTTTTAACCCAGCAAATGGGTTGTTTTGACCCAGAGATTGGGTTGTTTTAATCCAGTGAATGTTTTTTTTTTTTTTTTTTTACCCAGCGAATGGGTTGTTTTAAACCAGCAATTGGGTTGTTTCAATCCAACGAATAGGTTGTTTTAACCCAGAAATTGGGTTGTTTTAAACCAGCAATTGGGTTGTTTCAACCCAACGAATAGGTTGTTTTAACCCAGAAATTGGGTTGTTTTAACCAAGCGAAAAGGTTGTTTTAACCCAGTGATTGGGTTGTTTTAACCCAGTGAATGTTTTTTTTTTTTTTTTTTTTACCCAGCGAATGGGTTGTTTTAAACCAGCAATTGGGTTGTTTCAACCCAACGAATAGGTTGTTTTAACCCAGAAATTGGGTTGTTTTAAACCAGCAATTGGGTTGTTTCAACCCAACGAATAGGTTGTTTTAACCCAGAAATTGGGTTGTTTTAACATAGTGAATGGTTTTAACTCACACACAGAGACTGAGGATTTACTTCAAACTTCTAACGCCTCCATGTAGAAAATAATATTTCAATTATTTACAGGTCCTTCCTCTTTAAATCATACCAGAATTTGAGAGCTATGTGACGTCCAGTACTTTGGATCTAATGGCTTCAGATGTAGTTTTCAGAGCTTCGTTATGTGGAAAAGAGGGTGTATATTCTTCAAAATGGATAAACTGACAGCATCTGAAATTGGAACACCAGAATTTTTAGTCCAAACTTTTTTGATTCACAGACAAAATTAAAGAAAAGTGGTGTAGCAGCACCATGTAAACAGATTTTCTATGCAAAGCTGCAGAAATCAGGGCGGCTCAGGAAAAGAGGGCAAACTCCTGGCCAACCGTTAGAGAGGTTGAGAAAGATGTGCTTTGGCACAATAAAGCACAGATTTAGAAGTGATTTAATCTCTTAATCAGAGCTGTAACTGAAGAACCGGAGGGCAGGATTGTCTGCTCGTAGACGATAGCATCCGTGCACCGACCCCGCGGTGTGTGTGCGAGTGTGTGTGTATGTGCGCATGTGTATTAGGAGATCAGCGTGGAGTTGCGGCGCTTTAATGTCTCTTCCTGAGGTGATGCTTCAGAAAGCTGCTGCAGCGAGGGATAAACACTCACCATCCAGCCCTTCGGCCGAGGCCTTCTTGAGCTTTACTCACACACACACACACCCCAACAATACTCCCGCTCCCTTCTCTACGTCTCAAAGACTCTTCTTTTTAGCCGTCCATCTTCCCTGCATTTCACATTCAGTCTGTCTGTGTCTCTGAAGGCTGGCGGAGGGGTCGCTCATGGCAACTGACTCCTGAATATTCCTTGTTCTTATTTTCTGGTTGCCTCTATGGTTTTGCTGTTTCAGTTGTTTTAGACTTTAACTATTAACATAGTCTTACAAACAGACAGACAGTGATTTTATCACAGATTTACCATAGTAATGTGACAGAAATATGCTTAAAATTCTTATTTTTAAATTGATTATAAAATAAAACGGTTTGATTATTTATTTGTTTATTTTAAAAAAATAATATAAATAATAATATATATAAATAATATAAAAATCATATAGTTAAATTATTTTTAAAAATATTTAAAAATTAAACATTATTATTATTATAGAAATAAATAAATCAAAACTAAACTACATTTGTGCAAAAGTACTGCAGATCATTAACCATATGCATGTCTAAAAAACTAAAAATAAGAAGAATAGTAGTAGTATTTATTATTATTAATAATAATAATTATTATTAAGTAGCTAATATAATTATAATTATTATTATTATAAATAAACATGTGCCAAAGTTACACAGATCATTAATCATATGCATAAAAATTAAAAAAATAATTATAATTATTCATTTGTTTATTATTAACAGCTAATAATTAATAATATTATTAATTAGCTATCATCATAATTTATATTTCATATAAAGAATTATTATATGGATGTGTATAAAATAAGATAAGAATATGCATTGCGTTATTATTAATAATAATAATTATAATAATAAATAAAAACAAAACTTGCGTCAAAGTTTTGCCATATCATTAATCATATGCATGTGTATACAAAGAAAAAAACAAATAAGAATTGTAGTATTATTAATTATTATTAATTAGATGTTATAATCATCATTGTCATCAACATTATTATTATTATTATTATTATTGAATAAACATACACACTTGTGCCAAAGTAATGCAGATATTAAGTCATATGCATATTACGCATATACTGTTAAACTGCCATCTTTTAATTTACATTAGTGTTGTTGCTGTTGCTTTCTTTATCACAGTTAAAAGGGTTTTGAGGCACTCAAATAAGCATCACACTGTAAAAAAATTTTTTTCATGATTTGTCATCACAACATTCAGCTTAAATAATTAACGTAGTTCAGATAACGTAATATTTTGAGTTTCTGTTGATTAAACCAATCACCTTCATTGTATTAACTCAAATTATTAATTTCAATGAACTCAAAATTTTAAGGCAACCAGGTAACTTACTTTTTTAAGTTAATCCAACAATTCTTTTTTTTTTTTTTTTTTACAGTGCATGTTTAGAACAGTAAAACAGTAAAATCAGTGTAAAATACAGCTCTAGTGACGTATCGTACTCTAGTTTTGTCTGATAGCACCAATGATACAGAAACATTCATAATACTGTAAAAGCTCCTGATAAAACTAAGTTTCAGATTACAGTCTAAATTGTTTAGAGACAAAACACAGCGAACGCCTCCAAAACAACCAATTTATTTGGGCAATTGAACTTGGGTTTCAATTTGTGTTTATAATGGTTTTGTAATCTTAGAGAGTTTCTTCTTCAGGCTCTTTAAGGTTAATTTATGAATATTTTAATTTAAGTATCTCTTTCCCTTAACAGTTGCAGTATAAAACAGCATTTAAGTGTCTTAATTGAACAAACAGGCTGGTCAGATTAAGACTATTTAATGCATTTTACAGTAGCTCCACTGACTTTGAGAGTTTTAATAGAAAATATTAAATAAATGGATATGTTTCTGAGACTTCCACAGAAGTCCTTCAACAAAGACCTCCACACTTTTTCTTCAAACCCCCAGAATTCATTCTCCAGTGTACGGCACTTCAAAAGTCAGCTTTGAAAACTAAAGCCTATCAATCAGCTTTTATTCAGTGCTCTTACTTAGCAATACTTGTCCTTTCACAATGTCACTTTAGGCGAAATACACTACAGAAACACACAGAGTGCTGTAGCGTAAAACCCGAGCAGTAAAAACACATTTTGCGTGCGCTTTATTAGCAGAGAACACCAAAGCGATGTGAAAGGCCAAGAGAATCCAAACTTTCCAACTTCAAACATAGCGTGATTATTATGAAGTGCAGTCGGCGGGATGAAATAGCATTATTTACCAAAAGAAAGAAATGCAATGGTGAATATGGGGAAAAAAGAAAACAAATTCCCTGAATACCTTTCAGAAGACGGCGGCAGTGGATCGAGCAAGAGCAGAAAGACGACAACGGGTAAAAGATGAATGTGGCTACATGGACGTAGAGAGAATGTTCCAGAGAAGAGCCGTGCCGTAAGAATAACAGTAAATGGGAGGGTACTGTACTCTGCCGGTCTCTCTTTTTACATATATTAGATCAGATCCAATTTACATAAGGAGATTGGTTTGAAGATAGGAGCTCATGGAACATAAATTAAATTTAAATGAGGAAGCCTGATTTTAAGATCTTTCTTAAAACATCTTTCTCTGCTAGTTTGGATCTGCAATAAAAGATGCTTCAGCTCACGTGCAAAGTAATATTTTATATCAGATATCTAGCATTACTTTTCCTGCTTTGCCTATTAAAGGAATAGTTTACCCAGAAATAAAGAGTATTTACTCTCCTTCATATCTTTTCAAAGCCATATGCATGCTGTAAATGCAGACATTTTAAAAAATGCTCATACAACGACAGTTTGTAATAATCTCTGACAAGCGATATAAATATAAAAAACACAATAAAAGCACCATAACAGTAATCTAAAAAATATATTTCAAGTCTTCTAATGGTCAGAGAGTCAGACTGGTAACCCGAAGGTTGCGGGTTCGATTCTCAAATACTGAGGTGCCCTTGAGCAAGACGCCGAAATCCCAATCACTCCCTGGGCGCCACAGCAAAACAAAATGGCTGCCCACTGCTCTGTGTGTGTGTGTGTGTTCACTACTCCTAATGTGTGTGCACTAACTTGGATGGGTTAAATACAGAGGACAAATTCTGAGTATGGGGCCAGTTTTACTAAACAGGCAAATTAGTATGAGAGCGCACTCCCAAAAAAGCGCTGATGGGAGTGGAAAGTTCTGCGCACAATCTAATGACGCAGACTCAGCGAGATCATTTCCATAATGACCAACGAAATTAAAGGGGACCTATTATCCCCCTTTTCACAAGATGTAATATATGTCTCTGGTGTCCCCAAAATGTGTCTGTGAAGTTTCAGCTCAAAATACCCCACAGATCATTTATTATAGCTTGTCAAATTTGCCCTTATTTGGGTGTGAGCAAAAACACACCATTTTGTGTGTGTCCCTTTAAATGCAAATGAGCTGCTGCTCCCGGCCCCCTTTCCAGAAGAGGGCGGAGCTTTAACAGCTCGCGCTTCGGTTGCTCAACAACAACAAAGCTGGAGAATCTCACGCAGCCAAAATGATGATTGTGTTCAGCCTTACATTGTTCAAACCGGAGTCGACACTGATGGAGAGACTCAGGAAGAAGTTACAACTTTTAGACGTTTCTGAATGGTTAGTGGATAAATTGATGTAGTTTCTGTGGAGTTGAATCAACTCATCGACTAGCATGTGCCGTCATGTTAATCTTTTGTGTTGAATTGACCCTTCACAAAGACCCGCCCCCCTTAGTTACTGTTGCTTTGTCCGACAAGCCATCGGACAAAAATACATCACGAGTGAATACATTGCGGAGCAAAGAGGACACTGACAACACCTCAACAGACAAGACAGAGCAGGTTACTTATGATATTAAACAAAGTCCCAGCTTTCAAACGGTGTCATTTTTTAAGAAATTCGAACAATAAAAACCGTTTTGGCTCTTTAATGTGTCGTGACAGATTGCTGTAGCGCCTCAGCTCAAACAGCTTGTAAACCGATCATCTCTTCTTACTAGTTAATTTATAGCATCAAATAAACATGAATGAACATGAGAAAGAATGTTGTTTCAAACGCGGAAAGACATCAGTACACACCGTTTTTTAAGTTCAAGGTTAGTCTTCTAACTCCTGACTGCTTTGTCAGACAAAATGGCGGATTTGGCGTTATGACTGGTTAGATCGCTTGTCGATCAAACTCCCGGCGAAGGGTCAATCGTTTGTGAAGTAGTCCGGCATAAAATGGCGGCATGTCGACAACACTCTACTACAACAACTCTTCCTCTTCTCTAAAGCAGCCCAACATGGCCTCACCCCCTTTGTTGTGTGTTCTCAGGGGCGGGGTTTATGTAAATTTTAGGGTTTGTGATGTCACCAACCCGGGAAGAAGCTCGGAAGAATGAAAGAAAGAATAAAAGTCTCAATGTCTGAAGTCTCTACTGAAATAAGCAAATGAGCAATTAAAAATAACTGTTTTCTATGTGAATATTTTGTAAAATGTAATTTATTCCTGTGATCAGCATTTATTTTAAATAGAACATTTTACATTTTAAATGTCTACTGTCACTTTTGATCCATCTAATGCATTTTTGCTGAATAAAAGTAATAATTAAAAAAAAAAATCCTAACTATTAAGTTTTTTAGTATTTTAGTGGTGAAACTTTAATTAGCCTGCTCACAGTGTATTCTGATGGCGCTGTGAGACAATTTGCACAATAAAACCATTGAGTCTTTAAATTATCCCTGTTTAAAGCACTGTAGCTTTGTCTCTTATTCTATGCTTCACCACCTTTAATTTATAGATCATTCAGAAACAGTGTAACAGTAACACTTGGTTCACTTTGGACATTCTACTAACTAAGTAACGTTGCAACTAATAGCAGTCATTAGAGTATTAGTAGACTGTCTGTTTAATATCTGCTAACACTTTATTTTGATGGTCCACTTCAGACATTCTACTGACTATAAGTAACTTTGCAACTACCTAACAGTCTACTAATACTCTAATGACTGCTAGTTGGCATGTAGTTGCAAAGTTGCTTATAGTTAGTAGAATGTCTGAAGTGGACCATCAAAATAAAGTGTGACCTCTGTGACTCTCACATAGCAGTGTTTCATACTACGTGGTGGTTTTGCAGTATATGAAAATCAGCGAATTCTGTGATACAGTCTTTGCTTCGTCTCTCAGAGGAGCTCTTTTCAGAACACTTGTTCATTAAATCTAATTTGTTAGGCAAGCGGTTGAGGTAGAATTCCATACTGTTACCTCCCAAACTAATGAAATGATTCAATACTGCAGCGTAAAGGCGCAGCAGAGCACGGGAGGTGCACTTACTATTCTGAGAACGTTAGATATAATGAGCCAAAGCGATCAATGGCCCTAAGGTTATGTACTGAGCAATTATCATTTGCCAAGCTAAACTGCATTCGTGTCAAAAACATTTTGGTCTGAGGAAAGCCTGTTGTATTTCCACACGTGACTAGAGTCACAAGAGATATCGCCCGGCATTACTGCAAAAACATGAAAGGTGCTCTCTGAGGGTTTGATTTAAGTTCTATTTCACCAGCATGACAATAGCACCGGGTTGGTTGTGAAGAAAGGCTATTGCTAGATGAGCCACTTTTGCGTTGGAGAGCTGACACAGTTTCCTAGTCCTCAGATGCTTCAGCATCACATGAACTAGGCTAAAAAAGCTTTCAAATGTTTACGTATTATTTCTGATATGAGAGCTGATAGTATTTGTTGCTTTTACACCACAAAGCCTAATGCACAGATGTTTACGTTCATGAATACGAGTTGTTATACACTGAAAATCCTACGTGACTGGCTCGCAAATCTCATCTCTAATTCCTGCAACGCATTTTAGACCATGACATATGAGAGAACCAACGGCGTTTGTATGGAGCTAGAAATATGACAAAACGCTTTGAATTTGAACTGTATAAATTTGAAATACAGACAAGTGTCATTTACCTGAATTGAATATTAAGTGCCATTTTATATAGTTTTAAATTTGAATTTTTTTTTTTTTTAACCTCGAATCCTGGAGATTTGATATTTAACAAAATTGAACATTTTTATGGCATAATTTATGTATTTTTAAACAGTGTATTTTTTTGTGCTGAATTCTTAGACTGCAAATATCCACTTCTTAAAAATACAGCTTCAAGTTTTCAAGAAGAACAAATTCGAAACACCAAATTTAATATTCGAAAATTCAAAATGCAGCAATTCAGATTGTACTGAAAGTAGGTCAGAGGGCCAACTTCCGGGTTTGTAGAAAATAATTTTGTTAAATATCAAGAATTCGAGTTTAACAAAATATATAAAATGGCACTTAATATTAAATTCTGTTAAATGACCAATTAAAATTTACACAACTCAAATTCAAACAGTTTTGTCATATTTCTTACTCCATAGCATTTGGCCATTTTCAAGAGGTATGACCCGTCCCTTCCCAATGTAATTTAAATGAAATTAAATATTGTCTGTCTCTTCTAGTTTGCATCTCTGCTATGGTTTGCTGGACTGGTTTCTTTTTTATTGAAAGATTTGCTGATACTTTTATTGTAGCTGCAATGTCTCTGGTTGCCATGACAAACTGCTTCTCTCTGTCTCTTCTCTCATGAATTTCGAAATGCCCAAAAATGATGAGCTGAAAGAAGCCAGTCCTTTTCTTTGTGCATGTGAGGTGTTTTCTTATATATTTCAACATGTACACTGTTTGAAAGCTTTGAGTCGGTTAGATTTTTTTGTTTTTGAAAGAAGTCTCTTCTTCTCTACAAGGCCACATTTATTTGATAAAAAAATTCAGCAAAAATTGTTAAATATTTTTTACAATTTAAAATAGCTGTTTTTTATGTGAATATATATTGAAATGTAATTTATTCTAGTGATCAAAGCTGAATTTTCAGCATCATTACTCCAGTCTTCAGTGTCACATGATCCTTCAGAAATCATTCTAATATGCTGATTTGCTGCTAACCCTAACCCTAACCCTAACCCTAACATTTCTGATTATTAACAGTTGAAAACAATTTTTATATTTTTGTGGAAACCGAGATACATTTTGTTTCAGGATTCCTTGATGAACAGAAAGTTCAAAAGAACAGCATTTGTTACACCATAAATGTCTGAAATCTCATTTATATCATTCACAGCTGCAGCTTCTGGTGCTTTTTCGATAGGAAAAAGAATAAAACCTGCAATGTTGACATTGCATGAAGCATTTCAGCTAATTGAACACTTTCTGTGTACACACTTGCTAATACTCATCTTGGGTAATTCGCTCAAATTCTGTTTAAATGCATGAAACCATAAGTCAGAAATGTTCGAGCCCAAGCAGAATAAATGATGCAGTTATGCAGATGTGATTATAGATATCCCAGGAGGCAAGCTATGCATGCTGATGCTAATAGCGCTAGAACAGCAGCCAGCTTTAGCCCCACTAGGCTAATTGTCGTCTGGTGACGCTTCACGAGTGGTGCAGAAATGTCTCAGCGTCCCGTCTTATGATAAGAGGCAGGTCTTGTGACTAGAAAAGCTCATTCTGGCTCACAGCTGACTTCAGCGATTAAATTCGGCAATCTCACTTTGTTGGTGTGAAAGCGCCTGGACCTTTGAATGGCCTCGGGTGGATATCAGTTTTTTCCTCCAAGTCTGTCAGTGCACTCGTTAAACCTATAGCATGCTGTCCGGTTTGTCAATAAAAGTTTGGATTGCACGGACGGAACACACGACACGCTTCTTTACAGCCGTTTTCCCTGCCTTGTCAGACTGAATAGACTTGCCCTTTCATACTGTCAGAGAAATTTGCAAATGAATTTCTGAGCTGGGCTGGCTGAGTTTGCTTTTACAGCTCAAGGTCTTATGCCATCACACAGCTGTTATAGCGGCTGTAGGAGTGCGTAGAATATTGTGTTACACAGAAAACATCAGTAAGCCGACAATTTGGCACATATTGACGGTGAATTGCGCTGTGTGTTTTCAACATCCCATCTCCTGGCAATTTATATCTGCTGCGAGGCTCACTTAGACCTGTTTAAGTTGATCAGATGCTGTTTGGTTGGTAATATTTATCACCCAAGTTCTCACAAAGCTTATAGTAGTGCAAAGTTTGTGCAGGCAGTGTTTATGTTGGTTTCCCACAACCAATAGGCTTGTTCGACATGTAGATTTAAAGGAATAGTTCAGTCAGAGATGATAAGGTCTTCATATACTTTTTTTCCATGTCTTCACATCATTTTTTTGTTCAGTGTTTAAAGGGATCATGACATGAGAAATCATATTTGCCTCGATATATAATAAGTCTTTGTACCATTAAAACAACCTTCAAGTTTCAGAGCTTAAAACATCCTCCTCGTTATAAACAGTATTTAATTAATCAAGCTCCAGAAATGGGTCGTTTGGATATTGCGGGATCTGTGATGTCACAGGGGCAAATAAATTTGCATATGCCCGCCTCCAGAGCAAGACATCGGCGAATAGTTATACATCATAGGCTCCGCACATTGGCGTTTACTGGATGTGAGCGTTGTGTCAAAAGCAAATAGAAGCCATTATAATCACTGATGCTGTCTACACTGATCAATCACTGTCAGTTTTAACATTAAGTGATGGGTAAATGATGACAAAACCTTCTTTTTTGGGGTGAACTAACACTTGGGTCATACTAATCTTTCCAGAAGCAATAGCCAGATCTAAAACAACAGTGTGTTTGTTAGTGTGTGTTGCGAGATACAAAGTCCAAACTGCAATAATAAAAAATAAAAAAAGTCAGAATTGATGGATATAAACTCGCAATTGCGAGAAATAGTCTGGATTCTGACTTTTTTTCCTCGCAAAAATTTCAAAATTTTTTTCCACAATATTGTTATAAAGTCCAATTCTGAGGGGGGGGGATCAGAATTGCGAGAAAAAAATGGCAGAATTCTGACTATTTCTCGCAATTCTGACTTTATATCACACAATTCTGAGAAAAAAGTAAGAATTGTGAGATTAAAAACTTTTTTTTTATTATTCCATGGTGGAAACAAGCTTCCATAGAAAACAGCTAATTTAAATTGTAATAATATTTCACAATATTACAGTTTTTCCTTATTTTTACTGTATTTTATATATTGTATATCACATACACAAGTCAGCTTACTAATAGATGTGCCGACCATCCCTATTTTACAGATACTATCCATCCAGGAGCTGTCAAGCTCCAAAAAATAACAAAATAGCACTATAAAAGTTTCATAAAAGTAGTCAACCTGTGTTATATTCTAAGTCTTCTGAAGTTATACTGTAGATTTGTGTGAGGGATATGAGGCATAAATGACATTTAAGAGCTACAGGAGATTTTTTAGCAAAGCACAACTTAAATTTGGGTCCATTCCTAACACAAAGACATCTGAAGACTTGGAAAATTGTACGTTAACTACTTTTGCACTGTTCAAAAATGTGAATCGCAGTCAATTTTAACATGAAATGATGGGAAAATGATGACAAAACCTTCATTTTTTGGGATGAACTAACCCTTTGGTCATACTAATCTTTCCAGAAGCAATAGCCAGATCTAAAATAACTGTGTTTGTGTTTGTTAGTGTGTGTTGTGCTGAAGTGGATCACAGTTATGGGGAATCTTTGTCACTGGTCTGCAATAAATGAGGCAGAACACAACAAAGGCTCAACGTCCACGTTTGCAGCACAAACACTCGCCGCAGCTGTTGAGAGATCGCTGCGATGTTTGATGAGATCCTGACATGGAATCATCAAGAGTCACTCCCTAGAAATAGCACTAATGGTACTGACATATTTTTAAAAAAACATTTTGGGATAAGAAATGGAGGAATGACCACGGCTAGGATTGGACACTCAAGAGCGGCTGCCCATCTTGATGCGTTCTTATTGACATTATTGATTTCTCATTTGGTGAGGCTCTTCTGTGCTTTGTGGACTATTTGGTCATTATGGGAAGATGCAATGGCGCATAAAGGCCGGTGCACAGATTCACAGCAGACGTCTGTGTTTGTATGCTTTCTGTTTTGTGCTGCTTATTTAATGGAAATATGATGGTTTATGCAATTGAGAAAATAATACTTTGTCTTATGTACAACTGCTGAAGTTAACTTGTGAAATTAATGAGATAGTTCACCCAAAAATAAAAATTCTCTCATCATTTATTCACCTTTGTGTCATTATATACATGTTTGGAACGATTTGGAACTATGCTGTTAATTAAATATGTTTAATCGTGATGTTTCTGTATCACTAGCATCACCAAACTGAATTATACAATTATAACTGAATAATTCATTACAATTCATTCTGGCCACATAACAGGAAAAGATCATCTTGCTATGCATTCTAGGAAAATTCCCTATCTACATGCTTGTAAGTGGGCATGATTAATTGCATACAGTTTTATTGTGTTATTTTAAAATAATTAATTAATGCATTAACTAATATAGTCAATTAGTGATTAGTTACCTGTTCTGTCTCAAACACACAGCGCTAGTTAACGCAGAGCGCCACAGTTGCATTGCATCACTAGCTGAAGGTTTCACAGAGCTGCTCTCTCCATGAGGTCTCTCCGACCTGATCAGCGAGGCTTTGAGTGCAGTTTTACTTCACTCTTATTTGAGAGGTTTAAAACATTGAGGAAGTCGAGACAGAGCTAAAAGAGTCTGTAGGGAAGAAAAATCGCAGATGCAGTATCTCTTTAATATCTAAGAATACCCCAGAAGAATTTTCTCAAAATACCCCAGCACTCTCTAACATGTTTCCTTCAGACAAGTGGGTCACAAACCAAAAATGAACAGGTCACAGATCTATTTAGACAAGCCACAGAGATCATTTACATTAAAATCTATGCATTTAAGCAGGGAAAAAACGAAAACAAACAATATCATCATGCATACACTTAAAGGCACAATATGTAAGATTTGTGGATTAAAATATCCAAAAACCACTAGAACAATGTTATATATTTTGTTGACCTGTGTACATCCCAACAAGTTGTTAGCATTGTAACAACTTTTAACACACAAATGAATCTAATATGATAAAACAGCGCTGCGCTACCCCACATACGCTTGACCGTAAGAAGCGGAAGCGCTCGTCTGCGACATAATAAAGTTCCGCTGCTCTTGTCTCTCATTATCAATCGCTCCAGCGGCATTTCAGACACACCGTACTTCATACTACAGTAATGTTAGTAAATCTTTAATATGTTAGCTCATTCATGAATATGATTTCTGCCCGAGTCTCGTCAGATTCTTTTCCACCGGCTGTAGATGTGAAGACAACACCTCCCATGATTCCGCAAAATCAAGGCGTCATCAAGCTACGCCTTTGTTTTGAATAAGCGACCTCTAGTGGCGAAAATTACATATTGTGCCTTTAAAATTTTTTTACTGATACTGATGTTATGCATCCAAACAAACCCTCAAAAACAGCAAAAAACAGTCTGAGGTATTCAGCGGGTATGTAGACCTGCTAAACCACGTAGACCAGAAAATCACATGCTGTTTTAAGCTGTATATTTTGACAGAAATAGCCAAATTCGAGTGAATGCATTCACCCTTAAAATCCATTTAAAAGTACGAGAAAACAACATCAAATGCATTTGTGCATGTTTTGAAAGGCTTATAATCAGATCATTTTGGAAAGTGCATCAATAGTGATGGGGTGACCGCAATAGAATTAGAAATTAAGTGACCAACAAAATGTCCTGATGTTCATTGATGTTCATTGTCTTGGCTGATTATGACAAAACCCTAAATGAACATGCAAGAGCTTATCACCATTGATTAGGATGCTGAAAATTCCCCTCCAATGGACTTTTAAGAGAAATGAAGCATTACTTAGAACTACACTACATTACGTCTACTGAGGTATGAAAGAACAAACTCTGAGCAATGAAATGTTTCCTCTGAGAGGTTGCTGCCACTAATATTACAAGCTCTTTCCATCTTATGCACAGTGGTGAAATCAGCCGAAGAGAGAAACAAATATTATTCCGTTTTTTTAGGAAATGATTGAAGGGCTTATGAGACAAAATCTCTCTTTGCAGCAGCAAGCGTTGAGAGAGATATTTGTTAATCATGTTTCACTTCTCTCATTGTGCACTTCCTCTGATGGAGTGTTTACCACTTGCTTTTCGGCAGCCAATAAAAGCTACGGATGACAGTCGGTGGTGTGTGGTGAGATCATTTGATTCATTTTGCCTTTTCGAAAGTGACATTTTTATTCCATCGCCTAGAATATGGAGTTTGTTTGCTTTTTTTGCAATGCCTCATGCAAGAACTTTCAACCTTGTTTCTATTTACTCCTGCATTTTAACAGGAAATGACAGTAAAATAAAATGAATATGAAAATGCGCACAAATTACAACCTGCCAGAGTCGCAAACCCCCGCACGCCACAGGATCCATTTTCAGCTAATGACAGCAGTCACCACTTTCTGAAACCGTCTTATAAAGATCAATTTGATTGCGGCGTACATATTTTGACTCCATCTCTCAAATCAATCCAAGGACATCATTTCTGTGCTTCAACATCCCCTGACAGACAAACGGCACCAGATCAAGGAGGTCTCTTGCCTTTCAACGAATCAACAGGACATATATTTATTTTAGATCCTTTTAAAAGACGTTCGATCGTACATACTAAGGTGCAGCGGACGACAGCGGCCATTAGCCGAGACGAGACCCCGGGATCTATAAAAACAAGAAAGCCGGGACGGTGACGGGTTTTGTCCATTTAGCCGACCGCTGTTGAGGAGAAATGTTGGATCTTGAAAGCAAACTTTCTAGATGGAAAGTTTCTAGACTAAAGTGTGAAGATCTAAATCTCCACAGGACTGAGACTTATTGGTTTTTACAGTGAATATTGAGTCTCAGCCTCTAGTACAGCTGGAAAAAAAAGAACCCACAAGACTGGAAAAACACTTCTGAGGAATAACTAGTTACTGAGACATATTATATAGTAATATCATCGATTTCACTGCACTGACACTATCGGATGATAGTGCATTGGCATAGTTTAAATCATAGTTATCTGACCATTATCAGTTTGTATCTGCAAACAAAGAGATGGCATACCGATCACAAATTCAGTATGGAGTACCACAAGACTCAGTACTAGGACCGTTGCTTTTCACTTGGGAGATATCATTAGGATAAAGGTGCTAAAAGGTGACTTTTATAAAAGTGACTTGGCTTGACTTGTTGTATAAAGCACTAGAGAAATAAAGGTGACTTCACTTGACAAAGTTATCCAGGTTAGTAGTATCAAATCTTTGAATGAAGAAGAACAACGTAACGGTTGCTTTACATGCCGGTCAGATGGTGCTTCTTGGCCGGAATTCACAGCAGCGTGCAAACAGACTAAGTTTAGATGTAATCACGATAAACATTATATTTTATCATTGTAGCTGTGGCACATATATGATAACATCATACTTTTGAACATTTTTTGGAAACATAAGGTGCACACAGGTTTTAGCATTTACTAAAGCAATCCATCAGAGTTAGGTGGCGACACGACTGCTATCATAAAGAAAATCTACAAGGACACTATGACATTTTCAGCCTGTTATTCGTGTGGCCTTTTGCCACTTTAAAATGGTACAATATAAGAGAAAGGTGGCAAATGCACTAGAGATGAATTAATAAAGGTTATTTCTTAAAGTAATTAGATCTCTGAGATGTATTTTCATTGCAGTAGCGTTAGAAAGTTAGCCCAGACAAAACTGGTTTGTTTCGGGCTGAAATGAGATCTAGTTTACGGCGTCAGATGTTTCGCTATAAACATTTTGAATTAATTCATTAAAGCGCGTTTCGCACCGCAGGGCTGAAGTGTCTCCACGGAGGATTTGTTTCCCGTGAGAGGTGACCTGTTTTGTTTTTAGCTGTCAGCTGCAACCTGTCTTGGGTTCACACGCACAAACACACACTCGTCATATCACATACGCACTTTAAACCACAACACGCAATCACCTTTCAAGTACTGTCATCTGCTCTGCTCGCCTCCAACCTGAACTCTCCTGTCATGAAGACAACAGATGAACAAGAAGCTGTCGATAACAATACTGCTGCAATCTTTCCGTTCACAATAACAATTACAATATCAAAGAATAAACTAATATGCTGGTGAAAAAGGCAACCTTTATATAAAATGCATTATAAAAGTATTTCAATGCACTAATTATGCCTTTTAATGCATTGTATGGACTAATTGTAACTACAGTTATAATGCATTATAATACTTATCTATTAATTAAATAACACCTTTAGAAAGTACGCATGACAAACAACCAATTTCAGATGTAACAAGGAATTTGCAATTATTATAACGCATTTTAACTTTGGTTACAATTATTTATGAAAATGTATAATGCATTATAATGCCTTTAAAATGTAATAAAGGCTTTAAAGGGACAGTTTACCCAAAAATGAAAATTCTGTCATCATTTACTTTCTTTCTTCTGCTGAACACAACGGAAGATATTTTGAAGAAGGTTTGTAACCAAACAGTTGATGGACCTCACTGACTTCCTTTGAGTTCAGCAGAACAAAGAAATGTATACAGGTTTGGAATACAAGATCTGCCAGTCAACTCTATACAATTTTTAAGAAAGAAAAAAAAAACAACAATCAGAAAATGGCCTCTTCTTGAGCTTCTTGGAGACTATCACACAGACATGCACCAATATTTTTGGGTATCGAATCAAATCAGTACTCATTACTATCAATTTTTTAGTATCAATAGAGCATCAGCTTGGTCCCAAAGTTCAGGTACTTTAGACATCTTACTCTATGCACATAGACGGACACTTGTGTGCATTTACTCCTGCACACATGGATCAGTATGCACATTGACTTTCGCCGAGCGAATGTCCATGCAGTGCACGTGCCCACCTGCACAAACACACACATACACACACTCAGAGAAATTGCCCAGTTATCCACTCTTGACAGACCAGTAACAACAGGCCTCGTTCGTATCGATCGCGCTCTCCATAGACTCTCTCTCTTTCCCATCACTCAGCAATTAACACAACCAGACCTGACCATGCATTCATTAACACCGCCGCCCCCACCCACACCTACGAACGGAGGGCAGACGCCATCACAGCGCCTGTTTACTTTGAGGCCGCTTTTTAAATTATCAATCAGAAAAGCAGAAATTGCATGTCCCCTACCTGGCACGGCAAACTCAAAGTAGAGTTAATATCATAGACTTCGTCCATTCATCTCCCATAATCCCCTTCTCTATTGGCTCTGCCCCCTGTAATTACACTCAGAGATTGATATTTGCCCTTATGGCCAAATGGATATGCATCTTCAGAAAGACTTTGAAAGGCAGAAATGACAACGAACCATCCAGGAGACTTTCATCTGATGTACTATTTATCTCTTTAACTACAATTACAGCTGGTATTGGGTATTGATAATCAATACTTATGTCTCAATAATGTAATTATTTGATGCTCATGTTTTAAATTAAGTGTTAAATAGCCTAAATAAATGACCAGTTACAGTAAAACCAAAATATCGGCGCACTAAAAAAAGTACCAACATGTGTTTTTGTAATATCACATATTTTGCATATTTACCACCATGGCATAATGGTATCAATATTACCATCTGATATCCTGTTTCTAAATTATGACATATTTATCTGAAAGATTAAAGTGATCATAAAAGGAGTCAGTGCATGCAAATGTTCTCTACAGCTCTCCTTGTGGCAATGCTGAAAATGATATGCATACTTTTGTTTGCATTATAAATTATGCTCTGACACATTCCATAATGCAACAATGAACTACATTGAGTCAGCGTAGCAAGTAGCATTTGCATTCAGGTGCTTTGCATAGAGTATGTTTCTTGGAATTTAAGAAGGTCTGTCTTTCTTTTTAGCTTTTGCATTAATTTAGAAGTTGAACAATAAAAGAAAAAGAAATGAATGTAATTTCATAAAACTTCAAGCTCCCCAGAGAGCATGCAGCAGGTATTTACACTAGCGAGCAAAGTACAGTGCAGATCAAAAGGTTCACTGAGTTTTTCTTAACAGTTCTGTCGACTGAAATCAATGCAGGATCAACATTTACGAGTTGTAAAAAATAGCCTTTGTTCTTTGTAGACATCAGGATTTCCTGTTTAACTTAGAAAGCAAATTGTAAAAGACATAAGTCCAGACCGCCAGGATCATAATGCAGTGAGGATAAAAACGAACGCGAACGCTCATCATGTGGAACAAGACTTCAGATTTAGGCAGAGCGGCTTTGTACGGCTGCCACAGCAAGCTGAATCATCATGCCATTTCGCTGATTAGGCCTTCATCAAATCGCTGTTGCTTTCTGAGCAGAGGCCATGTGCGCCGATCCGCAAAGTCCCCCAAAAACCGTGCTTTCTGATCCAGCACTGCCAACCCCGGCTGTGTTCAGCAGGTGTCTTCGAGAGGAAAAAAAAAAAAAGAAAAGGAAAAATGCTTAATTTTCTGAACAAGAGCTCCCAAGATAGCTCTCTGCTTTGAGTAGCAATTAATGCATTTTCTTGCTCAGTGGCTTGTCAAACACATTAATCTGTGGCAAGGGTAGTAGCGAGTGCGCAAGTTGAAGGTGATCTAAGAACACGATATAGCCAAGAAGTGATTTTGTCGGTCAAACAAAGCAGCATTTAGTTTGATTGATGTGCACCACAAGCTCATGAACGACAAGCCGTTTAACGGGCAGCGTCATCTAACACAAATTAGCCCACGTCCCTGAACTACAGACTTCTCTCTGCAATTAAGGGAATGCATACCATCTCTAACTCCAGCTAACACAGTAATGAGGCATTATTAATGAGAACTAAAGCAGAAATAAACCTGTGACTGTGTTCTTATTTAGTGACTCGTTAGAGTTCGCTTGGAACAAATTGGTCTTCTTTTGCTGTCTCTGTTGAAAAGACCAGCATAGCTGAGCACCATACTAGCATCCCCTTCAAGCTTCTTAATTAGCTTAACCAGCAAGATTGCCTTAGTCAACCAGCTCCAAAGCCTATAACAAAGCAGCACTGCCCAGCTTGAACTACCATGGATATTCATCTCAGAATTTCCTTCTTGGAATTGTGCAATCGCTGCAGAGCTTTACACGTGTCCTAACCAGACGCCATGTGATAAGATTTCAGCGACAAACAATTTGTCTGTCCACACCAGACACGAAGCGACTTTGAGACGTGATAATGTCAATCAAAAATCACACCCAAACAGAATAGCGGGTGGGCGGGCTATTTCACAACCTATAGCTTAGTTATATACTTGTATATGAACCATGTAATTTAAAAGATAGTCATTATAATGCATTTTGCAGGAATTATAATCAGGCACTTAAAATACTAGCCATTAAAAGTCAGTTGAACCAATGGGATCATTCGGGGTCCTAAAGGAGACACGATTCTTGGGGGGCACTCACAACGAAATGGATAAGTACATAATTAAATTCATGAATATTACACCATTTTAGCATTGTTAAAGATGCATACTGATTTACTGAAACAATTTTTGTCATTGAATACACTACTGTTCACAATGAGAGGACAGTTTGAACATTCTTGTTTCTTTTCATTCGTTTTGAAGATCTGAGGTGAACTGTCCACTGTTGCTTTAAAGCTATAAAAGACGCGCAAAATGATATCCAAACTCACATTAGACACTTTTAACATTAAATAAAGCACATTACCTGAGATTATCGTTGCCATACTTTGTGTTGTTGTTCCAGCCGTGACGTCGTAGAAAAATATAAACCGTTTCTAAAATAGAATTATCACGTGTCACCGTCGCGGCTAGTTAGGACAAGAAAACTCAGATTAACATGGAAAAGCGTGTCGTGGCATTGCGTCGCGTTTGGTTAGGACACAGCGTCAGGTTGTCATGTTGGTTTTTGTAGCATGACGGCTAAAGACTAGCTTAGTCCAGAAAGAAACTAGTTCTATGTTACAGAAACATTTAGTTAGCATTTTCTGTTTACAGGGAGTGTCATGGTGGTACCTGAGGAAAACATGCACTTTTAAGCACATACTACGTCAATAAGTCAATGTTCCTTTATTGCATGAAAATAGAGTTCAGCAAAATGGTTAAATGTTCATGCACCTGCAGAACAAATGCTAGCATTGCATAAGCAAACAGTAGCATTTATTCAACCACCTTCGACGTTGAATGCACAGAACTAGTCCTTAACTAATATTAGTTTTGGCATTTTATTCAGCGCTGACACCATCGCAGCTGCCACTGAACGTAGCTCTTCACAAGATATGCATTTTAACACATTTTATGCATAGAATCTAACATTATGCAACAAGGGCATCAGGCAGAGAAATGCATTGGGAATCTGTGGGAAAAAGCAATATTTTAAGCTTAAATAAAGTATGAGAAAAGGCACAAGCATCACATCTTTTACAATTTGAGTCCTGCTATTAAAGCTACATCCACGCTGTTCTCTATAAACATACAGAGCTGCAACTTAATCTCAATGTATGCAGAAATATAGCAATATCTTCTCAGCTTAATTTCGCCTGAAAAGGGTGAGGAATCCAGCGTCTCCGGGGTCTAATGCTGATGGACTCCATTTTGCCAAGAATTAAGGGAGGAAAATAACAAATTATGCATGTCAGCTTCTGCTATTAAAGCAATTTACAGCATCAAGTAAAAAACTCCCTCAAATAGTCTCAGAGCAATTTGCTGGCAGTCTGACACTACAAAGAAGCTGGAAATGCAGAGCGTTGAGATGAAGATGGCGTGATGAGCAGATCAGGTGTGGAACATTTCTCTGTGGTTTTGTCTAGTCTATGAACCCTGATGTTTTACAACAGGGTGTACAGTTTTCAAACGTGCCATTTGATAAACTTTTGATGATCTTATGCAACTTCTGTTACCTCAGAGATATTTCATAGTCTGCTGGATTTGCTTATAAAGATCTCAGTAAAATATCATTATACGTGTGTGTGTGTGTGTGAGTGTGGTCCTGGAACCCCTAAGTTATGGGGACAAAAGAATAGTAATACCTTGTGGGGACATTTTTGTCACCATAAGGAAAATAGCATATGAATCATACTCATTTATGTTTTGAAAATGTAAACATGCACAAAGTTTTCTGTGATGCGTAGGTTTATGATTTATCATAAAAATCCCCATAAAACATAAAAAATGTCTTTAATAATGTTCTCAAAGCTTTAGCACTAAAACGTCTTGGTTACATACGTAACCGAGACGTTCCCTTTTAGTCGGTCACGTTCAACGTACGTCAGTAGTGACCAACGAATTGGCGATATCCCAATTCGTCGGTCACTACTGACGTACGTCGAACGTGACCGTCTGAAAGAGAACATTATTTATACATTGCTCATGCATATTTTTTCTGAAACGTTTAAGTTGGACGTTTGTCTAACGTTTTTTAAACATTACTGCTTGTTTCAGAATGTTTAGAGTACATTCAAATGTAACATTCCCATAATGTTTGCAAAATGATAAAATGGAATGTTCCCCCTCAAGTTTGAACTTGAATGTTTTGAACCTGCATAGAACACTCAGAAATAATGTTTTTTATAGCTTAATGGGAATGTTAGCAAAATGTTTTTAGAACATATTTTTCTTAGCTAGGCCTGTGCTATATATACATACAGTACTAAATGAAGCATGTACAAATTATTTTATCCATGCCATGCAACTAAACAATGTAGAATATGTTCAAATTCAAGTATAGTCAGTATGCAATATGTAACAAAAGCCGGCGACCTGTGCATGGTTGCCAGGGTGATTCTCTATGATTGCTCAAATCGTGCTGAAATTCAATACGTAGGGTTGATGGTTTGAACAAATTACTAAGAAATGTTTCTTGAGCAGCAAATCAGCATATCAGAATTATTTCTGAAGGATCAAGTGACACTGAAGACTGGAGTAATGATGCTGAAAATTCAGCTTTGATCACTGGAATAAACTACACTTTACTATATCTTCACATAGAAAATAGCTATTTTAAATTGTAATAATATTTCACAATTTTTACAGCATTTTTGATCAAATAAATCCTTGGTGAGCGTATGAAACTTCTTTCATAAGCATAGTGACCCCAAACTTTTCTGGTTGTCAGACAGCAGCCATTAAATCAAACCCCGGGGTGTTCTTAAATACACTGTCAAACACACATATCTTGCATTCTCATTCTTATGAATTAATAACCAAAAAACAATAACAGGGGAAATAGCAGGAGACGGAGAGAGATTTACATTTCCACAACTAGCATTTACTGCAGACGCCCATTTGAATACTCTGGGTGTAAAAAAGCTTGTTAAGATGCTGGTGTCGGGAAGGTCGCACACAAAAATAATCACACTTGCTCAGCCCATTATATCCATAAATAGGATAATGACTAGGATGGGTAAAAGTCACAGCAGCGGATTGATCTCAGAGATATGAGAACGTTTGTTCGTGTATTTCTCTCTTCTTTCGTTTGCCTTCTTTCCAGCTCAGTGAAACAGAACATGAACTTAATGTGAAAGGTGTTGGTCCCTAGTGTGATTTATTATTTGTTATGACTTCACTGGGGAGATGCATTAATAATGTGGGAGCTGGGAAATATGCACGGATCTATATACGGCAAAACCTAGAAGAACCTGTTGAATATACAAGCACTGAAGGCTAGACGAACAAATGTAAGGGCTGCTATTATAAACCATTATATACCTGCAGCTAGTGCTGTTAACGTCACAGAGGCGGAGGCAAAAATGAAATGACGCAAGCCTTTCGGACAGGAAAGAACAAATTAATAATGAGAACACTGCAGAAAAATCCTGCATTGCTGGTCACCAGCATAAGGTACGTTTTGCCAGCAAGACCACAGCAAAACTTGCATTTCTGTGTTACATATCACATTGTATTCGTTGTTACAGACCATAACAATTTTCCAAATTAATTTAATACATTTTTTAATACAGAAAAAAGCATGTTGCCGGTTATATGTTTACTGGTACACAGTAAAATCATCAGTGTTAAACAAATACTGCTCAGTTTGTATATGGTCCCAATTTATAGACAGCAAAAGTAACACTGAAACAGTGTTAAATAAAGTACATGCACTCTACAAGTGATGATTGAGCATTAGTGATGACACCTGCGGTTAACAAGCAGAATCACTGAAGATAAGAGGAACAACAAGAACAGAAAAAAGAGGAGCAGAAACACAAGAACTACAACCGACTTACAGCCACACAGTCTTAGATGAAATCAACTGCAAATAAAATCATTATCTCTCCAGAGGATGATTAAACAACTCTAAAAACTGCATTACCATATTCACTTATTACTAGTTTGGCTTTATTTTTCATAAGTCTGTTTGAAGTCTCACTATTAAGGTGATCAGTGTTCGTTTGGCCATCGTCTTTAGTTGAATTCATTCTCTTTCAGCAATTGTTGAAAGTGCATGCTATCACTATTGACTACAGTGATCTTTTATTATGTGCACTCTTTGGAAACAGTGACTGACAATTGGATTTTGTGAGTTCCCAAATAAGTATGAAAGTCTTTTAAAAACAGCAACTTTCATTTTTGAACTTTCATTATCAAGTTATTAACTGAGATTTTCTCATAACCCCTGTTATTGAACAAACCGCTTATGATTATGCTTTTATTAGGCATTTTTCTTGGTTTTCATATCTCAGCATGGAATCCATGCTGGTTTATGCTGGATTTTTCAGCAGGGTAGAGATAAAAATGCAATCATCTTGTTGATTTAGTGTCACGACTTGTATTTCTGGTTTAGTTAGCGCAAATTCAAGAGTTATATTGATTCTTAATGCAAACTACAACCACACCTAACCACACCTAAACCCACACTAATATCTATTGTTCCTACTAGCAGCGAGATTGAATGGAGCATCTCAGATTTTCTCCTGAGAGTTTCAGAAGAGATCTCAAAAAAGTCTCAAACTGTGCTCAGACTTGCAAAGATACCAAAGTTTGCAAGCAAAAGTCAGAGAACTCAAATATAAACTCAAACATTTCTCATCATGTTCTGCTAACTTCAAATAATCTGAGCTGCTATGCACATTCATTTTCAATACTCTTGCTGTATGACAACCATTGACTCATTTGAGTCTACTTTTAGTCTAAACACATGAGACAAAGTCGATACTTCAAATACAAATAATTGAGAACACCATTAAGTCTCCTGAGCTAAGAAAGAGTAACCTTTCCTCTGTGAGACTAAGATTTACATGAGCGAAGACCTGGCCAAAACTCATTAAATACCTTAAGGAACACTTACACATAAGTCTTGCGTGCTTTCAACATAATTGTACCCCAATTTGAAACTTGCAGGTGCTGTTAATGAACAACATCCTCACTGACAAATGTTGCTCTTAAAAGAAATTAAATTTGGCCCCAAATTCCAGCATCGTGGTGACAAATGAGGGGTCCTATAATAACCTCTCGCTGTGGGCCGAAGAAACAGCAGCCAACAAAACCAGATCAAATCAACTTTTAATGGTGCTTCACGTAAAAATGGAACCCTGCAAATACCCCAACATACACATATAATATAATAATACTAATATAATTTATATATAATACTATTATTCAGCAAGGACGCAGTCAACTGATTAAAAGTGTAAACAGTAAGGACATTTATAATGTTACAAAAGATTTCTATTCATCAAAGAATCCTGAAAAATAAAAAAGTATCACGGTTTCCACAACAATGTGAAGCAGCATAACTGTTTTCAACACTGATTATGTTTCTTGAGCAGCAAATCGGCATATTAGAAGTCAACATTTAATGGTGATTCACGTAAAACTGAAAACCTGCAAATACCCCATCACAGGTAATATAACAATATATTATATATATTTAATATATGTCACAACATCAACCTCAAATCAAACTTTTTTTTATAATATAATATAATAATGCTGGGCAAACAAATCGTGATTAATTGCATCCAAAATAAAAGTTTGTGTTTACATAATATATATGTGTGTGTGCTGTGCATACTTATTTTGTATATTTAAATACACACACATACATGTATATATTTAAGAAATATTTGCATGTAAATACTGTACATATATTTATATAATTTATATTATACATAAATATTTGATATAACAAATATAATTTCTTAAATATACATAATATATATACATAATAATTATGCACACACACATATATTATGTAAAACAAAATTTTATTTTGGATGCGATTCATTGTGATTCATTGTTTGCCCAGCACTAAATATAATATAATATAATATAATTTAATGCACACACATAAGATACATAAAAGTGATGAATTTAATGAATTTCCACAATTATTAAAACAGAGAATGTATTGATTATTTACCAATACCAATAATCTCAAAATGCCCAAATACTATCCAGATTGATAAATCAACCTATACGAAGGAAGCATTTAATATATATGATGACTAATAAGTAATAGGGCAAATGTAGAAATGTAAATAAAGTGATTGCTACACACCTGGACCCTAAACACTGTCAGTATTTGAGCAGTACATAAACACATGACCTGCCCCCAAACTCACAGGGCATCTGCGCTTTCATGTTCCCTTATCTGTCTATCGAGTTGTGGGAATAGCTTTGGCACAACCTACAGTTTGTGGGTCTTTGGGGTGGATTGACCTCCAGCTCTCCAGCCCTGGCAGGGGCATCTCCCTCAAACCCCTGAGTGATTGTGCTGCTTCAGGTGTCACTGGCTCCCAGCAGCCCAGGTTGAACCATGAATAATGGATCTGCCATAGAGCCGGAGCCCCCGGGGACCAGCGCAGCCCAGCTCAGCGTGAGCCGCATTACCGATGGGCTATTAACAGCCTCTGATTCATAGAGCTGGCCGACTCGACAGGAAACGCCATTAGCTAACTGGGCTGAAATTGCATACTAAGACAGAACATCCCATGCATTCAGGTTGTTTTCAGCAGAGACAAAGGTCTGAGTGGATGGTAAAGAGACAGAAACTGGAGGAGACGTTTTGATGGCTTCAAAAGTGTCTATTGTGTCTCTTCAGGCAGTTCAGGGTAAAAACTTTCAGTGTAATTGGTTCAAATAGACTACTGGGTGAAAACAGGTGGAGTTGAATGTGTCTGCGCTTCTTTCCTTGGGACATCTTTGATCAACACTTCAAGCACCAGCGGTTGCACCAGACCGCCGAAAGAAGGCTTTGAAGCCAATAGTAGTCTGGCTAGGCTATTTAGACTAGTAAGAACCTTGCAAAACTGCACAAATGCCCAGATCAGTGGAGGGGTGGCGTTATCATGTTGTTTTCCCATTGACAGAAGACTGTCTGTTGTCGTACAGCAGATACACTTCAGAAAATCTTAGCATTTTTGTCTCATTTTCCAGTTAAAATATCTAAAATTCTTGGAACACAATCAATTTACTTGAGAAGCAACATGACTTGAGACTTTTTTCAGAGAAAGTATCTTTAAAATGATTTTACTGCACTGGCAAAAACAAGAAAACAAGACTATATTAATAACTTGCTTCTCTGTTTACTGGAAATGAAAGGAAAAAGTTTAAAACCTCATAAAGTCATTATTTGAAGGATATTGACTATATATAATCATTCAAAAGTTTGGGGTTGTTTTTATTTAAAAAAAAATGTATACTTTTATTTGGCAAGAATTCATTAAATTGATCAAAAGTGACTATTTCTATTTCAAATAAATGCTGTTCCTTTTGAAATTTCTATTGGTCAAAGAATCCTTTGATGAGAATCAAAAGGGGAAAAAAAACATTTTAAAATATATTAAAGTAGAAAACAGTTATTTAAAATTGTAATAACACTTCACGATATCACCATTTTTACTGGGTGAGCATAAGAAACTTCTTTCAAAAAACAAAATTTTGAACAAGATTACATAGATAGATAGATAGGCACACAGACAGACAGACAGACAGACAGACAGACAGACAGATAGATAGATAGATAGATAGATAGATAGATAGGCACACAGACAGACAGACAGACAGACAGACAGACAGACAGACAGATAGATAGATGATAGATAGATAGATAGATAGATAGATAGATAGGCACACAGACAGACAGACAGACAGACAGATAGATAGATAGATAGATAGATAGATAGATAGATAGATAGATAGATAGATAGATAGATAGATAGATAGATAGATAGATAGATAGATAGATAGATAGATAGGCACACAGACAGACAGACAGACAGACAGACAGATAGATAGATAGATAGATAGATAGATAGATAGATAGATAGATAGATAGATAGATAGATAGATAGATAGATAGATAGATAGATAGAACGATAGACAGACAGACAGAGACAGACAGATAGATAGATAGGCAGACAGACAGACAGATAGATGAGCGATAGAACGAAAGAACGATAGATAGATAGATAGATAGATAGACAGATAGATAGATAGATGAGCAATAGAACGAAAGAACAGACAGACAGATGAGCGACAGAATGAAAGAACGACAGACAGACAGATAGATAGATAGATAGAGCGATAGAATGATAGACAGACATACAGATAGATAGATAGACAGAACGAAAGAACGACAGACAGACAGACAGATAGATACATAGATAGAACGACAGACAAACAGACAGACAGACAGACAGATAGATAGAACGAAAGAACGACAGACAGACAGAGAGATAGATAGATAGATAGATAGATAGATGGAACGAAAGAACGATAGATAGATGGAACGAAAGAACGATATATAGATGGAACGAAAGAACGATAGACAGAGACAGACAGATAGAACGAAGAACGACAGACAGACAGACAGACAGACAGACAGATAGATAGATAGATAGATAGAACAAAAGAACGACAGACAGGCAGACAGATAGATAGAATGAAAGAATGACAGACAGACAGAGATAAATGAGCGATAGAATGAAAGAACGATAGACAGACAGATAGACAGATAGATAGATAGATAGATAGACAGACAGACAGATAGATAGATAGATAGAACGAAAGAACAACAGACAGACAGACAGACAGATAGATAGATAGATAGATAGATAGATAGATAGATAGATAGATAGATAGATAGATAGATAGATAGATAGATAGATAGATAGATAGATAGATAGATAGATAGATAGAAGAAATGTACTTATGAATACTTGAAACTGAACACAATGATTAACACAAACTTTATTATACTATGTGGAAAATTCCATGACACCAACAGGAAAGTCACTAGAAGGACTGAAGCGAGCCGTGGCATTGTGTGCTTCCCAAGTTATAATACGGCCGCCTAACTGTGTAAAGCAGCACAACAAAGCTTCTCTTTCTCCAGCACACAGAGATCTCTGTGATGAGTGTGGCGCTCTTTGTGGTCAGACCGTCCTTGTTAGCAGTTCCTCCATGCCCCGCTCTCACAGGAGCCATAGAGGAAGACGCTATCGCTCGCCGACACTGAATTCATTTAGGATGCAGCGAGGGAACGGTTGGGGAAAAAAAAGAGGACGGCGTGCTGGATGTGCAGCAAGTTTACATCCACGGGCGCATGGCAGCACTCCCAGACTTTCAGAAGACTTATAAAGCTCACTGCTCATTTGCTCACTTCTGCTGCAGATTTCAAAGCAAATAATGATGAGTTAAAACATTTGTACAAAAGTGATAGTTGGGAGCGACATATTTTTGAATTACTGTCGTCTTCATCAGGCAGAGAATTTCATCTGTTTTGGCACATGCATGACGGATGCTAAAGTTTATCAGCAACACAAACAACTATTTTCTGTTTTCTTATACAAACCAGAAAGGAAATAAAATCACAAAATGAGACAAAGTATATCTGAGAACTCCTGAACTATGGAAAAGCAACCTATGAAAAACAAGTTTCTTTTCATTTGGACTGCAAAACTATTGATTTTGAGTTTGAAAAACTCAAAACATTAACAATTACACTTGCTTGTTTCTCAAGTGTTCATGTTGACTGAATAGCTTTATTTCTCTACCTTGAGTATTTTCTCATTTTACTCTAGTTTTATTCTGTTTATTATTGATGCACTCTAGGAGTTTATTAGTGGGATTGTGTTTTATCCGCTACTAAGGCCGTGTGATATCCAAACTTCATTCTTTCTCTGGTTTATGAAGGAATAATGCCTCTCCAGATATACGACGCTATTGGCCGTGTGACTTCAGAAAACCTGCTCAGACCAACTTATGCTGAAAATATTAATGCAACGGCATGAAGAAATAACAAACCCAATGAGAATATTTCATGCTTTTGCAATACGATAAAATATACAAAACATTCTATGAAAGCTTCCCTCACTCCTCTCACATGAATCAGCTTGATGAAAACAGTTTCCTTTCCTGTGTTGATGCATTTGCTATTGAAATGGCTATTGAACACCTTTCAAAACATGTCACACATGCCAGCTTGTACTACGGAAAAAAACACATACACTTATAAAATAAACTGTAGTCACTTTTCAGTCAACTGATGCTTGAGAAAGGAAATAAAGTATGAGCAATAGCATAACCAAAGCCATGATTTTCTACTTGCTTTGTTCTCAAAGTTTAGGAGCACACTTGCAGAATATAGCTCAAAGCTAAAGCCAAAAAAAAAAACTCCTATTCTGATGTCATGGGGTTGCTGCATTGAATTTTGCACATGCAGTTTAACAGCAGAGTGTGCCATAAAGGTATGCCGGATTTTGTTAAAGGTATCCGTGGGATCTAAGACTGTCTCAAAATCTATTCAAAACAAGGTCCTTCTGTAAAGCGCAGACAGTGAGCCATTAGACGAGTCCAGACGGGCAGGTGGGTTGTTTAACACCTTCACAGTGACAAATAGGTATCAATAAAACATGCTGCATATGATGGCCAAAACAAGCTGAACACAGATTTACTGAGAGCAACAGCAGACTGCAAAAATGATACTCTTAATAATCACCAAATATCATCTTAAACAGGTTTATTTAAGAATATTGTGTGTGTGTGTGTCTAAAAAAAATGAATATTTTAACTTTGAATTAGGCTATTAAAATGTAAAAATATATTTAGAAATAAATATATTTATACAAAATATAATTTATTTACATATAAATGTATTTTTTTAATAATTTATAATTTAACAGAATTTTCATTTTTAACCATTTATAATTTATATTTTAATGTTTATAATTTTAAGTTAATATATATATATATATAGTCAAACCAAAATGTATTCAGACATCTTGAACATTTCATTCATTAATACAGTTTATTCACTATAGGTTAAACAAAATGGTAATAAAATATGACAAGATCTCAGAGTTAAACTGTCTCAGAAAAAATAATCTTAATTATGTCAGATAAAACATGGTCAGGTCAAAGTGTCTAAATAATATTTGGTCCCAAATTTTTATCAATTTTACTATTAGTCCACTGTATGAAGAATTTTTGGGTATAATATGTCACAGTTTACTTTATTTTGCTATCCTCACTTACATAAATGAACTATAGTGACCTGTAACCACTAGTAAAAATATATCCAAAATATCAAAAATGTTTTGGTTTGACTATATATATATATATATATATATATATATATATATATATATATATATATATATATATATATATATATATATATATAATATTCTGTGTATTTTACAAAAATTATATTTTAATAATTTATTACCTGACAAAAGGCAATTCTGCAATTCAGCAGAAAAGGGCCGCTGGATTTACTGGTTTAATTTTCATTTATTTTTTTTATTTTTTTATGTTAATTACAGTTTAAATTGTAAAATTTACAGGTTGTTCTGTAAATATATTTGCATTTTTACTGTATTTTTTATTATTCTGGCAACCACAGCTATCCATTTTATTTATACAAAATTTTGTTGCATCAAGAAAACGTTATTCAGAAACACCTTTGTCTGAAGACACCTGTGGTCAGAGGTCTTAATCTGGAGGAAATCAAACAGAAACAGTGGGATTAATAGTGAAGTGTATCAGAGAAGCTTTTATGCACAAGAAAATACAAATGAAATGATGAATGGTCACCACAGACATGGTGCGTCCACAGGCACGAGGCCAGATACAAATCAATTATGTGGCGGTTTGGCAGCGTTGCACCGTTCCAGGAGCACACGGACGATTCGTGCAGCACTAGGGATATGGATTCAGCGCTGGAGTGACACAATAGTAGATTTATCGCAGCGGAGACAAGATGCAATACGCACCAGGTGCGGCTCCTCATGGGCTGCCAGCAGTGTTATCATGTGCTCCTGTTGTTTAAGGTCAAGTAATGAATTATTTTATTCATTAAGGAGATATTAAATTGATCAAAAGTGACAGTAAACACATTTACAATGTTACAAAAGATTTCTATTTCAAATAAATACTGTTGGATCACAGTTTCCACAAAAATATGAAGCAGCACAACTGTTTTCAACATTAATAATAATCAGAAATGTTTCTTGAGCAGCAAATCATCATATTAGAATGATTTCTGAAGAATCATGTGACACTGAAGACTGGAGTAATGATGCTGAAAATTCAGCTTTTCATCAACAAAATAAATTACATTTTAAATTTTTACATTTTTTTTTAATTGTAAACATTTTAAATTGTAATAATATTTCACAATTTTTGTGTATTCTTGATCAAATAAGCCTCGGAGTGCAGATGAGGCTTCTTTCAAAAACATAAAACTTTTGAATGGTGTATATATATATATATATATATATATACATACACACACATACACATACATACACATTAAACTAATAATTTACACTAAATACAACTAATATAACCAGAAATACCATAACAAAGTTATAAAATGCAGCTTCACCATGAGGGTTTGGAATGAGGACGAGTACACAAAGTTTTTTGTTTTGTTTTGTTCATGTCAGCTAGTAGCACCACTATCAGTTACTTAGTTAGTTAAACGCCAACACTGGTCAGGGTCGAGAGAGAGAACGTCATCTGACAGTCCATTCAACATGAAGGACTGTTGACCCACCATGATAAGCGGGACATCACACGCCCCACAATTAAATAATTCAATTACATTACTGTTCCCCTCAGAACATCATTTTTATTTGTTTCAGAGATCATCCACCCCCACACATCTCCGCAACATCACAACAAGAGCAAACAGAAACTAATCGCAATACTGCTCGAGTTTCCAGACGCCACACGTCACAACACAAGCTTCGTATGCAAGCCTTTCAAGTCTGTAAAAATCCAAGCAAAGAAATGCAAGGGATAAATAATTAAGTACAGACAAATTGCTGCGTAACCATAAGCGTCTGACGGATCCGAGTTGAAAGGCTGAGTAAGATGCCGCCTTTTCCACTCCAGGTGTTGTTATCGTTCATCCATGTTTGAGACCTTGTGTGTAATGAGTGGTTTATCAGCACGTAACAGGCCGCCTTTAGTAGTAAATCACCAGCAGTAAACAAACCTAGGCGATGACGTGACACTGTACCTCGTAAGATAAAGCCATAATTAAACCCACAGCTCTTATCATCACACGGGGAATTATGTCATTTAAATCTGCGCCTTGTAAAATAGCCGCCTGAACCAATTACGGGAGGCTCGTATGTGTCTCTCTCAAATGTCATTTTCATTTCGAGTAGGAATCGTTTGGGTTGATTGCTGTAACCAAAGGGAAAAATTAAATCAGAAATCCATCTATATGTGTAATGGGGGTTCAGATCGCAGATGAAGGTTTGTTCTAACGGTCTTTATCTGATGTATTTTAGAGGTGACTGGAAAGTGTCTTTAACAAAGTTTGGATGTTTTATATTTCAGTTCAGCTGTGTTCAGTCATTCCCTACAAAGCTCATGTAAATAAATGTGGTAAACACGAAAATAGCACCATGGTATTGTCATGGGGAAAAATAATTACAAATTTAGGAAATAATGATATAAAATAAAATGCTAATTATAATAAATAAATATAGCTGCAAGCAGCAATTAAGGGGCCAAGCCCAAAAGAAGCATACAAGGAAGCTAGCAGCAGACCAACAATGTCATAATGGACTATGATAGCAACCGAGACAAAGACACTACATGCCAGTTTTGAAGTCCATCAGACCAACAGTACTATAGTTAAATTTAATTTCATGTTTTGTTCAATTATAGCACCACCAAGTGGTGCAGACCCACCGCTTTGTTGTGTGTCCTCAAAGTGCCCCCATACATAAGAGTGTCAAATTTGGTGAAAATATCTCATTTCGTTATAGACATTTATATGTATGAACACATAAAAAAATTACCCACACCTGATTTGATTGCATTTTTTGCCACTTACTATCAGAATTTTGACATTTGGCCATTACTTTATGGTCAACAACCTATATTTTCCTACGATGGTTTCGTCTCGATCAGTTTCTAAAATATTTGCAAATGTTGTTTAAATCGCTAAATCACAACTTTGCACTAGCCATAAGGCAAAACCTAGCATGTTTGGTATCTTTGGTAAACTTCTCAGACTCCTTCAGGGCATCGTGCCATTGATCCATACCGAGTTTCGTAATGATACATTTATGCGTTTGTAAAATACAACATTTTACTACAAAATTCAAATTGGCCGACACACAAAATGGCTGATATGGGAAAGTTGGATATAATTCGACTTGGCGTGACGCCCCAAATCTAACAAGACCACTATGATTTTTGAACAAACCGTTCAGCATTTTTTCATATCTCCGGACCAGTAGGTGGCGCTGTGCCAAAACACAGCTTGTCATGCTAGTGATGACATGGACTAAGTTTTGTCTGAATACAATGAAATTCATCTTGAATCCCACAACTTTTTGTCGACATGGTCTGAAGATGATCTGGTTTAATTTTCATGAAAATTGGAACAACGGCCTAGGAGGAGAGGCATTGATTCAGAGAAATTGGAGTGCTTAATTGTCCTCTATCAGTGTGCCAAATTTCATAACTTTCCCGCAAGTGGTTCTATGGGCTGCCATAGACTCCCAGAGCAGAAGAAGAAGAAGAAGAATGCCAACAGATACAATAGATGCCTACACACCTTCGGTACTTGGCCCTTAATAATGTGATTGTAAAATATGATCCAGATATTTCTTTGTGAGTTTTGTTGGAAATATAGCACAGTAACACCATGGTATTCTCTGCAGTAGCTTGGAGTACCATGTAAACACTATGTTACATGAATAAAATCATTTAGTACCATGAGCATCACATCTGATGTGTTTTCTGTAATACAATAATTTTCTGTTTTACAATAATGCTAATATATTATTTTAATTGAAAACAATCTTCAGATATACACTTAAGCAATTAAGGTAAATTACCAAGACATGAAATTACCATAAAACAAGGAAAGGAGGGAAAAGCATGTCAATTAGTTGTGATAACTAGCATGCATGCACAGACATAATTAAAACACACCGCTGTTAAAAATAACTGAGAGTGCACCGTCACAATGTGTATTAGCCTGTGTGTAGCTTAGATCAGATTTACCCCTGGCAATCTACATTACATGTCCAACGCCGGACACGTTCATTAAGCAGAAATGACCAGCGTTCCATTTGCCTCCAAACTATTCACCCATGACCGACAGAAAAGTCACGGCTTTGGACGCAGCGGACTCGCATCTGGCCAAAATTAGAGCGTGAAAAGGCACTGTTCCACCGCGACTCTGTTGTTGACGTCCTCTGCATCAAATGAGGACCGTCTGACCATCTCAAAACCGCACAAATGATGCCAAGGCAATGCCAGTGACCTGACCGCGATGTGTCAAGAAGGATCTCTCATATTCACCGCGCGGCGCACAACAACAACTGCCATCACATCAGAATAAGAGCTGAGCCATAGTGATTATTGTCACTCTGTGGAAAATCTCCCATCCTTGGGTTTTAATGAAGACAGGAGAATGCAGAGAACTGGGGCAGTCCAAGACCGGCTCAGACGAATTGTCGTGTCTCTCGGGTATTAACTTACAAAGCCCATTACAGCAGTAAGGCAACAGGGAAACGCATGCAAAAGCCCAGCGGCTCGTCCCACCCCTAATCTCTCCAAGATATGCATCATTGGATCAAATCCCACTGTATCCTCAGATTAAACGTGTGCGCTTGCAACAGTGTGACATTAGAAACAGATGGTCAAATCATAACTTATTCACAATGAAAAAGGGAGTTTATACGGCTCACAAGCATGCTGATTCTACAGCAAACACAGAAACACGAGCTCATGCCACACAATCTTGGAAAAACCATTCATTAAGGTTCCCTGGGGTTCTTTAGTAAAAGAACATTTAATGCCCAAAAAGAACTTGTGGCACAAAAAACTTATTTAAAAAATTAAGTAATTAAGTTAAATTAAACAGTAATGCTTCTTTCTGTTTGTTCTAGTAAATTATATACTTAAATACTCAAGTATTTAATATGCATGAAATATTGTGGCAATAAATGAAAAAAAAAAAATATATATATATATATATATATATATATATATATATATATATTAGTGGGTGCAGGACACTGTAGTTCATTTATGTAAGTGAGGATAGCAAAATAAAGTAAACTGTGACATATTATACCCAAAAATTCTTCATACAGTGGACTACCAGTAAAACTGATAAAAATTTGGAACCAAAGATTATTCAGACACTTTGACCTGACCATGTTTTGCTTAAGTGTTATCTGACATAATTAAGATAATATTTTTCTGACATGGTTTAACTCTGAGATCTTGTCATATTTTATTACCATATTTTCTAAACTATAGTGAATAAACTGTAATAATGAATGAAATGTTCAAGGTGTCTGAATAAATTTTGGTTTGACTATATATATATAGTCTGCACCAAAACCAAAAGAAATAATAATAAAAAAAATGTATTTGAGCTTAGAAACAGAACTAGCCACTTTTTTCTTTTACTGTGTGAACGTAGCCCTAGATAGACAGATACGCACACAAAACTTACAGCAGAGCACATTCAGAGCACATACACTTCAGGACACAGTGAGACACAAATCCAGAGATGATTAAAATCTGGATGTTCGATTGTCGAGGCATACATGCTGAAACAGCTGCCATATTTACAAATGTTTTTACGTAAGCATTCATACTTAAACCCCATCAAGCATCTCCCACACTATAATGAATGTTATCCTTTCTTAAAGAAACAAAAAACACAATATATTCATGTTATTATCACATACATATGTGGCATAATCTGATACAATCCAAAGCACATAATAACAGGCTGAAACATTCATCTGCATGCTATTGTAATGCACGTGTCCATATGCACTTATAAACAGCTCTATACATGCTGCATGGATCAGCTTTTGTGCTGTCACTAATTTACATTTCAACAAAAGTGCAGATGCTCTAGCGAAAAGGAAACACATTTAAATACTACGCATTATCAGTCTGAGTGCGTTTCTATATGAATGTACATCATTACTGATTTCAAGGCTAGAACATGCTGATCTAGATTCAATGCTCTCGTATCTTAATCTTATCTTATTAACCATGAGACGAGACACTAAGCGACCTCAGCACAGCTCCCTGAGGAAAATGATATTGCTCTTTCATAGCTCACGAGTCGTAATGAAGTTCTTAGTTTAGTGGACCACCGATATGAGTTTTTCAATGATGGTAGATACTAGAGAGGCTGATGTAATGCTGATTTAAATGTGATAAAAGATCATACAGAGTAGTGATGCACCGAAATGAAAATTCTGTGGAAAAAAAAAAAAAACGTTTATATATTAGTAATATATTTCTGTCATCATTTCTTCAAGTTAAACCAAAGTTTTATTTTGGCTTTTTTTTATTTTGGTGGTTTGTTTTAGCATGTTCAGTCGAGCCCTCCAAAACGTCTCAGGTTACATATGTAACCATAGTTCCCTGAGAAAGGGAACTAGACGCTGCGTCCGATAGGATCCCAAAGCAATCCTATCGTACACAGCGCGAGTTCCCTCGAAAGGGAACTCCATGTGCTTTCCGTTTCATCAAAGTAATGTCAGGGAGAAACAATCAACATATCAAAGAGATCTCATTGGTGAAGTTTCTACTATCACCCTTTGCAGAGCAGTTTGTGTGATTTAGTCGAGCTTTTAACTTCCTGTTTCACTCCCACCTGAGCTGTAGACCATCAGCCACTGGAGTCATGCAGCCTGACAGCAGGCAAGCTCTCTTTTTCTCTTTCTTTCTTTAATGCCACCATCATTCTGGTTCAGTCTATCACACACACACACACACACTGTCAGAGATAAACTGCACACTGTCACTGAAACGGCATGGAAAATTTCAATATATCTGCAATAAAAAATAAAAATAAAAAAAAAACTTTTTTTACTGCAGTAAGTTCATCATATGGATGAAGCGCCGTTGGTTCTGTGGATGAATGTCATGGAGTGACTTATCAATGCTAAATAAACATGCAATGGCAATCACAACTCTACTTCTGTAATGTCACTTTTTCTTATTTTTGATAAGAAAAAAAAAATTTGACTGATTTTATCCATTAGGAATTAATGCATGAATGATCATGGAGACAAGCTTTGGAACAATAAAATATTAATTAATTCATAAAGACAAACTTTGTGTCCAGAAAATACAATTGATTTGTATTACATTAATGAGAAGAATTTATTTGTTTGTTTGTTTGTTTGTTTAGTTGTTTGTTTTTGAATTATACTGATGAGAATTTCTGAGTGAAAAATGTGCTGTCATATAATGAAAGTTAAATAATTAAAATATTTAATGATAAATAATAATATAATATATCTTAAACAAAAAATGTGGGGGCAAAATATGATCCAGTTAAAAATCTACTTTCCTAATTAGTTTCATAATTCATGTTGTATTAAGAGAATAAATAGGAAAGTAAATCATAACTACTTCATAACTACAGTTATGACCGTAACTATATAGTAAATATTGTTAAATCATAAAAAACAACTAATATTGGCTCTTCATAATATTTATTTATCTACTATTTACCAAGTTACTTACAAAAACTTGCAAAAAATAAAACTGTGCTTTACTCTTTTTTAGAAATGTGTATATGAAATATATATATATATATATATTCTATACAGAGTACAGACACCATTTTTTTTAAATCAGTTTTCAAGTCTCTCTCCATTATTCAGGTCTACTTTTTGGGTGCAAAAAAATTAGATTAAATTTGAAAGGCTGACTCATATCATGAGTAATACCATCATTATTTCACACACCATCACCGAATAAAGACAGTATTCCGTGCGTGATTTCCCCTGAGGAGCGCCCTCGTCCTGGAGCCGCTGGTGGGGCGTACGATCGGGACCAAAAAGGTGCATCAGCGGATCTGATCAAAGCTTGCCTGAGATGGCAGGGCTCATGTCAAATCTGTGATGTAGGGTCGCCAGCTTGACCAACCAGCCGCTCACTCACAAAGTCAACACGCATTCCCAGAGATTGGAATTCCACAAGCTGCGGCGGGGCCGTCCGCAATAGCCATAATCAAATATGAATGGCTCCAGTAATACTGCCGTGCTCTCGAAAGATAGAGGTGAACAACGGGCAATAACTCAACAAGATGAATCATTTTCAGAGAGACGTTTGCAATTGAGGGCTTACTTTGATGGCTACCATGAGCGAAGTGACGATGGAGAGTTCATCCTATCAGTGGGTTATGCCTCTGAGGATCTGCGTGGGTTGCGTTTTTACTCTCTTTGGAGAGTTACAGACCACCCAGTCCTAGACTGGGAACAGGCTGGAGGCCTCCGAACATTACTAGGCAGAGTCTGAACACATGCAGCACCAGTACAGATGGGTTATCAGAGAAAAGCCTGTTGCTTCAGCCCTGAAGTGACCACAGAGGAATGGAAACCTACATAGTTCTGCAGTTTTAAAATTTAAGACCAGATGGTGTGTGAAAGTTTTTAAGAGGGAAGAGATGAAACCGAGAGAGAGAAAAAGACCTGAGATGAGAAATTACGAAATGCAAGTCAACATGAAATAACATCCACAACCCATTTTACTATGTTTTTTGTACAGCAAGACTTTTGATTTCATGTTAACTTCTGAAAGGAGATCTCTTTCATATCTTATATAAATAATATACGTCCAACTGCATTCGAAAAGTTGTAACTTCTTCCTGAGTCTCTCCATCAGCGTCGACTCCAGTTTGAACAATGTAAGGCTGAATACGTTACTCATTTTGGCTGCGTGAGATTCTCCAGCTTTGTTGTTGTTAAGCAACCGAAGCGTGAGCTGTTAAAGCTCCGCCCTCTTCTGGAAAGGGGGTCGGGAGCAGCAGCTCATTTGCATTTAAAGGGACACACACAAAAACGGCATGTTTTTGCTCACACCCAAATAGAGGCTAATTTGTCAAGCTATAATAAATGATCTGTGGGGTATTTTGAGCTGAAACTTCACAGACACATTCTGAGGACACCAGAGACTTATATTACATCTTGTAAAAGGGGTATTATAGGTCCCCTTTAATGACATTATAAACATTTATCTGTAAAGCTGCACAGAAACGATGTGTTTTGTGAAAAGCACCATAGAAATAAATTTGACTTGACATATTTCTTAGACAGCGCTGAGATTAAATGAAGAGCAAATGGAGCATTGTTCTGAAGTCTCCTGCTTCTCAGAGGATTGTCTGTGAAAAAGAGCCCAGAAATATAACATCCATCTCCTCTAGAGTTTCAGAAAAGATCTCAATGTTTCAAACTGTGTTTCTCAGATAAAGGCATGCAGAAGTCTCAATATGAACTCAACAAATTCTCCCAAGACCAAATGATCTGAGGTATTCACCATACTCTATATCTGCATCTTTTTTATTTCTTCTCCTACAGAATTAAACTAAGAACTGAGCAATGAAAGAGCAACCTTTGAGCAACCAAAATGTCTTCGGGGAACAATTACAGACAGCCTGTTTAGTGCTGGTTAATTACCATCGAAAATCTACCGCTTTGCACTGAATGCCATGAAAATTAATTATCGTTAATATACTTATTTATATATATATTTTTTGTGCGTCTGCCAGGAAGCACTGCGGGCGACGTACGGACCATTGACAGAGCAACAAAGCAGAGCAGCTCTCTTTCTCCAGAAAAACACATCCATGTCTGATGCAACTCATAAAAGAAGCCCGTGTGAGACATCCTAACATGTATTTATTGCCGTCTCCTCTGACAAATGCCAACTCATCCAGCCAAGCTAAATTACCATGGTAACATCCTACTGGATGACCAACATTGAGGAAAAAAAGAGAACTGCTCTCTGAAACTGTGAAGAGGGAGTCAATTTCACATTTGTTTATTTTCATGAATTCTCCTGCCAGTCAAAACCGGCCGATTTCACTTTCACGTCTCTTTATGATGATCAATCGTGTATAGTGGGATCCAAAATTCAGGAAAATGCTTCTGTTTTGTCTTTTTTTTTTTAGTCAATGTGTCATGCAACATTTATCATCAGAAAATATAATATCAGCAACAACTGGAATGAAAAGAGACATTGATATATTTATGTGAATTTGAAAACAACAGTCTGTACAGAGAGTCACATGACTGACTCATTTGCAACTGTCTGCACAACAACATTTATGAATTAAAGCTGCAAGCAGCGATGAAAGGGCCCTCGCACCCAGGCTCACCACCACCCGTTGGCCTTAGGAAAATGACATGCATGTAAGCAAGTAAATACAGGAGTCATTTCAAAGTGCCACACTTCCTGCTACCAACAGGTGGCGCTTTGACTGTAGCTGAATATTGCCTTGTAGATGTCTTCAGACCAGGACTATTATCAAACATGTGAAGTTTGGAGCAGATCGGACAATGTATGCCAACAACTTCCTCTTTCATGGCGAAACACCAGACTTTGTTAGGCCGCCACGGACACGCCCTTCAGCAAAAACTCAAGATCTTCACAATTTAACATCGCAGAGGCCTTTAGATTAGACTGACCAAATATGATGTTTATCTAATAAAATCTCTAGGAGGAGTTTGTTAAAGTACGTCTGGAAATGGCAAAAACTGCAAAAAATTCAAAATATCTCACTTCCTGTTGGGTTTTCAGATTTTGCAACCATCGACTTTTTTGTAGGTATTGGGCTGTTACATGTGTCTACCGAATTTCATACTTGTACGTGAAACGTAGCGCGAGAGGCGCTTAATTGAAATTTTGTAGGTGGCGCTTTCGCGCCATTTTTCCACACCTAATTCTGAAACTCATATCAGATGTAATTTTTTACCACTTCTGGCGTGTGCGCATGAGTTTTCAAGCTTGTTTACGCCCTCAAAAATGCGATTAATTTCAGTTTACATCTGCTTCCTTCATCCACTTCATGGATCTGATTTGTTAAAACTGTTCCATTTACACTTGGCCACATAAATGTGTCTCGGCAAAACGAATATAAATCCTTATCTTCATTTCCTGCGCTATATGCCAAAATTTAAGTTGACGAAAGAAACAGATATGCACTGCATTTTATTTATCATCAGCTAATTTCAAGATCAAAGACCGCAATAGGACCGAGAGCGTCATCAGCAGTGGTACGATCATTTCCACATTCATCCGAATATATATGAAAATGGTGTTTTCATTTCAAAACGCTCTTCGTCTACACTAGCGTTTTTTTAAGCGTTTTCCAAAAGTTTTTCGTTCACACTGAAGCGTTGGAGAACGCTACATTCACCGTACTATGAGTGCATAATCCCTCATTAAAGATGGAACAAGTTATTTCTTCTGGCAAGATCATTTTATTTAGCAAAGCATCGCACCATTCACTGATGCATCCAGGTTGCACTCACTCACCATTATATGTTTGGTCTAAAACGCAACTGCCCTCACGCTTTGCAAATGCGAGTAAATTTTCTGTCAACTTTGCAGGACTGTGATATGAAGAGTGTGCAAAGTAACATATTTTAGCAACCGTGTGAAAGTGAATAGCACACAACTATGAAATAAAAAATTGAAATAAAAATTGAAATGGTAATTGTGACTTTTTATCTCACAATTCTCACTTTTTTTCTTCCAATTGCGAGTTTATATCTCACAATTATGACTTTTTTTTCAGAATTCAGAGATATAAACACAATTGCGAGTTATAGTCAGAATTGAATCAAATCGAATCAAAATCGTGATTTGGCTTAGTGCAATTATGACATTACAAAGGCTGCGATTTATTCTGATTTTTAATTATATAAATATGTACACAGCATGTTAGTGAAGAGCTGCTCTGTGATCAGTAGTAAATGACGCTCCATCTGAAAGCACTGCATTTGAAAAAGCAACCCACGTCAAACATAAAGACTTTCCAAACATGAGAAGTGTTAATGAACTTCTTGTCCAATATTTAATGACGTGTTTTTACTCCAAACTCCCTTCATAACGTCAGTTGAGTGTTTGAAATAGCATTTTGATTACCATTGCATTATAAATACACTTTATTATTATGAAATGGTCTAAGAAGGCTTGAAGAACACAAATAAACCATATATTGTTGTAGTCGACTGTTTATTACATTCATGTTTAATCAATCAAAGCATTTCTATCTTCTTTTTATTTAGTCACAGCTATAGTATGATGTCCGTAGGGGATTTCCTGGAACGACGTGCGTTATATCAAAGCCACTAGACCTAAAGGCAACCTTTAGCCAAAAAAGCGTAACAGCTAATGCTAATGTTCCGGCTCTGGCGGTACGCATAGGCGGTATACTTTCTCTACAGATAGTTAGATACCCTCTCATCTCCCTATGATATACAATTTCTGGTTATATTTCGGTACTTCTACGAGACATATTTGGAGTATCTGCTCAAGGGCACCCTCCAGCGTCTAGTATAAAACAGACATGTTTAGCACCAAGTAAAACTCACTCAGTCCTATTCTGGGTAAAAATAGGAAAAATAATTATTCTCTCTAAAGAACTTTGAGGGAAACGTATAATCAATATGTTTTTCTCCAGTGTACAAAAGTGTACAGGTTTTTGTTTTTTTCACAGTGGATGCATAAAAGACATATTTCATATTAAATACATGGACTTTTGATTTTGCATACCTCCTGACAAAAAATAAAAAAATACTGTCACAGATTTTTGTCATAACAATAAAATATTTTTTTTTTAATAAATCCTCTAGACCTTTCTAATTATTTATAGTCAGCGTTCATGCTTGAAACCACAAATGGTGGACATGCTGGTTTTCTTAGCAAAAAAAAAACGTAGTTTCCTAGTTTCTGACACTGTTCTAATTTTAGTTATTTGAGAAACTTTAGTCTGGGTTGTTTTTTATTGTTTTGATGGTTTGAATACCCACATTAATATTTGTTTTCCCATATGTCTGTTCTAGAGACATGTTACAGCTTTTTGATAAAGCTCTAATTAGTTTTCTTTGGAAATATGTTTCAAATCCACACTGAATGCGTTTATGAATGTAAAGCATTTGTGAAAATCGTGATTAAAATCAAAATCGCAATATTGATCAAAGAAATCATGATAGGTTTTTTTGTCCATTTTGCACAGCTCTAATTGCAAGTCTATATCTTGCAATTCTGACTTTATAAGATGCAATTGCAAGTTTATATTAACTGAAAGAAGCTTGCATACATAACAGGCACAATACCGGTATAAACATGAATATTAATGGCTAGTATGCATCACATGACTAAACACACTGTAAACCTGAATAAGTTGGGCTAACTCAAAAAAATTGAGGTAATGAGTTACATCAAATTTTTTAAGTTATGATGTTCCCAATTTTAAGTAAGCAGAACTATCAAGTTTTGAGTTTGTAGTACTCATGCATGATAATTCCTCCTAACTTGAAGTACTGAGTTAGCTAACTCATACATTTTGATAGCAATTAGCATAAAATATTTAGTTAATTAACTTTTTTATTTTGAGGTCTTCCAAATCAAATTAGTTATTTACTTCACTGTAAACCCGAATAAGAAAATTCAGAAAATTTGCTAACATGTTAACAATAGCATGGTATAGCACTTACTGAATAAGTACAGCACCTTAAAACATGTAACTTACCTGCTCTCAAACCAAGCCGCAGGCGCCACTTGTCACCATGACGGTAACTCTCTAAAAACCCACATTATCCGAAACTCTTCTAAATTAGCATAACAAAACATTAATCACTACTAAATCTCCCTTACCATTAATTTTTCACAAAAAAAAAAAAAATCATTATATAACACTTAATTTTAGTATTTACTCTCTCTTTCGAGTGCCATGGGCAAAACATGCTGGGAAATAGAAATCCCAGCCCAGTTTCAGTTAAACTTAAGTCAGTCTAAATTAAAAGAAATTAGTTCATACAATTCAAAACAATAAAACAGTTCAGTTTACTTAAAATAGGTCAGTGCTGTGAACGCAAAAGAAAAAGAGAGTTCTAAATACTCATAACAGTTAATTTAACTGAACTAATTTGTTAAATTTAAGTTTGTCCTACTCAAAACAATTAATTATTTACTTAATAAATACAGTGCATGCTATATTGTTTTCAAATACCTTCGTATTCAAAGTCCACACTACAACGTGAAAACGGCATTATCAAATGCAATGGGCCATATCTGTGGCAAATATCGGCTATATATCACGCTCTCACGCATTTATTTTTTCACCATTTTTAGCAGAGTAAATTTTACATATGTAGCTTCAACAATCAGATGCATTTACACTTTTTTTTTTAAAGCGTTTCGGAGGGATTTACACCTGGTCTTTTCAAATAGATATCCGCTCAGAGAAAGCGTGTGAAGTGACGAGGTGTAAACAGGCCCTTAGTGTTTTGTTAATCAAAGTAAATCAGAATTACGAGTGCCATAAGCTCAACACTTCCTACATTACAAGCTAAAAGTAGTATGTCTCAAAGAGGTCTTAAAAGATTTCACTGCGCGCTTCTTCTACCACTACATGCTAAACATGAATAATTAAGCATCCACAATGCTTTTGGGGCTCTGTTGCATGGCAGAATCATTTTATTTGGTTCATATTCAAATAAAGACTCATTCTCAAGGGTACCGCTTTGAATAACAGTAATACAGCCTGACAGAGTAATGACAGTAATTATTGAATTATTGTTGTGGTGCTCCAAAAAACGCACTTGAAAAAGCCACTTGACCTGCATGTAATCACTGTTACCTGAAAAAAAAAACAGACTTTTCATTTTATTCCACTGCTGTTTGCATGCTTCAGGAATGAGGCACGTGTAGCAGCCAGAGAATAATGACAGAGGCAAACTCGGTACAAAGTAAAGCTGTGTTCATTCTAATAATACACTCTTTATTTCAAAGGTATAAAGTGTTGTAGATAACACAATGAGGGTGAACTGAATGAAAAACGTGGTTTAAAAGCAAATCAATATTCCTGTGCTAATGTGTGCAAAACATCATAACTTGCTCTGCATTTAAAGCTACTTTCCTCGTCTGCTGATGTCACTATGGCCACACAGTGTTATTGGATGATGTTAACAAACGGTCAAATAGAACATTCAGGTCTCGCTACATTCTGATATGGAACTCACACTTTTCATAATCCAAATGCAATCAGTTCTCAACGTATAAAATCCAGCCATAGTTTTCTCATAAAATATCTTGTTTCACTCTGAATTACGTCACATTACAGAAGTAATCAAAGAAGACTCCAGTGGTCTCGCTAAAATACGCACTTCTGATGTTGCTCTTGTTCAGTAAATACATATCAGCACATATAAATGTCAGTTATCTTGCTTTTTATTATAAATAAAAATAAATATATATGTGTGTGTAGATATATAAAGTCAAACCAAAAATTATTCAGACATTAGATATATATATATATATATATATATATATATATATATTTTTTTTTTTTTTACTAGTAGGTGCAGGACACTATAATTCGTTTATGTAAGCGAGGATAGCAAAATAAAGTAAACTGTGACATATTATACCCAAAAATTCTTCATACAGTGGACCACCAGTAAAATTGATAAAAATTTGGGACCAAAAATTATTCAGACACTTTGACCTGACCATGTTTTGCTTAAGTGTTTACAGTTTAACTCTGAGATCTTGTCATATTTTACTACTATTTTTTTTTTAAATATAGTGAATAAACTGTAATAATGAATGAAATGTTCAAGGTGTCTGAATACATTTTGGTTTGACTGTATATATATATATATATATATATAAGGGGTGTAACAATATATCGTGTCACAATATATCGCAATACAAAAATGCAACAATATGTATTGTGGATAGTGACAATATATATTGTGTATAGTTCACCCAAAATAAAAATTACTGTGAGAAAAAAAAATCAAGTTTACAGAGTTTCAGTGTCAGTACTACATTAAACTACTGCATAATGTTGAATATAATGAACAATAATGCTGATAATGCCAAATGTCTTGTGTTACCAGTAAAAAGTGGCTTACATAATTTTAAATATATATAGTCAATGACAGGGTGCGAGCATATTCATATTTTTCTGCATTTTCAGCTTCAGAATCATGAATATTTTTATTCTGGTATCAACATTGTACTGTGCATTGGGTTACCAGAACCAAGTCTATTCATTTCCATTTTAATCAACAGTTAATTTTTTTTAACAGTTAAGTTTTGCAATAATATCGTATCGTGAGTTCAGTATCGTGATATGTATCGAATCGTGACATGAGGGTATCGTAACATCCCTAATATATATAAGCATTGCAAAATAATTTTACGTTTATTTACATGTTATAACACATCATAGTATCTTCATGCCTTATAGTTGCATTTAGCAGATTAGAGCGGGGCGATAATATAGTTCACATTGTTCAAGAAGACACAGTATGCAGATGAAGCAGGATAAACTTGTACACTGTAAAAAAAAATATTTGTAAAACAAGGATTATCGGAGAACGTTCGATTTCAGTCTTTTTTTACATCAAAATTTCATGTTTAATTCAATGTTATGGCCGTTTCTTTGAAATTATTTGAAAGCAAAACAAAATCACAATATAAATTTGTATATATTTATTTTAGAATCATAAATCTTTGATTATTTTAAATGAATAAACGGATCCCGTTTTTTTAAAGTGACCTCAGACATTTTTGGACTCCCTCCTTTCTATGTTCAGAGAGTCCCTACAATAGAAATACTGTACATGAAGCCATGCTGACTCTAAGCTACAAATACATAAAGATTCAATTAAGTTTTTAATATGTTTACCTTTACAAGAAGATGAAGCTGTTATCAGTGCTAAATGTTAAACAAACTATTCTGTTCTGCTGTGAAACTTCATCACATTCACGTCGCCCACTCTGCTTTACAGCAACAGTGAGAAAGCAGCCGTTGTTTCACGGGCAACTGGGTGAAAAGCCCACACAGTCAGGAAGATGGCGAGGCCGGAAACGTGGGGGGTCACGTTCCTTTGGCATAAACCGGATCTCGGAGCAGGTGTGGGACCGTAACACAGCAGATAATTTAAGCAAAGGTCTGCGGCAGAGGTACCTAAAGCAGGTGCAAAACTGCAGCGGCGCTCCCTGAACTACACTGCCAGACCGAGATCAATTAAACGGGCCTGATGGTCCTCCTTCCAGGAGTCATAAAACCTCTCTCATTTGTAACCCATGTCTGTCATCTCTACCGCCCCTCAAGCAACATACATCAACTTCCCCCACCCTCGCAGTCCCGCTGCGCTAAGGTTTATACTCCGACTCAGTAAAAGGTAATCAATGTTGTCCGTGGCATATCGCTTCTTCCACACGATCTATCAAAGAGGGCCGCGTGTCCGAGCCCTGAGTCTAAGGACCCGAAGGCGACGCCAGTCACGAGACATAAATCAAGACGAATCTATAACACATTAGTTTATGTGAGTTTGCAGCATGTATGTTCTTGTATGTGGACAGCAGCACTGCTGACAGGCCTCTGCAGTCGCATTATGGGCGGCAATGCGGCGCATTATATTGCATATCAACATAACTGTCAATAGCACTCAGCAAATGCATGGGAATGCAATGACACTCATAAATACGGCCATAGAGTGAAAGCAGCCGATAATTCACATCACTCTGTTTATAATTGCAGGCTGGCATTAAAAATTAATGTGATAATTACATGCGAGCTGGAATGCGCTGACGCAACTCAGGTTTCATTAGCGGCGGATAATCCGAGGGTGCGACGCTTTAAGGACATACATCAGTCACCTAATTGGATAATCTAAATCACTGATTGGATATCGAGTTCCAATGCGGGCTCCAAGGGGCCCAGTGGAGAGCTGAGTAAATGACAACAATCAGTGAGAACAGAGCCAAGGCGCTTGAGGATTAAACCGAGATCATGTTGACACACAACAAAGGGGCAAACAGCCACCGGCTCACGAAACTCTGTCAACACGCTTTCACAGACTGCCTCCCGAGCTAAACTGAGTTTTTCCCACACACGAAGAAGACATGAAGGCGTGTGCTTGCTCTTATCGACGTGGATAAGTATCACGCGGTCAGAGCTGCCTTGCTCTTACTGGAAACTACAAGATAAACGTGTAAACGTGAATGTGTTTAAGCAGTCCAAATGCATAGAAAATCAATCATGGATGCAGAGATAGTCTGCTCAACTAATAGTGCCGTTTCATTACTTACTGTAAAAAGACCATTCACTTTGCAAGCACAAGTTAAAACGAATACATCTACCGAATAAAGAGTGTCACCCCTATCTATGGCAAAATTAACAATTAACCATTCTATGCATTAGATCTCTAAAGCATATCATATGCATGCATGCATTACCCAATGCAGACATAAAGAAAGTTAATTACTGACTTAATATGAATAGATTTTGTTCATATATTCTATACAAAGCATGACGTAATTCAGATAATCAAAGGGCATGCTACATCAAAATACTGTTTTGGTCATAATCATAGAGCCAAAATGTTATTTTTGGAGAGTTTCTGAACATTAAAGATGCTTTCTTCATCCTCTACGCAGTCAACTTGCATTTAGTCAAGCATGAGACCATCACTTGACTATTATAGAAAACATTCCTCGGTTTAAACAATGACATGTTAGTTACACGGGTTACAGTGTTGAAAAACACAAGCCTATAAAATATGCACAGAAATGTCATATTTCAGAATATGCACATCATGCTGGTTAATATTGCAAAGTTGAGAACTGTAGCACCTTCAGACAAAATGTTATTGACAATACTCTAAATTATCTACCAAACCAATAATCAATAATTTCCAGTCTAATTGAGCAGATTTAGATTCTGATCAATAGGTGATCGCTCCAGTAGCACACTAAGGAGCCAAGCCTCCGTTCACTCAAGTTCAATTGATATTTCTACAAAACACTGCTCATTTTTTAATACTGACCTGATACTAAATTATGAGTTACAGTGGTGGAAAAATTCAATCCATGGTCACTGTAACCTTTAAAATATGCATCGATCAATGCAAAAGAAACACAGAAACTCGTGTATTTCAGACACAAACAGTGAATACAGGTAAAATGGGATAAGCTTATATGCATCATGTCTATAATGATTTGTTACTAAAAATGATACATTTATATGTTCATACAAAAAATAAAAAAAAATAGTGTATTCACCCTATATATTAACTGCATTTGTAAACAGTAGCCTATGTAAAGCCTATATATTTTGGAAAATACTGCTAAGTTGACAGATAGACAACATGTTCTGCCAAACTAATCTATAAAATAAACAATCATTTCGGTCTATATCAGCAGATTTTGATAATAAACAATAGATGATCATCTCAGCCGGTGTCTAAACAATATATAGGCAACTCTTTTCAACTTTTCATTCTGGCAAACACATATCGATAATTCCGGAAACAAAAGACGCATTGAAGATAAAACGTCTTATTGATTCAGACACAAACTACCGGCAACAAGTTGCGCGTAACCCTCCTATATACGACATTATCTGCCTTACATACACATCTCCAGCCGTGTTATACATCTCAATAGATGTTCTACATAAGAATCCGAGAGTTGGACACATACAGCGGCTTTACGTCTCTGTAAAAGCATAAGTTTATGGACAGGAGCTTTACCTGAAGCGCAGTCACAATGAGGCCTCGGCTGTGGATTTTACGCACTGTGTTCCGCGTATTTCGTGCTGCTCCTCTATAACGGTACGATCCTCAATGCGGCTCGGTGTGAGCGCTGGGGACAGACGCGATGCGATGCGCTGCGATGCCTGCGCTCCTCTCCGCCGGCGCGCGTGATGAGAGTCTCTTCTGTCTCCAGCGCGCGCGTCTGACAGCAGCGCGCAGCCTCATGCGGCGATGAGCAGAACTGACTGAATAAGAGCAGGACTGAGAGTTCGCATACTGCTGTTTGCACGCTTGTGTTAACCCTCTATGCATGCGTTATGACAAAAATGTTTCATTTACCTTTCTTGCATAAAATGAACCTCATTCATTTTTCATTGCACATACCTTTTTTATGTTTTTCTCTGATTATGATGCTGTCAAGATGTTTATATTGCATCTTCTTGTACATGAGTACAGTAAGTGCTCCTATAAATCAGAAAAAAAAAAGAAAAAAAAAACGTTAGCAAAGCTTCTTATTCTGGCGAATGTGCATTTTCTGATATTACAATAGCAAAATGCATTCAAATTAATAATAAAAAAAAAAAAAATCAAAGAACAGTGGTATTAAAACATATTAGCCTAATACACTAATCATTATGCACAACCGATTATAGCACTAAAAGATATAAGTAAACTTAATTGGGGAAAGCATTTAAAAAGGCGTAAGTGGAATTACTTGTAATTCAATTCCTTACTGAACTTTTGACCATTAGGTGGTGCTGTCACTAAATTGATACTGGGTTATTGTTATGGCATTGTAACGATGACACATGATATATCATATAGATACTAGCTACTGCTTCTGCAATAAAAGGATATTGTAAAAGTAGTAAGAATAATGTAGTATGTTGTTCCTAATTAATCATCATACAAAGTTTTGTCAATACAAACAAACCCGGTTCCTGGCATCTACATGTAATTATATGTGTAACATGTGAATGGTCTGGACAATTAAAACGAGTTCCACAGCTTTTGGCTACCCAAATTTTAGGTCAAATCAGGTTTGCAATATATTTCAATATGGTGGACGTGCGACGTGACCAATACTGGAGAGATGGGCGTTACTTTCCATATGATCTTGTTTTTGGCATTATGGTGTAAATAAATTTAACATAGCCTATATTCATTTTCCTACCAAAAAAATGATCAACTAACAAATGGCTTAAAAGGATTGTGGACAGCGGGGAAAAGTAATGCTCAATACATATGATAAATTACTAATGTAGCCTAATCATGCAACAACATAAAAAAAAAAATGGTATTGCAAGAACTTCACTCAGAAATTGCTACGATCTCCTAGTACTGCGTATATATAGCACAAGTTTATGTTTGTATTTGGTGTGCTATTATTTATATGCTGAAATTACTTTTTGTGTGCATATGTTACGCAGTGGAAAATTAATTGACAGAAATTGTTTTGGCTTTACAGCAGCTAAGAAATATTATTATCAAGCTAAAGTATGTTTTTTTAAAGTAGGAGTGAGGTTTAGGGGGGTCAGTGTAACGGAGGCCAGCTAGTAGTCGCTGTACAAGAAAACCTCACTCCTCTGATCTCAAGAGATGCTCTAGCGACTGATGCTAAAGGTCGCAGCCTTTAGCCTCCTTGTTAGAGCATCCGACTCCCACGCCAGAGACCCAGGTTTGAGGCCCACACAGAGCGGGGCAAGTAGGACCTGGGTGAGGGGTTACATACGCACGCCAACAAATTGCGTATCGTATGCCAGTGGTAATTTCTGCGTATATATAGCACACAAAACAGAAAATCGTGTTATTGGTACGCACTTTCATGACATTGTGCTCTAAATTTCACAAAATAATTACAAAGAAAAGGCAAGTGAATTAAACATGCACATTTTAAGGAAGTTTTCTTGTAAAACTTATAATCTTTGAAAAATCTTTTTTTACAGTGTAGTTAGGATAGATGGAAATAAAGAAATGGCCTAAATGGCAAAATAAATATGTGAAGCATAGTCCTATTGCATTTCAAAAACCCTGTACTGCCAAAAACAGTATAAGAAGCAGTTCCTTGTTGAACCAAAGGTGATGCAAAGAACAAGTGATGAAGAACCATTATTTTTACTGCTGGAGCCTACATAAAAGAGAACCAGAAAGACTGTGGATGGGGGAAGGATATCACAGACGCGACAGCAGATTTCCTTTTTCTCCCGACAGGAGCAACACGACATAACAAGGCCAGCAGATAGTGGCATCATTTACCTTGTGTCGGGGGTTAAGTACCCAGCTGAGGAGGTCTTGATCAATATCTCACCTAGCGGTGAACCCGCAGAGGCAGGCACTGAGCGAAAGGTGAAATACTTTCTGTACGTCACAGCGAGAAAAACCAACAACACCCTTGAGATTTTATCTCACACAATGTTCCTCGGTGTAGTCGAATGCAAGAGAACCGGTGAAGGTTTTGTGCTTCTGATACTCATTTCTTGAGTTCTGTCATATAAAGGGAATAGTTCATCCAAAACTAAAAATTCAGGATCTAGAACCAATAATGTTTTACATCAAATTCAATCCTTCTGTTGAAAAGTTTGAATATGCAAAAGAACAAAAGAAATTGCAGCAGATTTTAAGCAAATAACAACTTAAATTTCAGTCATTCTGCATGACTTGGAATTCAGCTTGAGACATTTGGACCATTTTTAATACTTTTTGGAGCTTACATTACATGGTCACTATAATTTAACATGTATAGCAGGAGAGCTGTCATTCAAAATTTTCTCCTTTTGTGTTTTGCGGGGGAAAATAACAGCCTACAGGCTTGGAACAACATGAAGGTGAGTAAATAATGACACAATTTTCAGCATTAATAAATCAGCAACATTGTTCAAAATGTATTTCTTGCTCAAAACCTCACAGTTACTGTGTGACAACTAGCCCCAGTCTCCCTTGCATGCCCTGAATATCTGGAGAAGGAGAATGAATCAAATTCTAATCGATGTAAAAATCTCTAAACCGCAGATTGGTGGTGCTAGAGCATCTTTCTCACTCTCTCTCTCTCCATCTCTGAATGTTACAAGTAAGTTACAGCCCTGTTTTACCCATAACATACCTTGACTTACGGATGCGGTTCATCCATCATTGTCTCCCATGAATTTGCTTGTCATATTTTATCCCTCCCTCTCTCTGAAGCCTTAAATATCTTGTCTTGGGAAATGCTGACTATAGAAATAGCTTCTGAATATTACATGTATATTTTTGTTTGCAGGATGTTCTAGGCGTGGAGTCCGTAATCTTTCAGACCTGACCAGCAGAGGAAAACAAATAACTCTCGTAGTGATCAGAGACGCGTTCATCATGCGGTCAATGAACAGATCACCGCAAAAGGCTAAACAAATACTTTAGCAATGGTCTAATTCTGTTTGTACTTTGGATTTACTCCACCAGAAATCTGCATGTGTGTAACAGTATTGAGGAATGACTAACTAAAATAGAGTTGCTCCTGACTAACTATTTACTAACTATTTCAGTTGCCTAACATTCAGCCATTTTTCCAGTATTAAACTACATTTCTTTCCAGTAAACTAAATTATTGTTAACTAAAACTATTAAAAAACATTTTTGGGTAACACTTTATTTTAAGGTGACATATAGTTACACGTTACTACATGTACTTACTATAGTAAGTACAGTAAATTATATATAGTTAACTAACCCTAAGCCAAACCCTAACCGTAACTCTTTAGTAGTTAATTAATATTACTCAGTACTTATGTACTGTACTATGTAACTACATCACCTTACAATAAAGTGTAACCCATTTTTGTTATTTTAAATAAAACTGAAATAAAAAATAATAATATTAATAAAAATGAAGAAAAATTAGATAAACTACATTAAAACTAAAAAATTTAACTACAGTATAATACTATACTATAAAAACTATATACTAAAGTATTATATATATATATAATAAGTATTATATTTATTGCAATTAATTAAAAGATCAGTTAAATGCGGTCACCCTAATTTTGTGTCAGATATATTGCAGATTAAACAGTAAATACATTTATAAAATATAGCAACTATCGGGGTTCAAGCGCTTTAAAGGCATTTAAGCACATGCGTAAAAAGGTATAACATTTTTAATTAGCAAGCCTGTAACCATTACGATCACAGATGGAAAAGACCATTTTACAGGCAATTTAACATCGGAAATTTATGGTTTATAAAGCTTTTTAACGGACTAGTTCGCCAAAGTTGGTTGAATTTTCAATATTTAACAAACGATTCAATGGACCTAGAGGCAAAGTTGCTCAGAATGAGGAGTTCTGAAAAATGCAAAGGCGCCAATTTCTTTCAAATTTCTCACAGGCCTCTAGGGCCGTGAGTTTTGTTCCGATCGGCTGCGTTAATCTTGTCTGATAGCTGCTCAGAGTTCATTGGCCGATGACAGACATGTTTTTTGAGACAAAGGACAAAGACACTGCATGCCAATTTTCAAGTTAATCGGACTGAAGTAATTATAGCTGTTTTTTATGTTTTTTTCCTGTTATAGCACCACCAAGTGGCTAGTCACCGCGTCCTTTTTCACGTGACCATGGAATGAGCTCTTACATAAGTGTGCCACGTTTGGTGAAAATATCTCATTCATTTTAGTTATAGCCATTTCAGTAAAAGTGGCTCCACCCACATCGAACATTTTGGAGGCCCTTAGAGACCATGACTCAAACTCTTCTTTTTTATAATTATTGACAATCCAACCCAATCTCACGGCAATTCGTACATATTTTACGAGGTGTCTAATTCGTACTAATTCATACGACCTCACTCGTACAAATTCATACGTTTTTTTTTTGCTAAATCGTATGTATTTCACGAGATGACAAATTCGTATGACTTCATACGAATGACCTACCCCAAACCCCGCCTCTAAACCTAACCATCACTGGGGTTTAGACAAATCGTACGAATTCGTACGAGTGACGTCGTATGAATTCATACGAATTAGCCACCTCGTAAAATACGTACAAATTGGTCGTGAGATAGTGTTGGACAATCAGACTCCAGAGAATCTTGCAGCACTGGTTTGGTTCTGATCGTGGCCAAAACCTAGGACTAGTTCACAAAAGTAGTAAATAAATACCCGAAAATTTTGAACAACGAGCAAATCCTTGAGCCTATGGAGTTATAAGCGATATTGTACTTTTGACCGCTATAGCGCCCCCGTCAGGCCGATCAGGGTGAGGCTTGGTGATGTCTTAGGCGGTGTGAGTACTACCAGCCCTCAAAGTTTCAAGTCTCTACGACTTACGGTTTGGTCTGCCTGATCACTTTTAGAGAAAAATGCTGATCCTTGGAAATGTTAACAATTACAAAAGGGTTTCAGTGCTACGTGCTTGAACCCCTAAAAATATTATTCCCTTATTGAGTGTAGTTAGCCAGAGTAACTACTTTTACTAAAGAGTAGCTTGACTGCAGTTTAACTGCTTTAAATTATAAGTAGCTTGGTAAACAGTTTCAAAGTAGCTTCCACAGCCTAATGCAAAACCAGCATCTGTGACAGAAACTGAATTTACATTCTCTTTCTAAGAGAAACTGTGAAAAGGAGAAGATTAAAAAATGTCTCTCCATAGAGTGCAGCTTTGCCTTTACAAAGTCTGAACAAAAGGAGAGAGAAATATGGAAAATCCCTCAACATCTTGTAGAAATGGTGTTAGTCATTGACGTGCCGTCCTCAAAGTCAGCAGCAACATGAAACGACAGGTCTGGACTGATGGAAACAAAGTGACCGCAGTGATCTGGGACTGGATGGTGCTAAAAGGTTCTTGTGCACGACAGAGGTTCAATCAACCAGCCACATCAGAGACCCTGAGAACGCAGCAAAATGAATACCTTTTCAATTTTTAAAATACCAAAATTATTAATAAGTGTAAAAACCACCCACCTGCCCAAAGACAGAATGCAGTGAAGATTTTGTGCTTCATTTCTTGCAGCTCAAGCAAATCTCTCGCATCACTCTTCATTGACACTGGAAACTGCACATCATCGCAGAATGTTCATATAAACAGACCTGTCAGCTTGCACATTAAAAATCATTAAACATTAAAAATCAACCTAGGCTCAATGAGAAAAAAAGACATGCTTTGATCTAAAAACTTACATACATACAATCAGAGCTCGGTAGTAATGGATTACATGTAATCTGGAAAAAAAAAAAGATAAAAAGAATCTGCTGAGGCTCTTGTTGGTGAATAGAATATATTTTTTGGAATATATTTTTCTTTGTATCTGTCAAAATAGCACAAGATTATCCTACAATATACGTGACATCAAATAAGGGTTAGCACAAAAGTAATCTAAATGTAATCCAAAAGTAGTCAGATTGCGTTACCTAAAATGTATAATCTAATAGATTATATTACTGATTACAAATTTTGTCATGTAATCAGTAACTGATTACAATCCATAAATAATCTTGCTAGCTCTGCATACAATTCACTGTCCCCACAGGCACGTTTTTCCAATAAGCCTGGGTTGTTAAAAATGGTTCAATTTCTTTGTTTCTTATTTATTTTTCAACAGAAATCTATTGCTATGGACTGGCCAGCTAACAGTGAACGTTCTCAGAACTTTTGCTAACGTTCTGGCAAGGTTCTCTCAAAATTATGAACAAACTTTCTTACGAAATGTCATGTAGCTTTTAAGTTGCAAAACTATTTTACTGATTAATACGAGCAGCAACTATTTTACTGATTTTTACTGATTAATTCGAGAAGCACACAGACAACACGTTTCTGTGCAAGTATGTGTCCGAACTGTGTGTATTTGAGTGAGAGAGAGAGGGAAAGAGTATGCGCTTTCAGTACATAATAAAACGTATTTTTGTGGCAAAAACCATGACAATTATTTGTTGTTTTTATCCTACTGTTTACTATATTTATTTGCTCAGTCGGTGTCGTTGTGAAATAACTAAAAACATTTGGCGAAGTGATATGGAACTGTAATGCGGTCAAGATCTGCCTGGAACTACTTTAGCCATGCGAAAATAATTGCACACCTTAGAACGTTCGTCAACCAATCAGATTCGAGCATTCAACAGCCCCGTAACATAATAAGGTTCTCAAAATGTTAGCTCAAATACATTATTTATACATTGTTCATGCGTAACCCCTCCTGTTCTAACCGGCCACTCTAAGCGGGACTCGAACCCGGGTCTCTGGCATGGGAGGCAGGCACTCTAACAAGCACCTCTTGAAATCAGGGGAGTGAGGTTTACACGCACAACTCTTACCGGCTTACGTCAGTTACACATGGAATGTTTGTTTTTTTTTTTCTTAAATGTTTTAGATGTTTGTCTAACATTTTTTTTTATGTTACTACTTGTTTCAAAGGTAACGTTCCCATAATGTTTGAAGAATGATAAAAAAAAAAAAAAAAATGTTTCCTTAACGTACAACAAGGGGAAAAAAAAAAAGGTTTTAAAAATTTTTTTAAAAAACTGGACATTTTGAACATTCAGAGAACACTCAGAAACAACATTTTCATAACTTAATGGGAACATTAGCAAAACGTTCTTAGAACATATTTTTGTTAGCTGGATGACTGCTAAATTTATGGCCTATTTTATAATCAAATATATTTTTTCGATTTGTAAAACACTTTCTTGTGTACCGTCTTGGCATGCAGAGACAATTAAAAGTAAGACATTGGTAGGTTGACACTGTAGCATTATTACTGTTTGCAGTCTGACATAGAATGTACACACGTGTATAATAATGATGCTAACTAATGTGCAGATATTTCATTATAACCCAGAATTTGGGTCCAAAATTAAATACAAAACACCCTAGAATAAAAAGATTCGTATCGGTGCCATTGTCAGACTAAAGGACAGTGATTTCTGTGTAATTTTCTTTGTTAGCATAAGTGATTATCCCATTAGTATGCACTAGTGCTGTCAGATTCTGAATGTGGATCTTTTCCACTGAGTTGCCTGTATTTACTCTGTCTGTCCTGTCATAGATTTATTGAAGCAAGGATTGTGCAAACTTCAAATTTATTCCACCACCAGTTCAACCAACACAAACAGTCCCTGAAAATGGGTGCATCTCCTCAAAGCTGACATTTTCCAGTTCATTACAGATTACAGAATACATCATAATTAGTCCATTATTAACTAGAGAACTGTTTCACAAACAACATACAGACTGCATCAATATATCCGGGAAAACTCATAAATATGAAACACGTACATTAATATAGTCACAAGAAACACTTATATGTGATCAAACATCTCCATCTGTTCATGTTGACTTACCCCAGGCTTACCTAAAGCAAATCAAAGCTTGACTATGTAAAAAGAGAAGTAAATTTGCACATTTAATTTTGTTTAAAGTTTTTCATTTACAGTGCCCCATTCTACAGAACCATTTTCTGTAATTGTAACGTGTTACAGTCAAAACAACAGTCAGAATATGGAGATTAAGAAGGTTCAAGATGCCTATTTAGTATTTTTGGAATCAGTATTTATATGTGATGGGAAATTCTTTTACAGTGCTTGTACCCTTTATATTATAGATAATTAAATGTTCATGTGCTTTGTCACAACAAAGATGTTGATCCAGGAACATGAGGCACTTGGTGAAATCAGTTTTTTTGCTGCTTTGTCATTAGTGATCGCCTTATCTCGAGATTTAGGACTGAATATATGGCATAAAGGTGAAGTGTGAAGGTGCACTCTGATATAGTGGTTGCTTCTCTTTTTGTTTTTTCACTAAAAGTCTTTTTAGGAGGTTTTACTATATCAACACAATGTTTTGGCAATCAGTATGTTACCTCAATATTTGGGTTAATGTTGCCCTCTGGAAATCTTTCAATAATGTTGTTTTCTGGCACAGCTGGCCAAGATAAATCCTTCTCTACAATTAAAAGAGAGTGAAAGAAAAAATGAGAAAGTCAGAAATGAAGAGTTGTCAGGGGAGAGTACTGTTGAATAACCCCCAAAAAAGTCAACATGAAATCACTTGCTTAACATATTCCTGGTCTTGTTTTGCACGATTCATCAGCACACACAGTTTTCCCAATAATATTCTGCAACAGATCGCACCATATCACAACACAATCATTCCCAATAGATAAAGTCAAGTCCAACCATAATTTTTTCTTGCTATATGGGTCATTGACGAATAAGGTTTTTAAAAGTGTAAATTTTTTTTTAAAAAAACCCTAATGGAGATATAATTAATTTTGAAGTTTTATTAAGTGTTAACAATGTGAAAAATGTCATTTTTTACAAGATGGACAAAATTTGTCACCAAAAAAGTTTAATAAAAACCAAAATTTTGTTTTTTACAGAATGACGATATTTTCAAACAATGCTAACAGGCTGATATCTAGCTAGCTAGCAAAAGGACAATCAAACATTTTATATTTAGTACAATTACATTTTCCATGTTTTATAGCGGTTGTACCGAATGACCTGATGTTTTGGGACATGCGTACGAGCAAACGAGCAATTTTTCAAATAGTTAAGAGAGAGTTAGTTACTTTGCTTCATGACCATGTGGTCTTTTGTAGGTGTCTGAATGATGTCACATCCTGTCACATGATAGTGAGTGCCTGACTCGATCCAAAATGGTCCCTTTATATTGGTTACTATGAGTGACACCAATGAAATTCATTTTTCCGGACATTCTTTCTCATAACAAAGCAACAACTTCTCATAATTTTAATACCATTTTGCACTATGTTGATATATGATGTTATAAAATCATGCCAGAATAAAAAAATATGTACATTTATTTAATTTTAAGATATTTAAATCACAAATGAAACGGCTGTATTGGCCTTTGGACGGTTAAACCGAATGACCTTTTGACACTTAAAAAATCTTTAAAAATACCTTTATATGTAGCAAAATATAAAACCTTTTGGATTCAATGAAAGTGAAAATTTTTATTATTATTAAGGCCTTTGTACAAAAAAAATGACCCATCACGTCATTGACCCATATATCTTTTCACTTGTCAGATTACTAAAGTAAATTGTTTCATGTTGACTTTAAGCAGTAGTCAAACCTTTGCATGATTCAATATAATAAAACAAGAACAATGCTGAGCAAAAGAATGTGTGTGTGTGTGAGAGAGAGAGAGAGAGAGAGAGAGAGAGACAAACTCTATAACAATGCAAGCCGGAGGCTTGTCAAGAGTTATCTGCAGTTTGACGGACACAGACAGGAAGTTCCTCCTCTATCGTTGTTCAGGATCTGTTCAAGTGTATCTCAAACATTAGAAAGCCTGTCTATCTCTCGTCTTTCCCCACAGCATCCATGCTGACACGACAGCTCTGGACCAGAGAGGAGGGGCTTGCACGATTCCACTGAGCTGATGATCTCTAAAATGCTCCAACTCTCTCAAGAGTTGTCCTAACAAGGAACCACATCATGCAATCAGGGTCAGGAATGATGCACAATACCCTAAATATTGCGAAAGTAATACATACAGTATAGCTTTAGTGCTTGTGCAGACACTGTAATGACCTTTAGCTGTCAGATATCTCACAATGGACTTCAAACAAGAACAAATCTGTGCAAATTTCTTATGTTGTTGCATTGAATTGAACATGGCACGTTGTCATATTCAATCCAAAGTAACAATTTATGTCAAGGGATTTAAATACGTGCAAAAAAATTATGCTACAGGCAGCAAATATTGCCAAGTTTCAGACATTGCATCCAATGCAGACCACACAAGCAGAGCGAGAAAACACGCCAGTGCTGAAGAACTAGACTAGATCTTTTTTTTTCTGTTTTAATAATACAGCGAATTAGATCTAGGAAAGGCAATGAGTCATTTTCTAACAATCCGGCATCTAAAAATAGGCCTACTTATTTACCGCATTAATCTTCAGGAGACACTGTACAGGCTATGCGATTCAGTTTTTTTCCAGTGGAAAGTTCTTTTAGTCACATAACATTAGGAGGCCGTTGCATTATAGCATGCACATTTGCGGCCACACACAAAAAGCAATTTTCTACTACTTATATGTAACAACTTTTCACCCCCGACAAAGGTAGACGAATGTGAGAGGAAGTAGAACTCGTGCACGGATACAAAGATAATCATGTGCGCTCATATGGAGAGGATGTGCATGGCAAAACCAATATTGCTGTTATATATATCATCCATTTCTTAGGTGCTGTGGGCAGCTGTTTGCAGTGTTATTCCAGTCGAGCCTCTCTTAGAATGCATGAGCTTCAGTGGACCGCATGAGTCTGGAGTCAAGACACAGCCGCAACTAAAATATCCCTGTCAAAAGCATCAGTGGTTAATGCAGGTTATGCATGGAGTGTGTTTACCTCCTTGTGTCGATGCTTAATTGCTATTTAATAGTCTGACAGCTATTGTACATTGTACCTATTGAGAACATTGATGGGAAGTGTGTGCTCTGGAATAAACCTTCATCATTATCAGTTATTAATGCAATGAATTGGTTTCTTTGGGGGATAAACCGAGCAAAGGCAATCAACCAAACGCTTTAAACTTAAGAGACGTTTCAAATGTTGCATGTAAGCACAATGAAAAATAGCACAGATGCTAATTGCTGCATAATTAAGCTTTTTAAAAACTAGCGACTGCTCGGCATGCAAATCAGCAAACTGCCCTCTTAAACCGCTACATTAAGTAGCATAAATGAATCAGGCAAAAGAACTGTTGTATCAACAACTGCAAGTCATTTTCATTGCACACAGTTGTTTGTTTCTAAACCAAAGTGCTCTAATGACTATAAACATATTGATGGCACCATCCGCCTGGAAACAAGGGAATCAACACAATAATAAGTCAATGAATTTTGCTCAAAATGCCAGATTAGAGAGATCAAATCTTTGAAAGATGTTCAAAGTTTTGTCTGAGACACTAAATATGATCCTTCTTTGATTTACATTTACATTTATGCACATTTATCCAAAGCAACCTGCATTGCATTCAAGGTTTACATTTTATTACTTCATGCATTCACTGGGAATCGAACCCATGACCATGGCAAGCGCCATTCTCTACGGTTTGAGCTACAGAAATGCTAATTACTAGGGGTGTAACGGTACATGTATTCGTCCCGAACCGTTCACTCACAGGCAATCCACGCTCCTATCCAGAAGGGGGCGCACGTGATAATGCACAACAGGAAAAAGTGCAAAAGAAGAAGAACAGATGATGTATGCATAGATATGCTTATGTGTAATCTCTCAACCAGTGTTTCAACCACGGAAAGACATCAATAAAACAGCTTGAGAATAATATCTCACGTAGCATTACATTCACCACAGCATGTTAGTTCACTAGAGAAATGAACTCTAGAGGGAGCGTTTCACTAAATATATGCACTATATTAGCTTATATATTTGTTATATTTACTTTACCTGTTTCAATATATGTTTAAATACATTTTTCATGAAAATAAGTTATGACAGTAACTGTGTCAATGATTATATTTCAAAACTGAACTGGAGTAGTGAAAAATTATTTTAGAATTAGATTTATATAGCCCTTTTTTTATGGGTACTCAAAGCGCTTTACATATGGAAGGGGGAATCTCCTCAACCACCACCAATGTGCAGCATCCACCTGGATGATGCGACGGCAGCCATATTGCGCCAGAACGCCTTATTGGTGGAGAGGAGACAGAGTGATGAAGCCAGTCAGTGTATGGGGAAGATTAGGAGGCCATGATGGACAGAGGCCAATGGGCAACTTTGACCAGGATGTCGGGGTAACACCCCTACTCTTTTCGAAGGACATCCTGGGATTTTTAACGACCACAGAGAGTCAGGACCTCGGTTTAACGTCTTATCCGAAGGACGGTGCTTTTTGACAGTATAGTGTCCCCATCACTATACTGGGGTGTTAGGACCCACACAGACCTAGTTTTCCCAGGAGGTCTCCCATCCAGATACTAATCAGACTCAGCCCTGCTTAGCTTCAGTGGGCAACCAGTCTTAGGCTACAGGGTGAAATGGCTGCTGGTATATCTAAAAATAAATAGCAACTGAATTTAATATTTGGGGCTCTGTTGTTATTTATAACTCCAGAAGCTTGCGTTCTGCAAGTGAATGGCGTCTTGTGGTGCCATCCCAAAGGGGCACAAAATCACTCTCACGGACCTTCTCCTAGTCTGTTCCTGGTTGGTGAAATGACCTGCCATGCTCTATCCGAGCAGCTGAGTCTTTAGCCATTTTCAAAAAGACATATCTTTTTCGTCAACACTTGACCCAGTAATATAGCACTTTTTATTTATATTTTACTCTTTCTTTTTCAGCTTACTATTCTTTCCCCATCTATTTGCGTATATATTTAAAAAAAAAAAAAAAAAGAAAACTTGCTACGAGCACTTTACTGATGAAACTGTGACTTGACACAGCACTTACGTACTGTTTTTGTATTGTACTCATGTTGATTCGACTGCTACTATTCTCATTTGTAAGTCGCTTTGGAGAAAAGCGTCGGCTAAATGACTAAATGTAAATGTTATAACTTTTATTAATAATGTGCAAGAAAGGGCTCTGTGTATAGTTTACAGCATTAGCTTCTTTTATCCTTAAGAAAATGTTGATTATAATTTAATTTATTTAAAAAGAGAGACATTTGTTCAATAAACCACTGTTTAATAAAAAAAAAAAGAAGAAAAAAGAAGCGATTTTAACGTGACTTCATACCCATACTATTTATATTTAGTTATGTTTGTGAAATAATCAGTACTTTTGAATGTACACAAATGTTAATTTTCTCCCACCCTGGTCTATTATGGTATCAATTATTTAAAGCGGCTATATGTAGAATTCAGAAACACTTGTTATTAGCGACGCCGCTGGCCATTAAGTGAACTGCAGGCAGCAATTTATTACTCGAGCTCGCACTCAAACATCCCAACGCCGTCCACGCTGCTTAGATGAATATGTACCGGCATCATGTCAACAGATGAGGTCATTAAAATTACACTGTTATGATAGTTTGATTATAAAGTATATTTGAGACTATAGACTACATAGATCTGGCTATGTGAGACTATAGGCCAGGGCTCAGTGTGCAATAGATATTATTAACAAATAACCCACAACTTCCACCGCCCCTTTAAAAGTATTACCAGTGTATTGCATTTATAGTTCAAATTTAGCTCCAAATGTGATCAGCCCAACGGTGCTGAAGCGCTTGACATCGCTGCAGGTCAAACACACATTCACCGCTTGACCCTGGAGTCACGCCGCGGTCCAAGAAGTCAGTCAGCTGCGTATTATACACACCTCATGAGACTCACGTATGAACGTACAAATCAAGGATGTGCAAGACAGAATCCTAAATCATTATATGGATTTTTTTTCTCCACAGTAACATGATGAAGAACAGATTACATTGATTTATTCCAGACAAGCAGAAGTTTTAAATGCTACATTTTCTGGCAGAACAGTTTTCCTTTTCCCGCGAGATTAGTTTTCACTAAATGAATGCATTTACATGTTACACTAAAATATTGGAATAGCAGAAACAATGTGCAAGTACAAGTGCAATTTTTCCACACACAGACAAAAATAAGTAAATAAATAAATGAAACAAAACACTGCCATCTTCTATGAATTTCTTTCAGGATACAAAATATAATAATCATCATTTTTAAAGTATATTATTTTTGTTTGTTTTGTTTTTTTGAAAGTATAGTAAAGTGTACTTCTTTTTCACAAGGGCATGCATGTATAAATCTATAAATAAGGGTAAAGCATGTATAAATATTACACTTATATACTGATTAGTGGTGTTCACTAATACAAGCATCACTTTTACAAGCACTAAACCGAAGTATGAAAGATAAACAGGTGAAAAAAAAAATCCCACAGACACACTCTGAAGGAGGGAGCCGAGTCATATCTACAAACCAGAAGACCACAGAGACTTTTGACCTGGACCAGAAAGAAACCACCCAGGAACCGCATGGCAACCACCCACAACATCCCAGAAATGTCCTAGAAACCACCCACAATACTCTAGTGAATTTCACACAGGCCCTTTTTCTTCAGAATTTAGTTCTTCTCCTGCAGCAGTTCATTCATACTAAGTACAGTTAGCAAAACAGTGGGAGTTTCGATTGAAATCTCAGGTTTTTACAAACCTTTGACTCCACTCATGTCTTGCTGAGGATGGAGAAGTCTCAGTGGAGTGTTTGAGGTGGTTCTGTATTTGGGGTCATTCTGTGCTCAGATTCCTGTGGGTCGAGTCCTACTATACTAGAAGCCTTCACACCAGCCGTCTCCTAAGACAGGTGTAACATCTACAGTAAAAGACACTGAATGATGGAAGGGGAGAGTTTAAAAAAAAAAGGAAAAAAAAGCCTGTTGTCTTTTATTGAAGCAACAGCGGGTGTGCGGGCCATCCCGGGAGAAGCACAGCCTTGGAAGCGTAATGGACTGTGCGAGACTGTTTTTTCTTAATGCAACATTTTTATGGCGTGTTTGAGGAATAATTTTGAACAGATGTAGTTAAAGTCCATACAGCCAGCAGCATGTGTTTGATCCGCTTGATACCGGGACATTTGAAAGTCAGAGCTGAACGGGACACCGGGACACAGGAACACACACACACACAGAGACACACACACACACAGGGACACACAGACACACGGACACACACAGGGACACACAGACACACACAGGGACACAGGGACACAGGGACACACAGGAACACACAGACACAGGGACACACAGGGACACACAGACACAGAGACACACGGACACAGGGAGACAGGGACACAGGCACACACAGACACACGGACACACAGGGACACACGGACACACAGGGACACACAGACACAGGGACACACGGACACATGGACACAGGGACACACAGACACAGGGACACAAGGACACACGGACACACAGACACAGGGACAAAGGAACACACAGACACAGGGACACAGGGACACACAGACACAAGGACACACAGGGACACACAGACACAGGGACACACAGAAAAACAGGGACACACAGACACAGAGACACAGGGACACACGGACACAGGGACACACAGACACAGGGACACATGGACACACAGGGACACAGACACACAGGGACAGAGGGACACACAGACACAGGGACACACGGACATATGGACACAGGGACACACGGACACAGGGACACAGGAAGACAGACACAGGGACACACGGACACAGGGACACACGGACAGGGACACAGGGACACACGGACACAGGGACACAAGGACACACAGGGAAACACAGACACGGACATAGGGACACAAGGACACACAGGGAAACACAGACACGGACATATGGACACAGGGACACACGGACACAGGGACACATGGACACACGGACATATGGACACAGCGACACACAGACAGGGACACACAGACACACGGACACAGGGACACACAGACATATGGACACAGGGACACACGGACACAGGAACACACGGACACAGGGACACAAGGACACAGGGACACACGGACACAGGGACATATGGACACAGGGACACAGGGACACACAGACACAAGGACACAGGGACACAGACACAGGGACATATGGACACAGGGAGACACGGACACACACAGACACAGGGACATATGGACACAGGGACACATGGATACACAGACACAGGGACACACAGACACAGGGACACACGGACACAGGGACACAGACACACAGGGACAGAGGGACACACAGACACAGGGACACACGGACATATGGACACAGGGACCCAGGGACCCAGGGAGACACAGACACAGGGACACACGGACATATGGACACAGGGACACAGGGACACACAGACACAAGGACACAGGGACACAGACACAGGGACATATGGACATATGGACACAGGGACACAGACACAGGGACACACGGACATATGGACACAGGGAGACACGGACATACACAGACACAGGGACATATGGACACAGGGACACACGGACACAGGGACACATGGATACACAGACACAGGGACACACGGACATATGGACACAGGGACACACAGACACAGGGACACACGGACATATGGACACAGGGACACACAGACACAGGGAAACATAGACATATGGACACAGGGACACACAGAGACAGGGACACACGGACATATGGACACAGGGACACACAGACATATGGACACACAGACACATGGACATATGGACAAATGGACACAGACACAGGGACACATGGACACAGGGACACACAGACACAAGGACACACAGACACAGGGACACACAGAAAAACAGGGACACACAGACACAGAGACACAGAGACACAGGGACACAGGGACACAGGGACACACAGGGACACAGACACACAGGAACAGAGGGACACACAGACACACGGACATACGGACACAGGGACCCAGGGACCCAGGGACCCAGGGAGACACAGACACAGGGACACACGGACACACGGACACAGGGACACACGGACAGGGACACACAGACACAGGGACACAGGAACACACGGACAGGGACACACGGACACAGGGACACAAGGACACACAGGGAAACACAGACACGGATATAGGGACACAAGGACACACAGGGAAACACAGACACGGACATATGGACACAGGGACATACGGACACAGGGACACATGGACACACGGGCACAGGGACACACGGACATATGGACACAGCGACACACAGACAGGGACACACAGACACACGGACACAGGGACACACAGACATATGGACACAGGGACACACGGACACAGGAACACACGGACACAAGGACACAGGGACACACGGACACAGGGACATATGGACACAGGGATACAGGGACACACAGACACAGGGACACAGGGACACAGACACAGGGACATATGGACACAGGGACACAGACACAGGGACACACGGACATATGGACATATGGACACAGGGAGACACGGACACACACAGACACAGGGACATATGGACACAGGGACACATGGACACAGGGACACATGGATACACAGACACAGGGACACACGGACATATGGACACAGCGACACACAGACAGGGACACACAGACACACGGACACAGGGACACACAGACATATGGACACAGGGACACACGGACACAGGAACACACGGACACAAGGACACAGGGACACACCGACACAGGGACATATGGACACAGGGACACACAGACAGGGACACACGGACATATGGACACACAGACACAGGGACACGCAGACACAGACACAGGGACACACAGACACAGACACAGGGACACAGGGACACACAGACACAGGGACACAGGGACACACGGACACAGGGACAAACAGGGACACACAGACACAGAGACACACAGACACACGGACACAGGGACACACGGACACACAGGGACAGGGACACAGACACACAGGGACAGAGGGACACACAGACACAGGGACACACGGACATATGGACACAGGGACACACGGACATACGGACACAGGGACACAGGGACAGGGACACACAGACACAGGGACACAGGAACACACGGACAGGGACACACGGACACAGGGACACAAGGACACACAGGGAAACACAGACACGGATATAGGGACACAAGGACACACAGGGAAACACAGACACGGACATATGGACACAGGGACATACGGACACAGGGACACATGGACACACGGGCACAGGGACACACGGACATATGGACACAGCGACACACAGACAGGGACACACAGACACACGGACACAGGGACACACAGACATATGGACACAGGGACACACGGACACAGGAACACACGGACTCAAGGACACAGGGACACACGGACACAGGGACATATGGACACAGGGATACAGGGACACACAGACACAGGGACACAGGGACACAGACACAGGGACATATGGACACAGGGACACAGACACAGGGACACACGGACATATGGACATATGGACACAGGGAGACACGGACACACACAGACACAGGGACATATGGACACAGGGACACATGGACACAGGGACACATGGATACACAGACACAGGGACACACGGACATATGGACACAGCGACACACAGACAGGGACACACAGACACACGGACACAGGGACACACAGACATATGGACACAGGGACACACGGACACAGGAACACACGGACACAAGGACACAGGGACACACGGACACAGGGACATATGGACACAGGGACACACAGACAGGGACACACGGACATATGGACACACAGACACAGGGACACGCAGACACAGACACAGGGACACACAGACACAGACACAGGGACACAGGGACACACAGACACAGGGACACAGGGACACACGGACACAGGGACAAACAGGGACACACAGACACAGAGACACACAGACACACGGACACACGGACACACAGGGACAGGGACACAGACACACAGGGACAGAGGGACACACAGACACAGGGACACACGGACATATGGACACAGGGACACACGGACATACGGACACAGGGACACAGGGAGACAGACACAGGGACACACGGACAGGGACACACAGACACAGGGACACAGGAACACACAGACACAGGGACACAAGGACACACAGGGAAACACAGACACGGACACAGGGACACAAGGACACACAGGGAAACACAGACACGGACATAGGGACACAAGGACACACAGGGAAACACAGACACGGACATATGGACACAGGGACACACGGACACACGGACATATGGACACAGCGACACACAGACAGGGACACACAGACACACGGACACACAGACATATGGACACAGGGACACACGGACACAGGAACACACGGACACAGGGACACAAGGACACAGGGACACACGGACACAGGGACATATGGACACAGGGACACACAGACACAAGGACACAGGGACACAAACACAGGGACATATGGACATATGGACACAGGGACACAGACACAGGGACACACGGACATATGGACACAGGGAGACACGGACACACACAGACACAGGGACATATGGACACACGGACACAGGGACACATGGATACACAGACACAGGGACACACGGACATATGGACACAGGGACACACGGACAGGGACACAGGGACACACAGACACAGGGAAACATAGACATATGGACACAGGGACACACAGAGACAGGGACACACGGACATATGGACACAGGGACACACGGACATATGGACACACAGACACATGGACATATTGTCAAATGGACACAGACACAGGGACACATGGACATATGGACACAGGGACACACAGACACAGGGACAAAGGAACACACAGACACACGGACACAGGGACACACAGACACAAGGACACACAGGGACACACAGACACAGGGACACACAGAAAAACAGGGACACACAGACACAGAGACACAGGGACACACAGACACAGGGACACAGGGACACACAGGGACACACAGGGACACACAGGGACACAGACACACAGGGACAGAGGGACACACAGACACAGGGACACACGGACATACGGACACAGGGACCCAGGGACCCAGGGAGACACAGACACAGGGACACACGGACACAGGGACACACGGACAGGGACACACAGACACAGGGACACAGGGACACACAGACATATGGACACAGGGACACACGGACACAGGAACACACGGACACAGGGACACAAGGACACAGGGACACACGGACACAGGGACATACGGACACAGGGACATATGGACACAGGGACACAGGGAAACAGGGACACAGACACAGGGACACAGACACAGGGACATATGAACATATGGACACAGGGACACAGACACAGGGACACACAGGGACACACAGGGACACAGACACACAGGGACAGAGGGACACACAGACACAGGGACACACGGACATATGGACACGGACATACGGACACAGGGACCCAGGGAGACACAGACACAGGGACACACGGACACACGAACACACGGACAGGGACACACAGACACAGGGACACAGGAACACACGGACAGGGACACACGGACACAGGGACACAAGGACACACAGGGAAACACAGACACGGATATAGGGACACAAGAACACACAGGGAAACACAGACACGGACATATGGACACAGGGACACACGGACACAGGGACACATGGACACACGGGCACAGGGACACACGGACATATGGACACAGCGACACACAGACAGGGACACACAGACACACGGACACAGGGACACACAGACATATGGACACAGGGACACACGGACACAGGAACACACGGACACAGGGACACAAGGACACAGGGACACACGGACACAGGGACATATGGACACAGGGATACAGGGACACACAGACACAGGGACACAGGGACACAGACACAGGGACATATGAACATATGGACACAGGGACACACGGACATATGGACACAGGGAGACACGGACACACACAGACACAGGGACATATGGACACAGGGACACATGGACACAGGGACACATGGATACACAGACACAGGGACACACAGACACAGGGACACACGGACATATGGACACACGGACAGGGACACAGGGACATATGGACACAGGGACACACGGACACAGGGAAACATGGACATATGGACACAGGGACACACAGAGACAGGGACACACGGACATATGGACACAGGGACACACAGACAGGGACACAGGGACACACGGACATATGGACACACAGACACAGGGACACGCAGACACAGACACAGGGACACACAGACACAGGGACACACAGACAGAGGGACACATGGACACAGACAGAGGGACACACGGACACAGGGACACACAGACACAGGGACACAGGGACACACAGACACAGGGACACACGGACACAGGGACACACGGACAGGGACACACAGACACACGGACACAGGGACACACAGACACAGGGACACACGGACACACAGGGATACACTGTGTCCACAGACACAGGGACACACAGACACACGGACACGCAGACACAGGGACACACAGGGACACGGACACAGGGACACACGGACACAGACACAGGGACACACAGACACAGGGACACAGGGACACACAGACAGAGGGACAGAGGGACACACGGACACAGGGACACACGGACACAGGGACACACGGACAGGGACACACGGACACGAACACAGGGACACACAGGGACACACAGGGACACAGGGACACAGGGACACAGGGACACACGGACAGGGACACACAGGGACACAGGGACACAGGGACACACGGACAGGGACACACAGACACACGGACACACAGGGATACACTGTGTCCACAGACACAGGGACACACGGACACAGTGACACAGGGACACACAGGGACACACAGACACAGGGATACATTTATCAATAAGCAATTTAATAAATGTTTAAGTATTATTCATTAAACATGTTAATAAATGTTAATTTATTCAACATTAATAAATGTTAATTTCTAACATATTTTGGGTTCATTTCAACAAGAAATACAGTAATTTTTAAACAATAGTTGAGTTAAATAAAACTACCCAGGAGGTTTGGCAAACATTTAACCCAACCGCTGGGTTTAAAACAACCCAATCACTGAGTTTGTCCATTTTCAACCCAACTTGGGTTGCTTTTTTCCCAGCATTTTTCAGAATGTACATTTGGCAGAACATTTCAACTATATTTCCAAGACAAGACATGCAATTATAAAAATTACATATAAAGTCCAACTTAAGTGGATCAGAAAGCTCTCTAATGTTCAGCTTTCAATATCAATATAAACTTAAACTATAATAAAATTTAATTTAATCACAAATAACATAAAATCAAGTGTCGAAAACACATACAAATGGAATTGCAAAAGTAATGACCATTTCCAATCAGCCATTGGTCATCAAATGCCCTAAACATCATTGGTTGAGCTAATGTTGTGGTGTCAGGCTGGTTTTGATGCTCCAACATACAGATCAATGTTTTGAAAGCACCATGAGTCACATGTGTTGCATATTTTGAAGTGTTCAATGTTCAGTTGATTTAGTTACAGTGACTCTGCAAATTAAACTGGGAAACGAGTGTTATTTACACACTTCACCTTTAACTTCCATCATGTCTGCACTGGAGGAGATTGGCATGACCGCTGGAGGATGCAACAAAGTCCGTCACCTCCGAATGTTCAACACTGGACCATCCAGCTGTCAGACTTCTACAGTGAAATAATTAAACAAATACTGCAATTTTCAATGGACATCCATTTTAGGAAAAACTGACTTTGCAGTGGACTATTTTAGACTAGCAAAAGAATTTTACACGTGTGTTAGTAGTATTGCCACAACTGTATGGTTTAAAACCTATATATTTAAAAAAAAAAAAAAAAAAATATATATATATATATATATATATATATATATATATATATATATATATATATATATATATATATATATATATATATATATATATATATATAATAATTCTTAAAGTCAGCCTTTATTTAAATACACACACTATTGTTCAAACGTTTGGGGTCGGTAAGATTTCAGTTTCTGAAAGAAGTTTCTGTTCACCAAGGCTGCATTTATTTGATCAAAAATACAGTGGAAATTGTAATATTGAGAAATATTAAGATTTAAAACAAGTGTTTTCTATTTTAAATGATTTAAAATCATTCAGAAATATGCCAATTTGCTGCTCAAGAAACATTTCTGATTATTATCAATGTTAAAAACAGTTATGCTGCTTCATATTTTTGTAGAACCTATGATACATTTTCCAGAACAGCATTTATTTGAAGAAAAACCTTTTGGAACATTATAAATGTCTTTACTGTCACTTTTTTAAGTCTTACCCTGAACTTTTGAATGGTAGCATGAGAGCAAAACAGAATATAATTCTATCAATCCACACATCATTTTGAGAAAAATCAGACGTATATAATTGTTAGCGACCTTGTTTTGCTCCACTTTTGTTACAGTACAGAAGGGACGGAGACACCGGGAAACAGTTAGGTGATGTTCATTTAACAACCAGAAGAACACGTAGTGAAGCAGGTGAGTAAATGGCAAAGTAACTGAAAGTTAATACTGTCCTTTTGTGTTGTAGGAGTGGAGATCATGGACGGCTGAGGAGTGGAGACCGTAGTGGAGATGAGACGACACTGGGGAACTCACACGAAGACTGGTGCACGGAAGGAGACAAGGAGCACGCTGGAGAAGAGGCGGTAAGTATGTTGGCGTCCTTAAGGTAAGCATAGAAGGAGATCTACATGCAAACAAGACCAGACGCTGACTGAAGTGTGGGTGAGTCTTTTATGGCTGATTGGGGTGTTGATTGGTGACAGGTGCATGTGCTCAGGACTCTGGTGAGAGGGTGCGCTGTGATCTGTGACAACTTTACAGCCATCATTTTTTGTACTCAAACGTTTTATTAGCAAATTATGTTGTTTAATATGATTGCTTTTCTTTTAAAAGCTGCTGAATTCTTGCATTTTTTTCTTTCAGTCAGTCAAATGTTGAAACTAAGATGCTGTGCACATTATTACCATAGGCCAAAGATATGACATTCCCTCGTGATTTCTGTTGGATGAACTCACTGGATGATGTTCAATATCAGGAGGACAGATTTTGTCTGGTCAGAATGGTCCAGTTATCCCATTGCTGATAGATGCTATAATCATCTTGTGTCCAAACAGCATGTCGATAGAACAGATCAGAGAGCAAAAAAAAAAAAAGAGTCATACTCATTCACTACTTTTGGTACTGAAAGAGAGGAATCTAAAATTACTTACTGAATGTTTCACCACTTCACAGAGTGACTGGATTTTATCCCAGCAGTTGGATGAGTCAAACCTAAGAGGCTTATCTAGACGCAGAGCTCGGAGCAATACTCCCACTATCCACAAAATTCAGGAGAAATTAATAATGTCCCCGATGATTTGACTCTTTTACATTGAGTATGAAAATCGCGTTTTCATTGAGACTAGCCTGTTCGTCTTCCCAGCAGCCTTTATTCATGACAGACATGCAGAACCTTCCTTCAGTCTGAACACCATCAGGATCGCAGTCTTCAAAGGTCTGTGCAGAATAATGAACAATAGATAGATGAGATCTGGACTGGTTCTGGTCAGCACAACTAGTCACCTTGATATATAACAAAACATCAAATAAACTGTGATCAGCTATTTTTTCAATGGTGTCAAGGTGATCTGACAACTTTTTTTGTCTTCATTTGAATACTACACTCTAAAAAATACTGGGATAAAAACAACCCAAGTTGGGTTGAAAATGTACTAACCCTGCGGTTGGGTTAAATGTTTGCCAAAAGTGCTGGGTAGTTTTATTTAACCCAACTATTCTTTATTTTGGGTAATTTTTAAAGTAATTTTTAAACAATAGTTGAGTTAAATAAAACTACCCAGCAGGTTGGGCAAACATTCAACCCAATCACTGGGTTAAAACAACCCAGTCACTGGGTTTGTCCATTTCCAGCCCAACTTGGGTTGTTTTTAACCCAGCAGTGTATATATATTGTTTCTAATTCCAAACTGAACAAACTTTTCTCTTTTTCTAGAACAATTTGCTTTCTTTGTTCTATCCATCTTTGTTTAAAAATAAATGACACGCTTCGATATTCGATTACCAAACAATATTCGATTAACCCAAGTTGCGTTAAAAATGGACAAACCCAGCGGTTGGGTTGAAAGTTTGCCCACTAGTAATTTTATTTAACCCAACTATTATTTTTTTGGGTTCATTTTAATCAAGCAATACAGTAATTTTTAAACAATAGTTGAGTTAAATAAAACTACCCAGCAGGTTGGGCAAACATTTAACCCAACCGCTGGGTTAAAACAACCCAATCACTGGGTTTGTCTACTTCCAGCCCAACTTGGGTTGTTTTTAACCCAGCAGTGTGTATATATATATATATATATATATATATATTTCTAATTCCAAACTTTTCTCTTTTTCTAGAACAATTTGCTTTCTTTGTTCTATCCATCTTTGTTTAAAAATAAATGACACGCTTCGATATTCGATTACCAAACGATATTCGATTAACCCAAGTTGCGTTAAAAATGGACAAACCCAGCGGTTGGGTTAAAAGTTTGCCCAACCTGCTGGGTAGTTTTATTTAACTCAACTATTTAAAAATGAGTATATTGCTTGCTTAAAGGTGCAATGTGTAAAATTTAGGAGGATGCAATATAACATACATAACTATGTTTTGAGTGGTGTATAAAGGCCTTACATAATGAATCGTTACGTTTTTATTACCTTAGAATGAGCCAGTTCATTCTTTTTTTTACCTGCTGGGTAAATAAAACTAGTTTGTCCATTTTCAACCCAACTTGGGTTGTTTTTAACCCAGCATTTTTTTTTAGAGTGCAGTGACTTTCACACATTCTGACTTTAGCGAAGTAACATTTTTATTGTGATGTCTGCAAAAGTAACAAAAAAAAAAAAAAAATGCAACAAAAAGAGAAAATGTATGTTAGGCTGTGGCGTCTGAAAGTGTACCAAGTATCTTGCTCCCAATTCTTCATTTTCAAGTCAATTATTGTTGTTTTGGGTCTCAGAAAAATTACACCATACAAGCCAATTAATCAACTAACTAAAAAATTTGATTTATATCACAAAATTAATCTGTGCTTTGCAATATCATTCTTCTTCAAGACGAATGAGGCCATTTCTTCTGCAGCTGTAGTTTTTCAGTATTTGCCATTCTGTCAATTTCAAGCAGAATCAATTCATGCAAATATGAGCATTAGATCCTGTAGCTGCTCGTTCTGATGAGAAAGAATGATTCATATGATTGTGAACTGTTTGCAATGCAATACTGGCGTACTATTTATTGAATACTGCAGAGTATACACTGCATACTACCTACACTTACATTTTAGCAATCTGATCAAAAGTCAAAAAAGATGGCTGTATATACTTTTGATTCATTTGTCACACCAGAAATAAAAGATCAAGTCAAGCACATTGTATTGTGGGATACTTCACATTTTATCAGATTGTATCATCTGGATATTGTATGCATTCTGAAAAAGATAGCATGCAATTCTGAACATTTTATTTATTTATTTTATCACCCATTGGTCATCAAATGCCCTAAACATCATTGGTTGAGCTAATGTTGTCGTGTCGGTTTTGATTTTTAAGCAAGTACACACATTGTTAATGCAAGAAATATTCTAAATAATAATAAAAAAAAAGTGTATAATTAAATTCCTTGACTAATAGTTTGTCCTTTTCATAATGAACTTCATATTTCATTGTGTATATACACTACCTCTTCTGCTCACAAGGCTGCATTTATTTGAACACAAAAACACAGTTAAAATTGTGAAATATTTTTACAATTTAAAATGTTTTCTACGTGAAGATATAGTAAAATGTAATTTATATCCTGTGATCAAAGCTGAATTTTCAGCATCATTACTCCAGTCTTCAGTGTCACATGATCCTTCAGAAATCATTCTAATATGATGATTTTCTGCTCAAGAAACATTTCTGATTATTATTATTAATGTCGAGAACGGTTGTGCTGCTTCATATTTAGTCATATTCCACATTTATTTGAAATGGAAATATTTTTAACATTAAAAAATGTCATTTTGTCAATGTCATTTTAAGAAAAGAAATAATATTAATATTAAAAAAAATAATATTTCACAACATTACTAATATTTTACAGTATTTTTATCAAATAAATGCAGCCTTGGTGAGCAGAAGAGACTTCTTTCAAAAACATTAAAATATCTTGCCGACTCCAAACTTTTGAATGGTATATATATATATATATATATATGTGACTGACATAATCTACGATAAAATACTGACCATTCTGTCCTTTCTCTCGTCTGTGTTTGATTGCACAGCTGAGGTTTAGGACACTGAAGTACTTGTTCTGCACTTCAGTGTGAATCCCTGAATCAGAAGCCTTAAAACTGACAACAGAAATCAACAGTGGAATAACACAAGCAAGATCTCTTTAATGTCTCAGATGTTTCTCCTATGCAAAAGTCTGCAATCAATACGTACTCAAACATTTCTTATTAAATGTAACCAAAACGTGAGATTATCAACTAAGTAAATTCCTTTTAATCCTCAGCATTCATGGGAGACGTTCTTTTGTTAAGCGTGCATCCTATTCCAAAGAACTGTTTACTCTTTTCTACAGAAACAAAACTGCTGTTCATTGATCTTTCTGTACTCTGCACGATATATGGCAATAAAGCTCTAATTTGTATGCATGTACTGGGAATGAGAGTAAAAAGAATCAGTTATACATGCATTGGGCTTTGAAGTGTTGTCTAGGGCGTCAAGATCACAGCTGTTTCTGTGACAAGAACAGAGATGTTCAAGGTTTCTCAAATACAGTGTGCAGCTCTTGAACAATGTTGTCCATGTAGAATAACTGTAGTTCATCCTCATGAAAGACTTTTTACTTTGTCGTTTAGTCAATATAAAATGGTTTTATCCATCCAGCAATAAAAAAAAACCTCCGCAGAGTGAACGTGTGTGACAGAAAAGATAAATGAAGACCAAAAAAAAGACTTCTTTTTATTATTAGACATGCTGGGTAAGGGACCATTGACAAAGATTTTGCTTTGTGACACAAAAACTGTATATACACTATCATTCAAAGCGTCTCTTCTGCTCTTCTGCTTTTATATGATCAAAAATACAGTAAACAAAACAGCTGTTTTCTATGTGAATATATATAGTAAAATATAATTTATTCCTGTGAATTTACCCCAGTCTTCAATGTCACATGATTTGCTGTTCAAGAAACATTTTTTATTATTATCAATAATATTATCAATGTTGAAAACAGTTTTTGTTGCTTCATATTTTGTCATATTCAGCATTTATTTGTAATATATATCTTTAAAACTTTCATTCTGTCCTTGCTGAATGAAAGTATTGTCTGCCAGAAGCTAGTTATTTTACTTTATAAAGTTTTAAAAATTTCTTCTAAAAACCCAGTGCTTCACTTCACATTTATAAAATAACATTAAAAACTGAAGTCTGAAAGAAGAAAGTCATATACAACTTGGATGGCTTGAGGGTGAGTAAAGCTTGGGCTAATTTTCATTTTTGGGTGAACTATCCCTTTAACTTGTTTGTGCTACAAACATAAATGATTCCTCAAATCATGTGTGCTGTTACTTCACGAAGCTATAGTAGTTACTTTAGTAGTCTGTGGACGATACAATGGGCTTAAACCAGCCTAAAATAATTTGCTGGTGTCCCAGTCTGGCCAGATTAGGTTGGTTTGAACATCCAGTGCAACCACCCAAACATTGTGGCTCTGAGTTTTGCACACAGCGCCTTCAAAAAAATGTGCTTCTCTACAGTAGTTACTCATTTTCTCTAATCGCACTTGATACCACGATTAATATTGCCTGACATTCATGAAGTGAGCTGAGCTGCATATGTGAAACGCTTCCACACAGACAGACACGTGTGCCGTGATGGCGGTATGAGGCGAATTCAAGAGTGCATATACTCCTTTATAGCTTTTAATTCTTCATAGCAAGACATATTTTTGAAGAAAATTAATTCTGCTGACAAATTTGCTTTTGTAATAACCTAATAGTTTGCCACTAGCCTGTGCATTCATCTGGAACAGATAGAGAGGAGCGTGTATCGATTGAGTGGCGTGCAAAGCAGCTGATTTAATACAAAGATTTAATTTTGTTTCACTCTCCAATTTTCCACAAGACTCTGATAATAAGACTGAAGGGGAGGGATTGTGGAATTCCCAATGAATGCAATTTAATTTGATTCATTCCATACATAAGGGCATTCACAACCCAGGCGAATACAGTTTGAATGACAAGCAACATAACAGGGTTGTGCATGTTGAAAGTAAATCTTCAAAGTTAAAATACAAAAAAAAACAAAAAAAAAACACCACACATAATGAGGCAACGAGAAGCCACGACAGTCAAAATGTGATTTGTCCTTTTCCACCAAAACTTCAAGATGCAAAGTTAGGCTGCTGTGGTTGTCAGGGTGTTGCTATGTGGTTGCTAAGGTGGTTCTAGTCTGGTCTCTAGATTTCTGGCTGTTGTAGATGTCTAAAAGCCTCTTATTTTATCTTTTTTATGTCAAAGTGCACACTTTAAGACCTGACGCACGGATGCATTATACTGTTACACATGCGCTTTCTTTCACAACTGTTTATTTTCACTTTCAACATAACTGACTGTGTTTACATGAATACTCGCCAAGACCGGCATTTTCACATTATTTTGTGTGTATTTGACTGTGCAATAAGCAGCAAAAAAGCGCTCAATTTTGTATTGCGATTATGTGCAATATGCGCAATCCCACGCCGAAATTCAAGCCCTGTAACAGCAATATTCATCCGTAGCAAATGAAACGAGACGGTTTGATGTGTCAATTCGCTGTCGGAGAGATGAGAGAGAGAGAAAGAGCAGCTGGTATCGTGTATCTATATTTTTGACAACACTACATTGCACTTAGTTTATTATTTCAGATACCTTTTTTTAAAAAAAAGACAACAATTGAAAAAATGTATGTGTGTGTATATATATATATATATATATATATATATATATATATATATATATATAAAATTCAACCCGCCAGTAGGAGTGACTGGTAAAATCCACCAGTCGAGCCCTATATACATTATATATATATATATATATATATATATATATATATATATATATATACACACACGCACGTATGTATATATATACGTGCATACATACAAACTTTTATGTCAGATGCGATTAATCGCGATTAATCGATTTGACAGCACTAATATACACGTTTCACCCAACATGAGCGTATTTTCGTATCTGAAAAGCATACCTTTTTTTCTAAGAACTTTTGTGACTTCAAACTCTACATAGAAGCTTTACAAACTAAATGTCAAGTCAAGTCAAGTCACCTTTATTTATATAGCGCTTTTTACAATGTAGATTGTGTCAAAGCAGCTTTACAGTGATAAATGGTACATTATTTTGGCTGCACAGCAGCTCTTAAGGAATAGTGTCAATGCAGGCAGATCAAAGCACTGTTGAATATCAAATATCAATTGTCAAGTGTCCCCAACTAAGCAAGCCAAAGACGACAGCGGCAAGGAACCCAAACTCCAACAGGTGACATCAGGTGGCAAACAGGTGTTAAAATGGAGAAAAAACCTTGGGAGAAACCAGGCTTAGTCGGGGGGCCAGTTCTCCTCTGGCGAACAGTGCTTTGTTACGACTCAGGTTGCTATCATAAGTCAGATAGGATCGCAACATTCAAAGTATTTATTCCAGTTCAATCCAGCTGAGGATCGTATTCATCACGCCGGTATGGACGGTTGTTGAGGAGATGCGCCACTGGTTGTCATGTTGATGAGGCCTTCATAGTGGATGATCTAGTTGACTCAATCTCTGCTGATACTTCAGGGCTGCGTTGTGGTCGTGTCAAGGCGCAGGTCCTCGATCTCACCTGGATACGGCCCGGATCCGGCTGACTACGGTAAACCTTGGGATAAACAGAAAGACTAATATTAGCGTAGATGCCATGTGTCTAGTGTAGGAGTCTCATGGTCTTCTCTTAGTGTGCTTTTTTTTTTTTTTTTTTTTTGAGCTTTCCAACCTCAGCTATATAAGTAAATGATGGCGTACAGCATCATTTGACATCAGCCTCTTCAACATGTGTCTACTGAATACGTGCAGGTCACTGTCTTTCTCTACTACACACGAAACACAATATGATGAGTGACATTTACATAAGATATAAGTCCTATGAGGTGTCACATCTTTGCACAAATATTTTGTTTTCACAGACGAAAAACAAATCAAGTGTAAATAAGGACTGCATAAACTCCTGGGTGAACTTTTTAGTTCTATTACTATCAAAACGTTCATTTTTCTTCTTAAAGAACAGATTCAGCATGTGTCTGCTGTCAGTGGTGTTAAATTAATTCAATTGGCTGCAATTAGTATTCCGAAGCACATTGAGATTAACACTGCTGAGCTAAAAGGGTTTTAGTATAACTCCATACTGCTCTAGTCTTCTGAATATTGCAGTAACTTGTCTACCTTGCAGGAATATTTACCAAAAAAATGAATCATTTACTCACCCTCATGTCGTTCCAAACCTGTGCAACATTTCTTCTTATGTGGAACACAAACAGATGTTTTACTAAAGATTCATGCTGCTTTTGGAAGCAGACAGTGACCATCATTAGGATTAGGCTGGAAATCATTAGGCACCTCAAGATCTATTAATTAAAATGTTAAAATCTCAATTCTGCCATCATGATTCCTGTGTAAATGTGTCAGGTCATGGACTCATCGGTTGCTTTTCATTAAGATGTAAAATAAAGCATATTCTGTCTTTTTGTCCTTGGCTATTATCTGAACATATCCGAAGGGTCTCATGTGTGAGCAATCGCCGTAAACGCATCTTTTGTTGTGTAAATGCCGTTGCAGATGGTTTGTCTTGCATATGCTTTTCAAAAATCTGAATTTATTAATAATAAAGTTAAAAGATTCATTCTATGAGACAGAATCGTGATGCATTGGTTTAAGTGCGGGACAACACTGACTCACCGATGCATTGCAACTCTTTGATGTTAAAAACACAAAAATAAAAGTAGGCCGTATTTTCACTAAAGGGCCCAAGGTTTTTTTTTTTTTCATAGTGATGCCATAGAAGAACCATTTTGGATTCTACAAAGAACAGTTCTTAAAAAAAAAGATTTTTTTCTTAGACTGAAGAACATTTAAAAAACCTAAAGAACCTTTTCCACTAAGAGCCTTTTGTGGAACATAAAGGTTCCATGATTTCTTCAACCATCAATGTCAATAAAGAACCTTTATTTTTAAAGGGGTGGTTGATTATGATTTCACTTTTTTAACTTTAGTTAGTGTGTAATGTTGATGTTTGAGCATAAACAACATCTGCGAAGTTACGACGCTCAAGGTTCAATGCAAAGGGAGATATTTTCTTTTACAGAAATCTCTGTTTAAGGACTACAACAAATGGCTGGTAGGGACTACAACAAGCTTCTTCCCAGGTTAATGACATCACAAACCCTAAAATTTACATAAACCCCGCCCCCAAGAACACACAACAAAGGGGTGAGGCCATGTTGGGCTGCTTTAGAGAAGAGGAAGAGTTGTTGTAGTAGAGTGTTGTTGACATGCCGCCATTTTACGCCGGACTGCTTCACAAACGAGGGTCAATTCAACACAAAAGATTAACATGACGGCACATGCTAGTGGATGAGTTGAATCAACTCCACAGCAACTACATAAATTTATCCACTAACCATTCACAAACATCTAAAAGTTGTAACTTCTTCCTGAGTCTCTCCATCAGTGTCGACTCCGGTTTGAACAATGTAAGGCTGAACACCGTTACTGACAATCCTCATTTTGGCTGCGTGAGATTCTCCAGCTTTGTTGTTGTTGAGCAACCGAAGCGTGAGCTGTTAAAGCTCCGCCCTCTTCTGGAAAGGGGGCTGGGAGCAGCAGCTTATTTGCATTTAAAGGGACACACACAAAAACGGCGTGTTTTTTTTCACACCCAAGTAGGGGCAAATTTGTCAAGCTATAATAAATGATCTGTGGGGTATTTTGAGCTGAAACTTCACAGACACATTCTGGGGAAACCAGAGACATCTTGTAAAAGGGGCATAATAGGTCCCCTTTAAGAGTGTTGTATAAAAGCTTTGTGTGAAATCTCATTCCCCATTCCACATATTCAAGCTTGGCTCAAATGAATCATCTAAAGCATCGTTATGCGCCCCTGGTCACTTGGAAAAGACTAATTTGAACATTCGGATAAACGTTTACTTTTGTGTTAGAGTACAAAGTCACACAGGTTTGGAACCACAGGAGGGCGAGTAAATGATAACAGGCCTTTCATTTAGTACTAAAACACAGAGGCACATTTTTAATTAAGTGTTTGTGAAAATCACAGACATTATGTAAAATAAATAATTATTATTCAAGGTTGTTTTTGTTTTGCTGTGATGCCGAACAACCAAAGTAATTATTACAGCCAGTGTTGTCTTTCATTGTGCCGGCGTTTCATTTCGGGCCGTCAGCTGTTCTGTATTCTGTCACCGTTGAATCATCCAGCACAGTCGGCAGTCAATGTTTTTCAAAACTCCAAAGAAATGTCACCTCACTGTGACTGCATCGGTCACAGCTCTCCTTTACCGTGATTGAAGATGTCAATGATGTCGAGGAAAAAAATGGGAGTGTCGAACTGTGAAGTCCAAGTTACAATCATTTGCTGGAAATAAAGCCCTGAGCTCTCCACTATTGATGCTGCATTATACACTGGATTTAAAATTAAACATTTATGGTCCACTGCATGCGTGTCAGGAATATTCTCAGTTTACCCACTCTCCACATGCAGAACAAAGAAAATAAGATTAGAAGAAAACTTCTAAGAGTACTGTATGCTTCTTATTATTTTCTAAAAATCACATTATGCAATAAACTTTTAGATAAACTTTTCAAACTTGTCACATGACCTCATTGTGCTGCATGTTCAATTCAACAAATGCAAATAAATGAATGTTAATAGTATAATAATAAATTATTTTGCATTTTTCATTCAACTGTGCATTAAAATGAATAAACTTTTGGCATTTTGATCAATCATCAAGACTTAAAAATCACAGTTGTAAATATAGCTGCAAGCAGCCATTAAGGGGCCAAGCACAAAGAAGCAAGCAAGAAGTAAAATCATATAGCATTTTATTATATATACTTTATTGTAGTTAGTGGCAATTTAATATTTTGTTCAGTTATAGTGCCACCAACAGGCGTAATCCCACAACTTTTTTTATGTATCCTCAGAGTGTTCCCTTAAATAAGTGTCAAATTTGGTGAAAATATCTCATTTCGTTTACGAGTTGTATATGAACGAGTACATGACCCATTCACGACTTTGATTGCATTTTTTGCCACTTACTATCAAAATTTTGGCATTTGGGCGTATTACCAACGTTCTATGTTTCCAAATTTCCTACAGTGGTTTCGCCTCGATCAGACTAACGGCATCGAAGATATTCGCAAACGGTGTTTTGATGCTAAATCGCAACCTTGCACAAACCATAAGGTGAAACCTAGCATGTTATGTATCGTTGGACTCAGCAAGGATTCAGGAATCTAAGGAGATGAAAATAAGTCAACCACACCAAAAGTTATGAGCATATGAATATTTGTTTATTTGTTTTGTCTCTAAACTTCTCAGGCTCCTTCAGGGCATCGTGTTGATGACCCATACGGAGTTTCGTAATGATGCGCTAATGCGTTCAAAAAATAAAGCATTTTGCTACAAAATGCAAAATGGCCGACACCTAATATGGCTGATATGGTCAAATTAGATATCATGAATCTAACAAGAACAGTTTTAGTTTTTAATCTAATTTTTGGCCAAACCGTTCAGAAGTTATCAGCAAAAATAGCCATTTTTGCTATCTCCGGACCAGAAGGGGGTGCTGTATGCAGCATGAGGCCTCAGGTCATGCTTATGATGACATGTACCAAGTTTGGTCAGAATATGCTAAAGCGGTACAGAGATACAGCCTCGCGTCCAATTTGGCATGCTCTTCTTTGAATTTGTTTGTGCGTTATTCAAGAACGGTTGGGTTTATCAAAAAGCTTTTTGCCACCATAGTCTGAAGATCTGATTTGATTTTCATGAAAACTGGAGCAACCATCTAGGAGGAATTCGAAAAAGTATGTTTTTTGGCTGGGTAATCTTGTTTCTAACCCTTATGTTTTAAAAGTGAAACTCTGGACATGTGGTGGCGCTAAAGAGTTTGATCTAGAGACACCAAATTTGCTGTAGTTAATGTTGGGACTGTTCTCTATTAGTGTGCCAAATTTCATAAGTTTCCCGCAAGCATTTCTATGGACTGCCATAGACTCCCAGAGCGGAAGAACGCCAACGGATACAATAGGTGCCATCACCTGTCACCAACCTTCAATGCTCCTAATTACTTCATATGTAACACTGGAAATGGAGGGTCAAATCAAGGACTTTTTTCTTCTTTTTTTTTTTAAATAAATGTACTAGGTATTTATTGCATAATGTGCACAGTTTGCATTCAGCAGAAATGAAGTTGCTCTTCTGAACATGTCAATGCTTCAAGCCTGTCTCACATCCATTACCTACAATCCCAATAAATGATTCTGGCTTATAATGACTCCCTTAGAAAAGAGGAGAGAATTGAATCCTTTAGGATCGTGGATGGCATTGACTTTCTATCATGTTATCACATCTCTTCTATTGACATCACCTGCTCATGTTATTACACGGAGTGCAAATGTAATTTGTACGTTTATCCAGTGCTGCTTTGATAGCAGAATCAACAGAACAAGACACATTTATACTGTAATCCAACGAAGTCTCATGCTATATGCCTATGAGATATCATATTAGCAATATCATATATTATTTAACACTTTTTTTAAATGCATTAAAGAGGAATACTCAAAAAATGAAAACTATAAATTGAGAAAAAGTTATTAAAGTAATTAAAACTATTTTAGTATTGTTTATTAATGATTATAGTATGTATTAATATTTTGAAACACCTTTTATTTTTATATTTGTGCTTCTGTCATTTTTTATTATTTTTAAACATATTTCTAATTTGCTTTATTTTTATGGTAACATTGTCACATTTGTTCATAAGAAAAAGAAAAAAAAAACAACTTCTAAAGCATTTATTAATCTTAGGTTATATTAATTTCAACATTTACAAATACATTATTAAAATCAAAAGCGTTGGGACCTGATTGTAAAGTGCTAGCATTTTTATTTCAGTATTAGTTTTTCATATAAAATTCATATTTTATTTATATTTATATTTCAGCTTTGTTACAATTAAGCTGACATAAAAATATATCAATTTTTAATGGTTTTAGTTTTAGTGAACACTGAATATTGAATGCTTTTATTGTCATTGTATACAATGAAATTAATAATGCTACTGGTGCATTAAAAAAAAAAAAACGCAACAATAGATATAATAACATTCCCATCTTAATAAATAATAAACAAAACTAATGAAGACTAAGATAGAGAAATAAAGTCAGTACAAACATTCAACTTATTTTGTCATATTGCACATATGTAAATTCAAGATTTAGTAGCATTAATGCAAATACGGCTCTTGGATAAAAAATATTTTTGAGTCTGTTTGTTGATGATTTTACCGTCCTGTAGCGTCAATTCAAAGTAATGGCGACCAGGGTGGGAGGGATATGAAAAACATTGTTTATGAGTCACCCTTATAACTGAATTCAAAATGAGATCAGGTTGATGTAATCTGTCCAAATTGATATCTGAATTGTAAACATGGCAGCAGGAACATGAATTCTGATTAATCCATGACCCTCAGTCATTAATGAAGATGTTTGTGAGCTGGACTCTTAAGCACTTAAGTCATTATGACCTACGGGGAGCCATGCAGGGCTAAAGGTCATCTCTCTATGTCTGACGCTCTGCCATCAGCGGGAAGCCGCAGACTAATTAGCCATTAATTAAGCATGTAATCTTCATCTAGGATGAAGATGAAGGACGAGAATCAAATAAGGACACCTGGGAGGTGAACTGAAACGGAAAATGGGCTCTACTGCATTGGCATTAAGGTACTCCATGCATTTAGGCAACTAGCAAAAACATGTCAGCAGATTAACTTATTTTAACTAGAAGAAGACATTTTACACTAATGCTGCTATAGTGCCTCTTGTGGCGACGCTGAGAATGCAGTGCAATGAATTGACAATCGAGCTTACCTAGTCATATTCACATAATTCATTTCAAAATCCTTCAGACACTGCAAAACATATGAGCACTGAAAAGTCTTTATGCATTATGGTGTTACCTCCACAATCTAAACCAGACTAAACCAAAACATGGGCTTCTGAAACAGCGTTTGACATCGCATAATCTATTGTAGTAGCTGTAGCAGGCCTGCGTCAGACTTCATGATGTATGTGGCGTGTCAGGAAGTAAACTATGACCCATTATCTTTGATAAATGATCGGAGGCTGTATTCGTACTGTAAGTTGCTGCGTGCTGTGCCATCGCTAAATGCAACCTGTAAAATCATATTTATCATGCTCATACTCAACCTGCACCCCAATGCAATAGAGCAGGCAAATAATGGCATGTTTACATTTGAGCACTAGTGTGTGCAAAATACCTGGAGTTTACAAATGCATCCATGACTCCAATTGGTTTCCTCAAATCGTATTGTATATTACAACTTCCATGGTCCTGTGTAACGATTCCTCTCAGCTTCAAATCATCAGACCTCCATGGACCATCTGATTCACACTGCAAAACAAAATAAAAGCTGTACATTCTGTACATGCATTTATTTACAACATTATATTATATTATATTATATTATATTATATTATATTATATTATATTATATTATATTATATTATATTATATTATATTATATTAATTATATTATATTATATTATATTATATTATATTATATTATACAGATACATTTGCAATACATTTGAAGTCCAAAACAAAATAAAAGTTGACAAAAATAATGATAAACTGGCATTTTTCTTATGCTTTTACAATTGGTTAAATTAAATTAAAAATTATATTATATTATATTATATTATATTATATTATATTATATTATATTATATTATATTATATTATATTATATTATATTAATTATATTATATTATATTATATTATAACATTATATAGATACAGTTGCAATACATTTGTAGTCCAAAACAAAATAAAAGTTGACAAAAACAATGATAAACTGGCATTTTTTTAATTAAATTAAATTAAATTAAATTAAATTAAATTAAATTAAATTAAATTAAATTAAAAATTATATTATATTATGAAATTATACAGATACAGTTGCAATATATTTGTAGTTCAAAACAAAAAAAAATTGACAAAAACAATGATAAATTGGCATTTTCCCTATGTTTAATTATTTTACAATTAATTATTTTACAACAATTAAAAATTATATATTATATTATGACATTATACAGATACAGTTGCAATATATTTGTAGTTGACAAAAACAATGATAAATTGCCTCTTTTTTTCTTTTTTTTTGCATTCCTCTTATTAAAATATTAAATAACTGTCTTTTCTACAATATTTTCCCCACTTATTTTCTTATTCACAACTATTTTTCCATGACTATCCAATGCCAAGTTCAGATCCATGAGAGATATGCTATTTAATAATATAATAAACTTTGATTTGAATACAAAAAGGGGAAGAAACCTAAATGAAAACCTTTTATAATGAAAACCTATAAACGATAAAGCTACAATAATTTGTGCATATTATGAGGAAATAAACTGCAATCATATAAAGCATTGCAAATGATGTAATCAAAAATGACAGTATAATATAAAACTATAGACCTATACTCATTGTTTATGAGTATAAAAATAATATATTTTAAGTTGAAAAATATTTAGATACTGTATATGCAAATATAAAAGTATTTCCATTTTATCATCCACATTTTATAGGAGTGACCAGCCTCAATTTACTCTACAGTACTCAACTACAGTATTAAACATGATTTTTACAATTGAAGTTGAAAAGATCTCAACCTCAAAGCTCATGCTAGGACTCTTTTGAAAGGTTTATATGTTATCGTTAAAAATCAATTTCTCTGTGGAGAAAATGAATGGGATTTTTTTTTCTTTCAGAACTCGACTGCTGCGCTCTCTATAGGGGAAAATGTTCAGTGATGAATTGAAGTGCACTAGTTAGAGCTCTGAGCGGACACAGGCTTAGTGAGAGTGAATGGTTTGATTGTTGACAGACTGAATGAATCTTTGTCTTCATTTAGCCTGGAGAGAAAACTGCCTTACGCAGCACAACAGACCAAGACAAATGCGTTAACACCTCTCTCATCTGCTTTGATTTCCTCTTCTCATAATATATATACACAAACACACAAAGAGAGTCTCAGTGTGGGCTGAAGTGGGTCTTCTGACTGATTCTGTGCTTTTCACTTCACAGTAACGACATTTATTCTTGCGCACTGGCAGCTCTAATAAACCACTGGTGCTTCATTCTGTCTCTGTTTGACAACACGACCCGTCCTGTCACTCGCAATACACTGTTAGTCTACCAAAAATCTGCATTAAAGGGGTCCTTGATTATGCTGTTTGAGCATAAACGACATCTGCAAAGTTACGACGCTCAAAGTTCAATGCAAAGGGAATTCAAACTACAACAAACGGCTGGTAGGGACTACAACGAGCTTCTTCCCGGGTTGGTGACATCACAAACCCTAAAATTTACATAAACCCCGCCCCTGAGAACACACAACAAAGGGGGTGAGGCCATGTTGGGCTGCTTTAGAGAAGAGGAAGAGTTGTTGTAGTAGAGTGTTGTTCATTTTACGCCGGACTGCTTCACAAACAAGAGTCAATTCAACACAAAAGATTAGCATGACGACACATGCTAGTGGATGAGTTGAATCAACTTCACAGCAACTACATAAATTTATCCACTAACCATTCAGAAACATCTAAAAGTTGTAACTTCTTACAACCGAAGCATGAGCTGTTAAAGCTCCGCCATTTTCTGGAAAGGGGGCCGGGAGCAGCAGCTCATTTGCATTTAAAGGGACACACACAAAAGGCGTGTTTTTGCTCACACCCAAATAGGGGCAAATTTGACAAGCTATAATAATCTAATATTTTGAGCTGAAACTTCACAGACACATTCTGGAGACACCAGAGACTTTATTACATCTTGTGAAAGGGGCATTATAGGTCAGTTATATTTTGATGAATTTCATATGTCCTTTCTCAATAAAAGTATTCATCTCTTTCTGACTCCAAATTGCTGTAATTATACATTATTTTGTATTACTGTAATAATTTGAAAATTGCACTTACTGTGCAAAACAATTTTCCGTTTTCACTGCATCATGATGAAAATATTAAAATGTGTGCTGATTAAACTGATCAGTCATTTGTGAAAAACAATTGGTTTATATTTGAAAAGTTTCATGTCATTCAGCCACAGGGCTTGAGCGATCTGAACTCATCTCTCTGCCGTACGTAATATCATCAATTTAATCATTTCTGTCCTGATGTATTACAGCCATAACTTTCAGACTGTCAGTGCAGGAAAATGTACATGCAGCTGTTAAATTAATAACAATAGAGATCACACAATCACTCACCATATCATGCAGATGAAGATAAAGAAATAACCTCGACACCAATGACTAGACTCAATGTTCACACGTCAGTGAAACGCTCAACCCGCAGGGCCTTGAGAACTCTTCCGCCGCTTCATCTGTCTGTGTGGATCTGACACATGAAAACAGACGCACAAGCAAACATACATATCTTCAGCCGTATATCATTTCAGTCTTGTCACTTGGTTTGCAATTAAAGGACAGAGAACAGATTTACAGTAATGTACTTACAATGGAAGCTGAGCAAACAGACAAAGAAATGTATTGCCAGAAATGTCAGCATAACTCAAGATACATTCTCTGACGTCTATCAAGCTCCAAATATTTTTTTACAGGAAAACGAGACAAAAAATAGTGATAAAGCTTATCATTTTAAGGCATACTGACAGCCCTGAAACATGCACAAGCACAAGCATGATATAACAGTAAGTGTCCTTAAGTTTAGGTCGCTCTGTAGTGACATTAACCCAACAATAAAAGCACGACACACACTTCATGCCTACTTTTAATTAAGCTCTCAGTGTCACTGATTCAAAAGGGCTGTTTTTCTCCTCCCTGCAACACTCAGAAACACTGAATAATTAGCTCAGCTCAAAGAGAACAAGGTGGGAGGTGGAGAACTGGTGTAGCACTGGGACCTTCAGCAAATAATGTGGAAAGGCAGTGGATGAATTATTCAAGATGGTGCTGGATGTGGCCACGGGCTACAGCATCCATCAGGCTGCTCGGAGAAAGATGCTCAATTAATGCCTTTAAATATACAGCACTTTCACACCTCTTCATAAATGACTATCAATATTTCCCTTGGCTCGGGTGCTGCTGGGTCACATTTTACCCCTGAAAACAAAAGGGGAAAAAACAGTGTAAGCATATTTTGTCTAAGAAAATTAAGCCTTTTTGTATTATTTCAATAATGATTAAGTACATTCAAACCCAAAACTCTCTTAAGGAAATAAATAAATAAATAAAAATTTATTAAGACAGTAATGAAAGTTACTACTGATATAATACAGTTATTTCTTTTTTAATTATAATCAGCATACATCAGCACACAACAAACATGTTTAATTGCTGTGAAAGTATGCAAACAAAACAAAGAAAAAATCATATTTTTACAATCTGTACTTTACAATTGAAAAGGTTTATATGGAAGAGGATTAGGGCCAATCAATAATCAAACACAAAACCATCTCAATATTAGTCATTATAATGCAAGAACAAGCTCATTAAATTTCAAGAAAAAAAAACAGTCGAAATACAGTGTTGAGAATAAAATCATTAAATTTTGAGAATAAAGTCATTTGTCAAGAAAAAACTTTAGAAAAAAAACATTAAATTTTGAGAAAAAATTGTGAAATTAAATGTTGAGAATAAACTCACTAAAGTTTGAGAATAAAGTCGTGTTTCGAGAAAAAAAACATTACATTTCGAGAAAAAATGTCGAAATAAAATGTTGAGAAAAAATCATTAAATTTTGAGAATAAAGTCATTGTGTTTCGAGAAAAAACTTTAGAAAAAAACATTAAATTTAGAGAAAAAATTGTGAAATTAAATGTTGAGAATAAAGTTATTGTTTTAAGAGAAAAAAAATCATTAAATGTTAAGAACAAAAAGTCGAAATAAAAGCTTGAAAATAAAGTCATTTGTCAAGAAAAAACTGTTACATTTCGAGAGAAAAAAATCGAAATAAAATGTTGAGAATAAAATCGTGTTTCGAGAAAAAAATGTGTTAAATTCCGAAAAAAAAAAATTGAAATAAAATATTGAGAATAAACTCACTAAATTGAGAATAAAGTCATTGTGTTTCGAGAAAAAACTTGTTACATTTTGAGAGAAAAAGTCAAAATACAATGATAAGAATAAAATTGTTAAATTTCGAAAATAAAGTCGTTGTGTTTAGAAAAAAACATCAAATTTAGAGAAAAAAAAATGGTGAAATTAAATGTTGAGAATAAACTCAGTAAATTTTGAGAATAAAATCGTTGTTTCAAGAAAAACCTCATTAAACTCACTAAAGTTTAAGAATAAAGTTGTGTTGAAACAAAAAGTTGAAATAAAATGTGGAGAATAAACGCATTCGATCAGTGTTCATTGCAGACAGAGGACATGACAGAAACTGATCACTTAGTCAAGCTATATTTTAAGTTTTTTCTCTAAACACAATGACTTTATTCTAGAAATGTAATGATTTTATTGTCGACATTATATTTCGACTTTTTTTTTCTCAAACTGTAAAGGGTTTATTTAATTTTGCATCATAATGACTTAAAACTCGACATGGTTACATATTTTTTATTATGACTTGGCCCTAATCCTCTTCCGTAGGTATATTTTAGTTATAATTATTAGATTTTATATATTTTCAGCAGGCTACTGCTGTTGTGATGTTGTGCTCATGTCAATGTAAAAAAAAAAAAAAAAATGTTTTTTAAAAAAACAGGTTGCATGCTCATACAAAATATTATGTCTAATTTTTGTCTATTGATTTGGTGAAAAATGACCCAGACTGACCCATAATATTTGTAATAATTACCCAATTAAAAAGTACAGATTTCTGTGGATAAACGTCCTCTGGTACATGAAGAACAACTGCAGAAGGACACCTTGTGAAAATGAATTTGTTCCTCTCAGCGTGAAGCAGGACACTAATACACGAGGCCGCGCGTTTCAAAAGCAGTGTAATATTTCAAAAAGATGCACCTCTTCAAATGTGGCATTATTCCTTTAGAGGGATCGCATGACTAGTCACACGTCTGACAACAACAAGTTTCATCTAGAGCTTCTTGAAGGTTATTTAAGGTTGTTGCGTTTCATTCTGTTCATGCAAATTGGAAGATCAGAGACGTTCAGAATAAAAAGATTTGTGGAGCACGAGATAAATGCATGTTTTTTCTGCCTGTTATACAGTGACAGAAGTCATCTCTTTGATATTTTTGCATAAAATCCAGAGGTGGGACAAAAAGTATGACTGTATGTTGAAGCGTCTGTTTTTGTGAAAACTGCAGATGTGCAGCCTGGAGTGCAAAAACCTCAAGGTCGTCACCAAACCACGTCTAAGCGGAAAACCCATTTCTCTTTCTCACTAAACTGTCTGGCCTCTAATCCAAATAGAAGCGACTGAAGATGCTTGGCTGGCCGTAATCTACAACTCGTCCTTCCTAAACACTTTAATCTCTGTAATCTGACATATTCATTTCTCAGTAAAAGCGTGAAGTTGGGTTGAGGGAGTCTAAGGATGACCTTTCCATCACCAAAAGAACAATTAAACCCTAAAAAAGCCCCATTGTTGAGTTTCTCCACTAATGATGATCACAATTATTTTCAATTATTGTAATGTTGTAATTGAAAGGCGATCTAAAGGCCGCTGACAGCTCCTTTTGAAAGTGTGGACAGAGTGACGTTTATTCTCACCCTCGGCGTTAATTAGCTTCTGTAGTCTTTTCTACAACCCACTTTCAGCCGAACTAACACAGACGGGTCTGACCCGCAGCTTTGTTTCTATCTGACAAGGTTTGACGTCGCTCTAATGGCTCGTGTTCTTTAATGAAACGTGTTAGTTTGTTAGCATTGCCTTATTTTTTGGTCTTATAACTCATGACTTTTTTTTATGAAAGCTTGGATGTCTTATGAGGTGAGTTGAGCGATGCTTTTAAAATTAAAACCGTTCTCTTGTCGATACGGTGAGATTTATGCAAATACTCTGAACATAAACGAGCTGAGCAAGCCTGAGCCAATTTGCCTCCTTAAAAGTTCTGCTGACACGTGGAAGAACGGTGTACTTTTAACAGAAGAAAAACTTTCCGTCCTCAACTATCATGCATTTCAATCTCTGAAGGAAGGCGTAAATGTATTGAAGCAATAGTTAAACCATCAAGCAAATGATAATTCTGTCAATAATTACTCACCCTCATGTCGTCCCAAACCTGTACGCTCTTATATTTCTTCAAAAGGAAGATTCTTTTTGGTCACGTCTATCAAGCTCCAAAAATGCAATATTATGCAGTGTGATGCAACCTGATAAATATAAAAAGAGACACTATGTTACGATTAATAAAAGCTATAAACTTTTAAACTGCAGACGAGCACATCTACACCTCTCATTGCATGACTGAAATAAGCAAGAGAGCAAAGGTCAGAACATTACAGCTTTAATTACTGTTTAAACAGACCTTAAAACTCTAAAGCTAGGGTGAATTTAGATTGATTGGGGCATTTTTTTTCCCCAGTCATCTCAATGGCAAAAATCAACCCTATGTATATGCTTACTAAAGTGTCCATACTTACAATGAAAATGCATGCCTGATCTGATTTAATAGCAGTAAGACAAGTCACATTTATTTAAATGGTGCTTTATACAATGCAGATTGTTTCAAAGCAGCTTCACAGTAAACAAGAAAAGATTTGCAAAGTTTTTCAGTTATGAAACAAATATAATTTTCATTTCAGTGTCATTTCAGTGTTAATTCATGTTGCAAAGGTCATCATTTCTGAAACATTTTCATACAATTGAACTATATTTTTGTCCTCAGAATGTGTCTGTGAAGTTTCAGCTCAAAATCCCCCACAGATCATGAATTATAGCTTGTCAAATTTGCTCCTATTTGGGTGTGAGCAAAAACACGCCGTTTTTGTGTGTCCCTTTAAATGCAAATGAGCTGCTGCTCCCGGCCCCCTTTCCAGAAGAGGGCGGAGCTTTAACAGCTCGCGCTTCGGTTGCTCAACATCAACAAAGCTGGAGAATCTCACGCAGCCAAAATGAGGATTGTCAGTAACGGTGTTCAGCCTTACATTGTTCAAACCGGAGTCGACACTGATGGAGAGACTCAGGAAGAAGTTACAACTTTTAGACGTTTGTGAATGGTTAGTGGATAAATTTATGTAGTTGCTGTGGAGTTGATTCAACTCATCGACTAGCATGTGCCGTCATGTTAATCTTTTGTGTTGAATTGACCCTCGTTTGTGAAGCAGTCCGGCGTAAAATGGTGGCATGTCAACAACACTCTACTACAACAACTCTTCCTCTTCTCTAAAGCAGCCCAACATGGCCTCGCCCTCTTTGTTGTGTTTTCTCGGGGGCGGGGTTTATCAAAATTTAGTTTGTGATGTCTCCAACCTGAGAAGAAGCTCGTTGTAGTCCCTACCAGCCGTTTGTTGTAGTCCTTAAAGTATTATTTCACTTCAGAATTCAAATTTCCTGATAATTCACTCACCCCCATGTCATCCAAGATGTTCATGTCTTTCTTTCTTCTGTCGAAAAGAAATTATAGTTTTTAAAGGAAAACATTCCAGGATTTTTCTCCATATAGTGGACTTCACTGGGGTTCAACGGGTTGAAGGTCCAAATGTCAGTTTCAGTGCAGCTTCAAAGAGCTCTACACGATCCCAGACGAGGAATAAGAGTCTTATCTAGAGAAGGTCCTTTTCTTAAAAAAATAAATAAAACTTTTTAACCATAAATGCTCATCTTGCACTGCTCTGTGATGCGCCACGCATTACGTAATCACATTGGAAAAGTCACACTACATTTTGTAGTGTAACTTCTTTTTCTGTTGAGCATTTTGTCTGTAGCTTAAGTACTGTAAATTATGAATAACTCCACAGTTTCAAAGCCTCACAGTACACATTCTCCCACACGAGTCACAGTAGGGCCCCCGATGCCTCTTTCACACTGATTTTATAGCCAGTCTTAAATACACATGCAGGCCATTGCCCATTTTATAGGACTCATTATCGGAGTGTTGGGGAAAGAACTAATTATTTACATTAGGCCTGTAGCTTACGGCACGTCAGGGCCAGTCGATTCCAGTGGGCCGATGTTTAATGTTCGCCTTCATTCCAGCATCAGGCTCTCAATTATTCATCTCTTATAGTCTTTCTGTCTGAGGGACCCCATGCATTCTTGATTTGTAAAAGCGATTGGTGAGGATGCAGATATACGATGAATTCAGCTCAACACAACACTCCACTAATAACAGCATTCATTTTAAAAACACAACAGGGGAAGAAAAACAGGCTACTGCACACTTAAAAAATATAGGTATAAGCGACTAGTATAGGTTTTACTTGCCTGTCACATGTTGCATCCAGTATCATCCTGGAAATGTAAACATATTAATAATAGCTAGATATGCATTGTATCTAATTTCATAACTTGTTGTAGTCTCATCAAATAATGAGTAAAGCAAGAAATTTAGTTTTTGGCCTGGAAAAGTTAACATAAAAAATTCATGCGAATATAGATTTTTCTAGTTGCTATAAAAGAAGCTATACTTCCAGAATACCAGAAGTAGTCACAGAAATTCATTGGTCAAAAGAAAGTATATTCCTCACCTTGAATTTGAGATTTATTTCTTATTTATTTTTATAAATGTGAGTCTGTGGGGCAGAAGTCTTACTGCACTACCAGAAGTGAGACATCAATAAAATGAAGACTTTATTCTTGTGAATGTGGAGCTCTATATAAAGTTACACACAAAAGATATCTTTCAGCTAAATCTCTTTGTACAACACTGGCGCGCTGATGTCCTTCACATTCATTCTTTGAAACGGCGCGAGAGATTCAGCTGAAACACAATGACTGAACAGGGCAGATATGCAACGTAAAATAAACTTTTCTTTCAAATTGTTCACTGAAAAATATGACAATTCAAAGCTTAAAAATGGCAATTCACTTAACTTTATGCATACTGGTTTATTTTCTTACAATGGAAGTAGAAAACATCATTTATTTTTGGCCGCTATATTACATTGTTTTTTGCACATTTCATAACACTTTCAAAGTGAAATGTCAAGTAAGCGCGTTCGGTTTTATTTGAAACGGATGAACGTGAATCTGGCAGTGTTTTATTAAGCTGGTTGTTGTATTGCAGCAGTTCACAAATAAAACGTCTGGTGAATGGCGCTAAGAGGTTAATGCACTGTTGTGTTTGAAAATAATGTACCACTATACACTAAACTGTTAACAAAAGCAAATGTGAGATAAAAACACACTTACTGAAGCAAAATGCCATTTAGCTTGCTTCTAGTCTTTTAGCTCTTACTCTCAATACAAGTGCAATGTTGTACCAGCTGGGCTACCGAGCAAGTTTACTAAGCCACACATGTGGAGCTGGTTATGTGATGCAAACCTCAAATCATGCACTATGCTAAAAGAGTTCTGAGATCATAACAGTAAGTCTTAATTTTTTATTTGTTTTTGCGCAAGAAAAAAGTATTCTCTGCCGCTTCATAAAATTAAGGTTGAACCACTGCAGTCACATCAACTGTTTTAACGATGTCTTTAGTACCTTTCTGGACCTTGAAATCGGTGGTTATATTGCTGTCTATGGATGGATGAGTCATTTACCTCTCTCTTTAATCACAAATATCTTAATTTGTTTCCGAAGATAACCGAAGGTTTTACAGGTGTGGAACGTCATGAGGATGAGTAATTAATGGCAATTAATGAACTAACCCTTTAAGTTAAATCTGTCCTCTCAAGTGAAATTTCAGTAGGCTACCATCTTGGTGTCGCTTTCATTTACTCATTGGCTCACTTGATCACTGACTATGGTCAGCTATGAATGTAGATTTTAAAGGTTGAATGCTTTCAGCACACTGGTGGCTTGTTGTCTGGATGTGGCAGCTGTATTTTCCCTCTGCATGTTTCTTTACACTGTATAAAATGATTATTACAATTAGTTATCACAACTTAAAATGTAGCTTTTTTGTTGTTGTATGTACTTAAAAATCCAAGTTGTTTAAATTTACAATTTTACATTTACATTTAGCCGACGCTTTTCTCCAAAGCGACTTACAAATTAGAACAATTTGAAGGCATCACAAACAACAAAAGTTGAAACAACATTGTATTAGTTATTGTAATATTCTAATGCACAAGTGGATCTCTGAAGAGAAAGCAAGATTAGTAGTATATTCAAGAAAAAAGTGTTTTGCATTACAATTTATTATTTTAAAATTGACAAAAAAAATATAATGGTGTTGGTTGCAATTAGTATTTACAGTAATTATATTAATGGTGTAAAACAAATTGTCTATTCTAAATAAAAAGATTTTAATGTAAAATGCATTATGATGTATTAAAATGCATTTTAAGGTAAAATTCCCCATCTTAACTGCATTACATAAAGCTCTGCTTTGCAAAAAACAGGTTAATGTTTAAATGCAATTCACTTAAAGATTAACTGATCCAACCTGGGGTTTTTTTGGCAAACAAAACTATGTGTGAGCTTATTGTCGATAGCCCTTCCTTTTTCTTTTTTCAACCTAAAACTTGACATTGATTCACATGAATACAAACAGGGAATCAGTGGGGACATTATCCAGAGGCCACTTTAGATCTCAGTATAAGAAAGAGGCTTAAAGAAAAACAGAGACTTTTGCCTGTTTTGGCATGTCTTATACAGTGGCTGAATGTGATCATATCCGTGTTGAATGCGTGTTTATAAATTTTGGAAATCCAAAGCTTGTTTTGGCAGTTTTTGCAGCAGACAATCAGAGCTTCGACAGGATTGACTGAGTCATGCAAAAGGTAAAGTAAAACTTCCTGAATGTTTACAATCATCCAGCCTGGTCTCATTGTTAATACGTAGGTATTAATACGTAACTTTTAAAGATGTACATTTTTGTACGTTTAGAAAGGTGCTAAAACGTACAATATTGACGTATAGCACTAAAACGTAAAAATACTTAAAAAACGTAAAATATTTACGAATCTGTCATGTCATAAAGATATATGTAGAATTTCCATTTTATCGTTTTGTAGATAAATCTAAGATCCCTAAACCCCATCCCGAACCTAAATATACCCATTGTATACATACATTTAAAAGAATAAAACATAATGGACAGAAATGTGTAAGAAAATGACAATTTTAGTAAAGACATAACATTAAAACGATATTTTGAGCCGCTAATCCTACCCCTAAACTTACCCATAAGCATTTCTTAAAACTCCGTACTGTTATAAATAAAAGAATAACAGACAAACAAGCGTAATCACAATAATTTATTTATTGCGAAAATTAGTTCAAATGATGATGAGTTGCAGTCGCAGTCCTCTCTGGCGGTAATAGTTGTTTTTTTTTTATAGGGTACAGAGCAGAATTTAACTTAATAGTCCATGAAAATATGATGAATCTGGCTTCTATCCGTGAAGACGCGCACTCGTTTTAAATATCAATCCACTGAAACACGGCATGTCGCAATCTGTGACGAAGCAGGTGAGAACCAATGAGCGTTCGATATCTGTGCCGTAAACCATGTCGTAAAGCTTCTCGAGGGTGGCGCTACTTTCAAATTTGAATCATACCGAGCGCGAGCTTTGACTGACGCTGCTGCTGAGAATGAAGATAAAGATTGGTGGATAAAGGGCTGAATTCGGATCTGTTCTTTACAAACATAGATTCTGAAGATTTGGAGTACAGCAAACAAATAAAATCGATGTGATTTGTGAATTTATGTTGTGCTTTGGTGTATCTTATGGTTGTATTGTCAGACGCTGCACAGGAGAAAATGCCTTCTGTGTCGTCCAGCAAACAAACTAAATATTACAAAATGGTTTACAGAAATTAATAAAATTAGGTTTCGAAGTGTAGTCTTGTTTAACATTATGTAATCCTCCGAAACGAGTTTGCAGCCACGAACAGAAATGTTATTTTCATATTAAGTAGATGAGTAAACTGCATTCAATAAATGGTACTAAAAACATGTATTATGACAATTGAATACAACAGGTTTAAAATATTAATACATGTGAATTCATATACATTCACACTTGGATACGTAAATGATTTACGTTTTAGTGCTATAAATACGTCAATGTTGTACGTTTTTGTGTGTATTTAAATGTACGTGTGGTAGAACCACACTTTACGTAAAAATACACACGTATTCTCATGAGATCACGTTGAATCATCACATATACTTGTAATACTTCAAACAAAGATACGTAGTAATGTGTCAAAAATCTTTTCATAATGTGTTAGGTGATATTAAAATTCTTGATTTATGGGCACATGGCACAATATAGCTTGTTAAAAAGCCTTTTGGTGACTTTTTTTTGGTAAGGATTAATAGAGTGAGGCCATCTGTAGATATTTGAGCTACAACTGCACAGTGACAGGTAGATAGGTTGGAAGAGAAAGCCAATGGGAGCAGCTGGAGGGGATGTGGGATTTAGGAAAGAAAGAGACAGAGAGAGTTCCTAACAGTAAGGACTTAGTCATTAAGGATGAGACAAATATCTTGTACTGAACATCTGCAGAGCATTTGTTTTTGCTTGCTACCTCAAGATCTGGAGATTAACACTCTGCACATGGTCACAGATATCATTTGTTCCAGCTCACAAGTGCATTATTATCTAAAAACACAAACAGGTAGTTCTAGTATAGTGATGTAGATGCATGACAGATCAAACAAAAACAACCATGGTCTCGTTCTGATTTTAAATGACCTGTTTTCCTTTAATGAAATCATCTCTGATGCTTATTGGTAAATATGATCAAATTCTGAAAAGTTATATGTTAAGGGCCAAATTTGTTGCAATTTAATGTGGTTTCATAAATGAAACCAGTGTTGTAGTACTCGAGACCATATTGTAATGGTCATGGTGCATTTTGACTCGTACTCGAACATATTAGTAATCGGACTCATTCTCGAGTCACATTCAAAATTTTTATGATTTCTGTAAATTGATGTTTGATTGACACGTCCAATGGTGATTTTCTTGTGTGCGACTTATTAGCTCGAACACTGGTTTCCTAAAAAGGTTTTCAACTAGTGTGTAGATTTACCCCGCATTTAAAACGCACCATCCAGTGAGATTAAAGCATTAGATTATCTGCTGCTGTTACACAAAGTGATGAGATGGTGGCGCTAAAACAGAGTAGCTGCACACAGAACTCTTAACAGTAAACAATAGGCAGGGCCATACTGCCAATATGGCCTACTTATTTCTCTCTATTATTTTTTTTATTATTATTATTTTATTATTGATTTATATCTTGAAGAGAAATTATTATTTGGTTGGTGATCATCATATTTTATATTAATTTATTTTCATATATTAATCTTTTTTTTAAACCAATATCACTCTAAGTAAATATAAAAAGTGCAGTCTACATGCCATATTTGATGTACTGTTTGAGTATGGTGCCAATTTTATTGTTTGCACCAAACATTTGACATATTCTTGAAGATTTCTTTGAGCCTTGTCTCAGACCCAACCTTATGTGGACTTGGGCTTGTCTTAGACCCCAACCTCTCTGAACTTGGACTCGAATGAGCTGGTCTCAACTACAACACTGCGTGAAACATTTCTTATGTAAAGTAAATGTTGGTCTGGATTGCATAAAAATGCTCAAATTGTGCCCCTTCATTTATTTTATATATATATATAGCTTATATAATGTTGTGTATTTTCATTTTATATAATAAAAAGTAGCTGGCACAAATGCAAAAATGCCTCCAAGAGAACAGATTCATATTCAACTTCTGTTTCCCACAAGTGTTTGAACATACAGTATGTAATGTCTATTGTATATGTAAAACTGTCTAAATACAGATTATCAAAGAAAATACACTGGCTGTAAAATTGTAAACATCTTGCACTCTCTCACAGCTTTCTAAAAGATGGATTTGAGGTCCTGCACTGCACTGACTTGTCTACTCTTTGTGTTGTGCTGCTGTCATTGTGGAAATATCCTGGTGTTGCCTGAGGATGGTAGTCACTGGGTGAACATGCAAGTCATTCTGAGAAATCTCCACACCCATAACCTTACTGTGGTGCGTTCGTCTAAAGGTTGGTACATCCAGGAAAATTCTTTCCTCTACAGCACCATCACTGTCAACCCAATGGAGACCAAAGACATCTGCCCTGATGGAAATGAACATTTATTAATATGTTTAATGAATAATAATTAAACAATAAACATTTATTAAATTGTTCATTAATAAATGTTCACCTTTTGGTTATTATTATTGTTGCCTCTAGTAATTATGTGTCTGATTTTTAATTTCCAACCTATTTTAGGTTCATTTTAAGCCATACAGTCATTTTCAAAACAATAGTTGAGTTAAATAAAACTGCCCAGCATGTTGGGCAAACATTTAACCCAATTGCTGGGTTTGTCCATTTTTAACCCAACATTTTTTAGAGTGTAGTGAAACTACGTTGCCACAAATATGCGTTATATAGTACAGTTTCTGCAGATGCTTTGACCTTCTTGGCCTACTGTAATGATTATGCTGAGATGAACATGGTTTTCTTGCACTGAACAGAAATACAACAAGTGCATTCTTCTTCCTATAGGAAAGAAATCTCACAAATTAGATCTTCATACCACAGAAATGAGAATACTAATGGAATCTCTTGAGAAAATATAATCTCATTTATCTCCTCTAGAGCTTTAAAAGAGATCTAAATGTCTCGGACTTGCCAAGATACCAAATCAATCATCATATTCTCCCAAAGCCAAATGATCTGAGCTGCTTTCCGCATATAACTCTATTCTCTATGACTCATTTGTGTCTGTTTTACATCCTCAAATCAGCTGCAGCTGCAACTCCACAAGGTTGATGCTTAAATGAAACATAAAAAAGAACTTCAGTAGATCAACCCCAGAGCAAGAAAAAGTTTGCTCTAACCAAACATGGAGCTTTTTACACCCATAAAGCTTTAAAAACCTCACTAACCCACAGCAGATGGTCTGGCCTGGAAGTTACGCTCCATATGCACTCTTAATCAACCCAGAACAGACAATTTATAGAGCCTGACAATGCATGCGCTCGCCATGTTTACTGCAAGCATTAGTTACTGCAACCTTGCGCCTGCTCCCGATTGGATAACAGAGCCATCAGAGGACAATACTCCGGTCGTCTTTTGTATCGCGTCTTCTGAGGCAGGTAGCGACGTTCGACTCGACCACTCTAAAAGAAAAGGCACAGCAATGATGTCAGTGGTGCAGAACTAATTTATATTTTCATATTGCACGGTAGATGTGAGAGAGGAACAAGCCTAAGGGGGGTTATCAGTGAATAACAAATTCATTTGAGGATGTACCGTATTCGACACACTGATGCAGCTCCTCTTATCGGGCCCGCTGGAACTGATTGGTTAAACTGGCGTGGTGAATATACATCAGGGAGAGGCCACGCTTTGCATGCTAAAGTTCAACCTGCTTGTTTACCTCTCTCCAGAGAGCCGTGAGGATGAGAGATTACAGCAGAGAAAACGAACGAAGGAAACGATCACACGTGTGGATGGCAGGACAAATGGTGGAGCTGTAAAATTAGTCAAGAGTCTGAATTGTAAATGAGTCTCAAGGTGCTACGGCATTATTGCTTCCTGAAGAAAGAAGAGACAAGGGGGTCCTGCGCCAAATGCAATATGCCAAGCTAACAATCAGTGGTTGGGAAAGTATGAATAAGAAATGATTCTTATTATTATAAATGTTGAAAACATTTGTGCTGCCTAATTTATTCGTGGTAACCGTTTTCAGGATTCTTTCATGAATGGAAAGTTCAAAATGCATTTATTGGAAACAGAAATATTTCTCTAAGAAATGTTTCTTGAGCAGCAAATCAGCATATTAGAATGATATCTAAAGGATCATGTGACACTGAAGACTGGAGTAATGATGCTGAAAATTCAATAATATAATAAATTACATTTTACAATATATTCACATAGAAAACAGTTTCTTTTAAAGGGGATCTATTTTTACAAGATGTAATATAAGTCTCTGGTGTCCCCAGAATGTGTCTGTGAAGTTTCAGATCATTTATTATAGCTTGTCAAATTTGCCCCTATTTGGGTGTGAGCAAAAACACACCGTTTTTGTGTGTGTCCCTTTAAATGCAATTGAGCTGCTGCTCCCAGCCCCCTTTCCAGAAGAGGGCGGAGCTTTAACAGCTCACGCTTCGGTTGCTCAACAACAACAAAGCTGAAGAATCTCACGCAGCCAAAATGAGGATTGTCAGTAACGGTGTTCAGCCTTACATTGTTCAAACTGGAGTCGACACTGATGGAGAGACTCAGGAAGAAGTTACAACTTTTAGACGTTTCTGAATGGTTAGTGGATAAATTTATGTAGTTGCTGTGGAGTTGATTCAACTCATCGACTAGCATGTGTCGTCATGTTAATCTTTTGTGTTGAATTGACCCTCGTTTGTGAAGCAGTCCGGCGTAAAATGGCGGCATGTCAACAACACTCTACTACAACAACTCTTCCTCTTCTCTAAAGCAGCCCAACATGGCCTCGCCACCTTTGTTGTGTGTTCTCGGGGGTGGAGTTTATGTAAAATTTAGGGCTTGTGATGTCACTAACCCCTTAATGCTGATGGGTCCTTAATGCAAGCTGATGATATTTACAGCGTTAACTACTTGGCACAAGCTGATTGGTTCATGTCGCATCTGCAGCCAATGAGATTGCTGCTCAACATTTAAATGGCTGGTTATCATTCACTATAGCATTTGCAGCATGCTTTCAGAGTCTAAAAACCCTCCACCTTCCCCAGCTCCACCTGTATAGATCTGCTATGAGTAATTGATAAATGTTATTTGTGCAGCAGCAGTATGTCTGACATACAGCAGCGTATCACCGTATGTATTGGCAGTAGCAAGTTCCTGTACTTATTTAGCAGTAGCAGCAAAAATAATCTACAACAACAGCAGCAGCGTAACATATCTAATCCACCAAGACCAAATACATACATTGTCATATACATTACCATGCTAAAAATCTTCAGAGAGTTGTCATGATAGAAATAAAATAATATAACACACACACACACACATAAAGTATATAAACCATAAAGTAACTAAACACATTGTGCCAAATTGCTGAAATAACAAATCCTCTCTCAAAAGAATACCTGGAATCTTTGATTACGCTGGGAAAAAATATTCTGTCGTTCTGTAAATGTCAGAACGATATTTTGAGGATCACAGAAACAGACCCAGAACACTTAATAGTCAGCCGTAATGAGTTTTTCTGGTGCTAATTGTACCACCTTTCATAAACTACACTCATTATGTTTTTGGTTTTAGCTGATCTGCATGGCCACTGCTCTAATGGACGTGTGTTGAAAGAGATGTTTTCTTTCTGTGAGAAAAGAGCAGGTGCTGTTGACATCATGGGCTTTTAGGTGAGGAAAATGCTGCCTGACCACATCAAATCTGTCGCCTCACTCTATATATCCTTCCACTGGGAAAAGGACAGTGTGTGTGTGTGTGTGCACGTGCTTTTGTGACATATCAGGACACAAATTTGTATAATGACATGGGTATGACATAGGTATTACAAAGAGAGGGTGACTTATGAGGACATTACCCCATGTCCCCATTTTTTAAAAGGCTTATAAATCATACAGAATGAGTTTTTGTGAAAAAAAAGTAAAAATGTGCACAGTTTCCTGTGGTAAGTTTAGGGGTAGAGGTAGTGTAGATGGATAGAAAATACAGTTTGTACAGTATAAAAACCATTATGCCTATGGAGAGTCCCCACAATTCATGTGTGTGTGTGTGTGGTATATATAGGGTGAATTCAGGATGATTGGGACACTTTTTGCCATTGAGATGACTTGGAAAGTCACAGAATTTGTGAAAATATTACAATTTAAAATCATGGTTTTCTATTTTAGCTTCCCGAACATCCCTAATAGAAAACCTGTAAGTAGCCCATCATTATTAGACCATCTCGGACCTGCAATAAACCATTTAACAGCTGATCATACAAGCTCAAAGTAGGCGAGCTGTTTTTTAGAAGATGGTTAACCAGCTAATCATCAGTTACATTGGCTGGACCAGACCATGTGCCCTTATATTTCCACTTCATTTTTGGGATATGAAAAAGTAAGGGTCAAGATGTATTTTTCATTAAAAGTATTCTGGTCTTACGGAAAACACAGTTTAGAGCTGTCTGCGGCGGCTGTAGTCATGCATAATTTAAATGATAACAAAAAAGCAGAAGTACGTGATAAGGAACAAATGGCAAATTCGGAGGTGTATTAAGAATTCCTCAGATGTGTTCAAATATTCTGCAGGCCGCTATGGATGACATGACGGTGGGCCCTTAAAATATTGACAAACCGATAATATATACCTCACTGTAATCTTCTGAGAGTAAAAACCTTTAATCTTACAGCCTTCAATCTAAAGTGTTCACATATTGGCATAGGTGGGAAAATCGTGTACAAAATGCATTTCAAAGATCTGCAGTGAAACGCTTTTCGGCATATGAATTGCGTGTGCTTCAAGAACAAAAAAGCAATTAAACAAGCTCAAGGTTGTTGTTTTATCTAATCAGCATTCTTTTAATGATGCAATTCAAGTTATCATCTAAGCAAAAAAATAATTGGTTTTATGCATGTGCAAAACATCCATAAAAACATTTGGCTGGCTTTTGATAAGTGTGAAGAGGGATATATCCCCGTCTCAGTGCCATATATTTGAATTTATATTTAAATCCATGCATGTCTCTTATGGCTCATTTGTAGAGCTGAATAATTTCTCACTTCTAAAGTCCACAGACAGCCGATTCATCGCTTTGATCATAAATCAGAGTGAGGCACGTAATACACATCTTCATTAGGACACACACTCACACATGCAGTTAAAGAAATAGATTACACAAAACTAAAAACTTTGTTATTTACTCACCCTCATGTCGTTCCACATGCGTATGTTGTTATATTTTTCGGGGGGTGAATGCAAAAGAGACTCTTTTCCATGTAATATCAGTTCAGTTATATGATGTGTTTTGTATGAGAAAAAGATAATATTTAGGTTGATATTCCCAACTGAAATCTTAATCACATCCTGTTCAGATTCAAAAATTGCACTCTAAAAAATGTTGGGTTGAAAATGGACAAACCCAGCGGTTGGGTTAAATGTTTACCCAACATGATGGTCAGTTTTATTTAACTCAACTATTGTTTAAAAATTACTACAAGTGCATCTCAATAAATTAGAATGTCACGGAAATTTTCATTTATTTCAGTAATTCAACTCAAATTGTGGAACTCGTGTATTAAATAAATTCAGTGCACACAGACTGAAGTACTTTAAGTCTTTGGTTCTTTTAATTGTGATGATTTTGGCTCACATTTAATAAAAACCCACCAATTCACTATCTCAATAAATTAGAATACTTCATAAGATCAATAAAAAAAGGATATTTTAAACAGAAATCTTCTGAAAAGTATGTTAATTTCTATGCACTCAGTACTTGGTTGGGCCTCCTTTTGCATGAATTACTGCATCAGTGCGGCGTGGCATGGAGGCGATCAGTCTGTGGCACTGCTCAGGTGTAATGGAAGCCCAGGTTGCTTTGATAGCGGCCTTCAGGTCATCTGCATTGTTGGGTCTGGTGTCTCTCATCTTCCCAGAGATTCTCTATGGGGTTCAGGTCAGGCGAGTTTGCTGGCCAGTCAAGCACAGTAACACCATGGTCACTGAACCAGCTTTTAGTTCCTTTGCAGTGTGGGCAGGTGCCAAATCCTGCTGGAAAATGAAATCAGCATCTCCACAAAGCTTGTCAGCAGACGGAAGCATGAAGTGCTCTAAAATTTCCTGGTAGATGGCTGCGTTAACTGTGGACTTCAGAAAACACAGTGGACCGACACCAGCAGATGACATGGCAGGTTTCTGTGCCTCTCCACTCTTCCTCCAGACTCTGGGACCTTGATTTCCAAATGAAATGCAAAATTTACTTTCATCTGAAAAGAGGACTTTGGACCACTGAGCAATAGTCCAGTTCTTTGACTAACCTAGGATTCAAACAAGTGGCGGGAAACAAGGAACAAAGGAGAACATGTGACAAAAGAACAAACATAGAATTCAAAACAGACAGACATGTGACACATATATACATATATATGTGTGTGTGTGTGTGTGTGTGTGTGTGTATCAGGTTACATTTATATTTGGTTCAGATTTAGTTCAGTTTTTTTATCTAATATTTATATTTTATTTCAGTTAACAAAAATGTTTCTAATAGTTTTAGTTAACAATAATAACTGAGAACTCAACCTGTCTAAATGTTGTTTAACTTGATTTGCTGTTAGATTTGCATTTATAACAGAAAGAAAAAACCCTGATAGCATCATCTACTGGCTTTTTTCCACCTGTTCTCATTCAGTTTCTCCCATAATTGTAGCCAGAAAATGCAGGATGAGTCAGAGAACAGGACAATTATCTTTGTCACTTCGATGCAATTAGTATTGATAAGAAATATCCATCTAAGAGTGAGCAGCCATTACCAGCGGGTTGGTGTGCGCACGTGTCTTTTACTGTCCTATCCCCGTCTGTCAAGTCCATCAGTCCACACAAGCTGCTGTGATTGGGCCAAATGGAGATGAAAGTGGTGGCAATCACAGCCCGTGACATTAAAACCTTTTATAGATTCCTGTCGGTGGAGAGCTTTATACTTTATACCCTGTCAAAGGGGGCCTGATCGCTTCTGTCAGAGAGGCATGTGCAATTCTGGCCACATACAAAAACTCAACAAAAGGTCATTATGCTGTGTGTAAGTGCTCAGGTTGAGGCTATGAAAGATGTCCTGATGACCACACTGATAATAACTGGTTATCATCGGCTAGAAAGCACATGGTAGTTCTAATGAGTCTCCAGAATGTGCATGTGTCTCAGGTGCACTAACAAATATTACATATGCATTTACAATTACAATTTACATTTGCAAAATGTCCTTTTACTTGCTGCTTTGAAATAACAGATTAATGCATGATTTACAGTAAAGATCATATTTTCTGCTCAGATACATCAACATATACTCAAACATTATGAATGAGGTTCATATTATACTTCAGTCTTCACATGTTTTTTCAGAAACTGAACATTAAAAGGTGAAAAACCCACTAAATCCTCACAGTTGTCCATACTGAACTGCAATCAGGCTTATTATTTATTGTTAACTAAAAATATAAAAATAACACTTTACAATAAAGTTTCATTTGTCAGCATTAGTTAAATACTTTAGTTATCATGAACTAACATAAAACATTTATTAATCTTAATTGATGTTAATTTCAACATTTACTAATACATTATTAAAGTCAAAAGTTGCATCTTTTTTAATGGACCTGAGCAACAGTTGTTTTTATTAACTAACGATGACCAAGATTATACTGTAACAAAACGTATTGACCATTGTAGTTAATGTTAATGCATTAACTTTACTGTAAAGTGTTACCAAAACTTTATTTTTGTTGACTGAAATAAATAAAAACTTAAATAAATTAAACATAAATAGGAATATTTAATAAAGGAAATAACAAAATAGCTACAAATTAAACTACACTCTAAAAAAAGTTGGGTTGAAAATGGACAAACCCAGCAATTGGGTTTGTTTTAACCCAGTGGTTGGGTTAAATGTGTGCCCAACCTGCTGGGTAGTTTTATTTAACTCAACAATTGTTTCAAAATTGCTGTATTTGATTAAAATGGACCCAAAGTATGTTGGACTTGAACATATATTAATAAGTTAAATAAATTAACATTTATTAATAAGTTTAATGAATAATAATTTAACAATAAACATTATTAAATTGCTTATATGTTGACCTTTTGATTATTATTGTTGCCTCTGATAATTATGTCTGATTTTTCATTTTGGGTTCATTTTAAGTCAGCCATATAGTCATTTTTAAACAATAAAACTGACCAGCAGATTGGGCAAACTTTTAACCCAACCGCTGGGTTTGTCCATTTTCAACCCAGCTTGGGTTGTTTTTAAACCCAGCATTTTTTTTTTTTTTTTTTAAACTGAAAACTGTTTTTTTGAAAACTGAAATTATATATTTAAAAAAAGAATGCTCGATCAATAAATAGCTATATCAAAATAATAATAATAATAATACTAAAATACAACTGACTGCAATTGGTGTGGTTTTGTGCATATATTTGCATAATGTATTATAACTGGTCTTTACTTTCTTTCATCTATTTAACCACATATCCAAATGTCATGACAACAGAGTAAACTTAAACTAACCTAAAAACAAGCAATAGCATTTGGCATCATCAACAATAAATTGGCATAATGCTTTGAAGGCAATAAACACACCAAAAGAGGCGGTTATTGAAGGAAGGAGGACTTGATAAAAACACACCTAAAACCGATAACTAAACGCTGTTGCTCTTTGCAAATAAAGGTTAGTCAATAATAACTAAGAGAATTTACATAGAAGTCCTAAAGGTATGGTAGCAAAACAAACAAACAAACAGCTAAATCAATCAGAGAGCATGTGGAAAAGGTTCATTAAAAAAAAACAATTACAATTTTAGTGCAAGAAACCTTAATTAAGATTATAAGTAGACCTGAAGGAAGGAAAATAAGCAGAAAGTCCCGACCCTATGAAATAGATTTAAGAGCACTGTGTTGTTGTATTTCCTTTTGAAACAGGAAAAAGAACTTATCAGTGGAGGGGGCGGCGACGTTCTCCTTTCACACAGCATTTGATTGGACAAAATGAGTGAGTGCAAGATGACGTCATCAATATTTGTTGCCTTTTGCCATGTAAGAGAAAGAATATACATTTTAAATAAATTTACAGTATGTAGGCTATCTGGTAAAAGTTATTTTATACACTAGATGGCCTGAAAACTACAGACTTGAACTAAAAGCCACAAAACATTCAGTGTGATCTCCTCCTGACTTCCCAAAGTGTCTCTCTCTCATCTGGTAAGTGAAAACACCTATTTCAGCTTTTAAGGTTTGCGGTTGTGTGCGAATCTCCAAGAGCCAAAGCAGCTATATGAGTGATGCTCTGTGGATCGTCTCTTAATTCCAGGTTTGGTTGAGAGTTTTGACAAGAACAAACCGCACAATCTACATGGATGTCAAGGAAGGAGCGCATTTCACCAACGCAGCAACCATCCATTTTCACATCCATCTTAGCTGTCCTGCAAAACACGCAATGGCCGATGTCATCCGAGCACGCGTCACAGGCGAACATGTGTTGACGTGCCGGCTGTTTGACGAAGCAGCGGATGGAAGATTGCACTTGAGTTTCACAAGAGTTTTCTCATTCTTTTTTCATGCACTTCGGTGTATTATTCATTCCTTTTAGAGGAGAGACAATATAAGAGTATAAAATAGAATCCAAAAACGGACTGCAGCATTTGCACCAAACCTCTCTCACTGCAGTGAGAACAAAGAAATTTAACTCAATTGACCGTGGCATTTCTCTCTTTTTCTTTCTCATCTGTTCCTGAGCGTTTAAGCTTCACCTCTCAGCCTGTTTTGATCATGTCAGATAGCTCAATCTCTGGCTCTTGACTCTCGGACGCTGCCCTCTTCTCCACAGAGCTCAGCTGCAGCTTCATAGATGAAGTTCACTCACCAATTCTAAGGATAATTTCATGCACAGTTTATCATGGTCGGATGCACAATTATAAATAATAGTATTGCATGGTCTGCCAGAATACTTACTTCTGATCGACTTTAATGAATTAGAAATTGTGATAATTGTTAATGTTGACAGTACAATATTAGTACATATTCTGTGTACTGATGATGAAAAATAGCTATGCATGATGCATGAATAGTTATGCATTATCTTTCATATATATTTAGTCGATTTTTTAGTTGTTTCTGAGGCGTGTCACTGTCAATGTATAACATTAATATATGAGGCCTTTGAGCACATGAGTAAAAAGGTATTATGTTTCATTTAGCAAGCCTTTAACCATCCCAATCATAGATGGAAAAGACCACTTACCACTTATAGCACCACCTATGGTCCGATCTCCATAAAAGTTGGCATGCTTCTTTAGAGTCATATGCTGCATGTGCTTACGTATTTTCGTGAAGTTCCAAGTTTTAATTTAGGAGTTATAGACTTTTGTGTGCACTTGGCCAAGCCCCTTTTCTAAATGACCCTGTTATAGCTACCCAAAGGGTAAAGTTGACCTAGAGAGTCCAGAGAATCTCAGCTCATTAGTAGAGACTCCAAGACCTGAAAAGGGTATGTCAGAGAAAGGAGACATGCAAAATGTGCAGTGCTGGGGTGCCTTCAGGACCAGGATTGGGAACCACTGCTCTAGGACCATGAGTTGAACATGTCCACCGAGTTTCGTTCCAATCGGCCTCCGTTAACCTTGTCTAATAGGTGCTCAAAATTAATTGGCCAATGGCAGCCATGCTTTTTGAGATATGCCATTGTCCTTATAGAGAATCATGGCTCTTTTGACCAAGACACTGCATGCCAATTTTCAAGTCAATCGGACTAACGGTTGCGTAGTTTTCGATTTTTTTTTCTGTTATAGTGCCACCAAGTGGCCAATCGCCAGGATATTTTTTTTTACTGTGACTGAATGTTCTGAGTTTGGTGAAAATATTTCATTCTGTTCACAAGTTATAGCCATTTTAGTAAAAACGTTCAAACGTTGTGGCAAGAGTGAATAAAAATGATAATTAATTCAACCTCTATGTGCTTGAACCCCTAATTATAATATAATGTATTTATCATAATGAATTAAAAACTGTGATAATTGACTTTCAAACTATTAAAGTTGTGTATAACATGCAATGAATGTAGTAACACCTTAGCAAAACCCTGACAACCACAGGCACCCGCCGATCACATTTACTGCAGAAAATCTAGTTATTATGTCTGTGCTGCAGACATGAACACAGTTGAGTACAGAGTAAACAGTGCATCTTTCTGCAGGGACTAACAATGTACAAAAGAAAAGAAAATCATGAGATGTCACAAAGTGACACGAGTTGATCCTGACACCCACTTTAAACAGAGACGAACGCAAGATTGAATGTTTGTCCCTCGACTTTGTTTGAATTTATAATCGGAGTTACATGCAGTGCTTGCCTCTTGAGCAAATGCTCCTCGCAAACATAACCGAATTAAACCAAGTACATTTTCAATCAGATTTGTGAATTTTAAGTAAATCAAACACATCCGTTTGTTCAAATATTTACAGGCTGCCCAGATATTCAGAAAGCATCTTGATTCTTGGAAACAAATTAAAGAGAGATGCTGTAAATTAACATTTCATAGAGGCTTACATCTCTAATGGAGTTGTTTCACACAAGAGGAACTGAAGAAATCAATTGTTTCCTGTCTCTCTCTAAACATAAACCCATTTTCACCTGTCTGGAAATGAACTGTAATCTCACTTGAATTCCCACATGGCCCTAATCTCTCTCTTCCCTGGACGTGGGGATAGTGCTGTAATCTGTGCTGAATGAGGGAAGCTCTGTGTGTGAAATCTGTGGACGCCTGCAGCCCACTGGAGCCTTTATCAGCCACGACAGGGACCCGACGGGCCCTCGGGCCATCAGACATACCTTATTAACCCTGAGAGAGACAGAGAAACATGAGGAAGGAAAGAGAGAAAGAAGGGAAGGAAGGAAAGAAAGAAAGAAAGAAAGAAAGAAAGAAAGAAAGAAAGAAAGAAAGAAAAAAGGGATGAGTGAACAAAAATTTGAACAACAAATGAAAATAAACAAAATAATGATAATAAATGATAAAGATTGGAACAAACAATAAAAGAACAAACAAGGACAAAAACAATAAACAAAATTGGAAAACAATAAAACACAATGAATGAATGAACTCATGTTTACATTTGTGCAGTAGAAAATATGCATTTTATGTTCACACAGACTAGACCTTCTATATTTGCCACGATGTCAAAAATAACACTCATATTTTGTTCTGTGTCCCATAATGCAAAGTATCATTTCTAACTGTGACGATGTTGCCTTCAAGTCATGTGGGAATGTCAGAATTACAAGTGGGAAACTCTAAGTTTGTGATGTAAAAAATGAAACACAGAAAATAAAAATTACAACATATGCAATGTCACTGAAAACCAAAATGATCCAAAAAAACGTTACTCACCCCCCTAAACCTCCCTCCAATCCAGGTCACCAATGTAACCCCTCCTGTTCGAACCACCCACTCTAAGTGGGACTCAAACCCATGTCCGCCAGCATAGGAGTCGAGCGCTCTAAAAAGAAGTCTAAAAACAGGAGTCGCTAGAGCGCCTCTTGAGATCAGGGGAGTGAGGTTAAATTGCACAGCTCTTACTAGCCTATGTCTGTTACACTCACACCTCTAAACCTTACTCCCATCTGGATCACGGTACCAATGTAACCCTTCCTGTTCGAACCGCCCGCTCTAAGAAGGACTCGAACCCGGGACTGCAGGCATGGAATTCGGGCGCTCTAACAAGGAGGCTAAAGACTACAGTCTCTAGCGTCAGTCGCTAGAACGCCTCTTGAGATCAGGGGAGTGAGGTTTAAACACACAGCTCTTACTAGCCTATGTCCGTTACACTCACCTCCCTAAACCTCACTAACATCCAGGTCACGGCACCAATGAAACCCCTCCTGTTCAAACCACCCACTCTAAGTGGGACTCAAACCCATGTCCGCCAGCATAGGAGTCGAGCGCTCTAAAAAGAAGTCTAAAGACAGGAGTCGCTACAGTGCCTCTTGAGATCAGGGGAGTGAGGTTTAAATGCACAGCTCTTACTAGCCTATGTCTGTTACACTCACCCCCCTAAACCTCACTCCCATTCGGGTCACGGCACCAATGAAACCCCTCCTGTTCGAACCACCCACTCTAAACGGGACTCAAACCCAGGTCCGCCGGCATGGGAGTCGGGCGCTCTAACAAGGAGGCTAAAGACAGAAGTCGCTAGAGCGCCTCTTGAGATCAGGGGAGTGAGACTTAAATGCACAGCTCTTACTAGCCTATGTCCGTTACACTCACACCCCTAAACCTCACTTCCATCTGGATCACGGCACCAATGTAACCCCTCCTGTTCGAACTGCCCACTCTAAGTGGGACTCGAACCCGGGTCCACCGGCATGGGAGTCGGGCACTCTCGCCCCACTCTATGCGGGCCTCAAACCCGGGTCTCTGGCATGGGAGGCAGGCTCGCTAACAAGGAGGCTAAAGACTGCAGCTTTTAGCGTCAGTCACTAGAGCGCCTCTTCAGATCAGGGGAGTAAGGTTTACACGCACAGCTCTTACCGGCCTACATCCGTTACACACACCCCTGAACTTATACTTGAGCATCACACATCTTGACTTATAATCTTCTTATAATCTGTTTAAAATCTTATTTTCCCACTCTGCTATGCAAAACAATGATTCACTGTGGATTTGTGTAAAATACATTTCCAGCCCCACTTTTTTTTTTTACAGGAAGTACAGAAAGCCACCTAGGAACTCTTTTTAATGAAGTATTCCATTTTCCCATCCACTTCTCAGACCTTCTCTCACCCTACGCTGTCAGTCCCAGGCGTGTGGGTTTCAAACAGTTCAATGAAGCTTCACTCTTCCCTTTGAAAACCTTTCCATTCTTCAATTTAACGCTGCTGATCAACACCTTCTGAAGTGCACGTTTCAAACACTGCATTTTTCAGCACTATATTGATGTCTTACAGAAAACACCTAGAAGTTCTGAGAAATGCTTTTCCGGATGCCCCCACTCCACTCAAGCGGAGTGGTCGTATGAGAACCATGAGCATGCAGCTGTGTGACAAATGTGCCGGAGCAATTAACTTTTATTTTTTGAGCCATTTGATGCATTCGATGTAAAGCAGTCATGGTGGTTACAGGCTTTTTAAGACAAATCCATTATTGCACATATCCAAAAAACACTTGCTACAGATGTCAAAAACAGTTTCATACTCATGAATTCATACACGTAATGTTAGATTAAACAGACAGGAAGATGACCAAACGGCGTGTTTTTGCTCACACCCAAATAGGGGCAAATTTGACAAGCTATAATAAATGATCTGTGGGGTATTTTGAGCTGAAACTTCACAGACACATTCTGGGGACACCAGAGACTTATATTACATCTTGTGAAAAGGGGTATAATAGGTGCCCTTTAAAAGTGTACTTTGACTGTGCTAGGGGGCATTTTTGCATTTAGCTGATTCTTTTATCCAAAGGGACAAAAGTGCAACAAAAGCAATCTGTCAAAGAGCCAAAAATATAATGGCATCTTTATTAGACAATGTGAACTGTCCGCCAATCCACATCTCTGATGATTTTAGACTTGATTTCAATAAACTAATTAGAAGAGAAAAATACAACAGTCAGATGATGTGCGACATCTCTTAAACATGCTCTTTGTTGCATCCATGTTTATACGAGACATAACCAACTAACTTACTGCATCACTTACTTTCGATTAGCATTTGCTCTCAAACGCACCTCGACTCAAGGGAAGCAGCAGCAACTACTACAAAGTGATTTTACGCTGGAAAACACGTTTAGCATAAACTCCTGTCTGGTGCCCGTGTGTAGTGCTGCCAGCCATCACACAGCAGAGCTTCAAAGCGAAGCGCCGGGACACGCTGAGAGCCGCGTGTTTACCCGGAGACCCTCCTGCTTCCAACAACAATCCGGCGAGACGACGGCTAGACACAGTTTAGCCCAGCCTGGCCCAGGTTAGAGGAGCGTGCCAAATGAAGTCTGTGACAAGAATGATGTAGAGGGAAATGCATTTGTTAATATTTAATGCTTTTACAGACACAAACATGGAAAAAAGCACCGGGTTTGTGTATGTATTTTTTGGTAGCTACCTTTGCCTGGCTCTCCAGCGATTTCCTTCACACCGTTTCTGTCCCGTTGATTTAAAGCTGTCGAATAATCAATATTCAGCGGCATGCACTCTCTGAACAGCAGGAGTTTTGTTCTGATCTTACTACAAATACAGAGGCTACATTGCCTGGCCTTGGGATGCGCAGGCAGAGCCAGTGGAGGCAGCGTTTAGCATGGAAAGTGCTCATCCTGCCTTTGTAAACCGTTGCTTTAGAGCTGGACCTTGCTGAATATGCTGGTCCTCAGCAGCACTAGAAACTCCACAGACACTTGGCCTTTCCTTCAGACGGGCAGCATTTTCAAGGTCGGTAAAAATAATGCAGATGCTCTTTAACCCGTGAGCAATTCAGGCCCGTTACGAGTCCCATTGCACAATCAGAGTCAGAATGAAACAGATGGAATTGCTCACATTGTGAATAACTCCTGAAATCAACTGATGTTGTATTCATGTCTTCAACGTCTTCAGAATGTCTTCTTCATAGTGGATTTCATGACCGTCATCATCAAGAGAGGATTTTTTTTTTTTTTTTTTTCAAACATATTTTGAAAGTTGAAAAGAAAGAGAAGTTGCTGGTCTAATATATACTGCATCAATTGTAGTTTTGTATGTATATTAAATGTATAAAACATAATAAATAAATTAAAGATCCCATGAAATTAAGATTAAGAAGTTTTGAGGCTTTTAGTCCATGTCTGCAGAAGTCATCTATATGCTATGGTACTCTTAATTATATATATTTTTAGCAGATATAATCATTAAAAATTCAAAGTCTTTCTTTTTTTGATTAAAGAAAACCAAAATATATTGATGACTCCATTTGCAATATAAGGCATATATATATATATATATATATATATAACATTAAAAAAAAAACAAAATTATGAATAAAAATAATGCATAACATGCTACACCAACAATATAACACCATTCAAAAATAGCTATGCATTGTGATGAAATAAATACTGCAAAACATATAGTACGTTTTATTAGTGACTAATTTTTCTTTTTCTACTTAAAAGTGAAATAAATTGATATTATTCCCTGTCTACATAAAATAAAAATAAATAAAAATATACATATAAACAAAAATAATGTTAAATAAATTTAAATAATTAATTAAAAATGAGAATTAAATTACAATTAAATTAAAAATGAAATAGAAAATAAAATAAAATACAATGAAAAATGTAAAAATAAAATAGAATACAATTAAAATAAGATAAAATAAAAATAAAATAAAAAATGAAATAAATAAAAATAAAATAAAATACAATTAAAATGAAATATTAAATTAAATTAAAAATGAAATAAAATAATAAAATAAAAAACAGGAATGCTAGCATGTTACACTCTCTAGGTATATAACTTATTGGTACGCAGCTGTCCTTGACTGTACTTTTTAATTAAGACGTATCTTGTTTTGTTAACAACTATTATCTAATTCCAAATAAAGTGACTATGATGTGAAGGAAAGCAGTTTTCTACTTTCTATTTTTGTTGAAAACACCCTTCAAATGGCTTTATTTGAGTTGCACATCAGATGCAGAAGTCTTCAGCATGGTACAACCATCTTTCCACGGCGACTGGAGAAAGGACTCTTACCTGAAGTGACTAATGGGAATTGAAAACAAACAGCAAACACCTGCCGTGCGACTCATTTTTCAGCAGCGTTTAAAAGCCTTCATCTGTCGAAGCAGATTCTGTCGCCCAGGATAAGACCGGCTCGGCAGAAGAACACGAGAGAAGAGGTTTCACACGAGGGGAGACGACGAGTGCTCAGGAGACAAATGTTTCAGTTTTCCATGATCTGAGGTAAAACCAGCTTCATCTTTGTGTCGGTGGCAGCTTCTCTCGTAGCTTCTCCTTGGGGATTAATTGGATCTGCCATCCAATAAAAGTGGAAAGAAAACCCAAGAAAATAAATTACAATGATTTCCACCCTCCTGTCCTCGTTTGTCTTATTTCAGTTTGAGAGTCAGACTTAAAACAAGGCCTGTCCTCTCCTCTCATTCTCTGGTGTCCCTCAGCTTTTACCCTCCACACGACCTCAGCTGCATACAAAAAACAAACTTCCATTCACTGTCACTTTAAAAGCCTATAAAAAAAAAAAAATTAATAATAATAATTGGATAAAATATATTTTAAAATCATATATATATAGAGAGAGAGAGAGAGAGAGAGAGAGAGAAATTTATCAAGTTTAATAGATTCATTTATTTAAACAAATTAATTTAAATAATAATTAATAATTATATAATTTATAAAAGTTCTTAAAATATTTTATTAATTAAAAAAAATAATCTAAAATGGTTTAAAATTACTTAATAATTATTAATTAATAAAAAATACTGAAAATAAAATATATTCAGCATATTCAATTAAAATGATTATATATATATATATATATATATAATTAGATAAAATATAATACTTTTAAATTAATATATTTATAGAATTACATTTAATAGACTCATTAATTTAAAAAAATAATTTAACTAATCCTACAATTCATAAATTTATAATTTTTAAAACAAAAATATTTAATCTTTCATAAAAATAATGTTGTTAATTATTAATAATTTTAAAAATAATTTAAAATATGAATGAATAAATATGCCATATAAAATTTATTCAGCGTAAAAATTAATAGATACATTTATGTAAAAACATACAGTTGCATATTTATACAATTAATAAATTATAATAAAGTATTAAATATTGTTTGATGGGCCACATTTTAAGGTCATTGAATCACTTGACTGATAAATAAATAAATAAAAATTGAAAAAAAAATCAGATGGCTTGATGTTCGCATGCAGCTTCAAATAAATAAAGTTGATCATCCATAAACAATAGTTCATCTTTCAACACAATCACTCCACAATCTCCATATCATGGAGCAAATGGCAATCCAGTGATAAGCAGACAGTATTATCCCACACTCATGCCAACTGTTCACTGCCTTCATGTTTTTCCGTCCACAGAAATCCCTAATGGAACGGCAAAAGCTGTTAATCCAAACAGGAAAACTAGCCATGAGCCCGGAGGAGCAGGGAGTTCTGGGATTCTCCGGATCGCCCTCTCATGCAAGATTATCAAAGAGACATAGAGGAAAGTTTAATGCCAATGAGGAAGAGCCGGAGATCTCAGCCTTGGTTAAACCACCCGTGTGCTAGAAAAAAATTCAATATAACTGACAGCTCTTCATTTTGTATTTTAATAAAAACAGAATTACCTGTTGGCATTGCAATGCAATCAGGCATGTGATCAGCTAAAGACAAAAAAGAGGGAAAACCTGACAAATTTGGGAAGATGGTTGGGCATGTTGCGTTCCCAAAAGCACATTATAAGCGATTTAAACACACAGCCCTGTGAATAGGAACTGAAAATAAACACAGTGCTGCGTTTCACTCTGAAACATGCAACGCGTCAGAATATATATTTATATAATTACATCACAACCATTGCGATTTGATGATTGCACTAAGCCATATCACATTCTTACAACCATGCATTGTCAAAATTCATAAAAAAGTTCCCGGGCAACTGGCGAGTAACAGATTTTTTACTCGCATTTGGCACTTTGAACCCTGGGTAACATACTAAGGGTGTGTTCCACACGTGTCGCCGCAAACTCTGTCAGAAGCAATCCATGCATGGACGTATTAGAAAATGTAACTTTTTGCAGTATATTTAGTAATTGTTTAAGGAAATTTTGTGACATCATACACTAATATTACCCCCACCACCACCACCACCACCATTTTCTGTATGCATAGAAGATCTATTACACTTTATAAAAATGAATATAACTGCACACTCCCTTATAAGTTATAAGTTAACAGTTATGTGCAGTGTTTCTAGTTGGATTTTATTGTGGGTTATTTCTGTCAGTACTAAGTGTTTATATTTTGATTTTTAATGTGGTCTTTTTTTTTGTACAGCACTTTGGTCAGTTTTCTCGCTGTTTTTAAATGTGCTTTACAAGTAAAATGAACTTGAACATATATTCATCTGTATAAAGTATTTTTCCCTAACTTGCACCTCCATAAGGTGTGAGTTTACTATCATGCTTTCCTTATATGACCATAACATGGTCACGATTTTAAAATAAAAATGTAATTAAAAATGCAAAATAACCATTTTTTTCCCAACATTATCACTATATGCCACATGCAAAGTGATGAGGTCATGTGATAAACAAGGTTGTTATAGTTAACTAAAACTAAACCCATCAAAAAATATTTTCGTTTACCTATTTCTAATCAATTCAGCCGATCTCCGGGTCTGGCGGAACCACTTTTAGCATAGCTTAGCATAGTTCATTGCAGCAGGCGCAATGATATTACGCAGCGCCTGTGACCCCCTGCTTGCACAGGGAGCGTGCCTTGCAACCATGGAGACATTTGTGAGAGACGCTGCGTAATATCATTGCGCCTGCTGCACCCATGGTACGGCAGCAAAGTTCCTTGATTATTAAGCCGGAATGAGAGTATAGTTCCTAGCCATATCGGCCTAGAAAATCGCAACTTTTAGTTTTCCGTCAGTCTTGGTAAACAATGTAACTACAGAAGAGTCGAGTTTTAAATAGGAAAAATATTGAAACTCTTTGGTCGTTTTTGAGCGAGATGCTAACGGTCTAATCAGATTCAATGAACTATGCTAAGCTATGCTAAGCTATGCTAAAAGTGGTTCCGCCAGACCCGGAGATCGGCTGAATGGATTCGAAAAAGGTACAACTCAACCGTTTAACTCTAGGGGAGTTGGAAAATGAGCCTATTTTCAAAAAGAGTGGAGTGTTCCTTTGAGCATAAACTCACTTAATTTTGAAACATTTTTCACACAAAAAAACAAGACTTACTATCTGAAGTCATTTTGCTTCTCAAGTAAATGTATCTTGATTTAAGGATGTTTTCCAGTACAAATATCTAAACAAGTCAAAAATACTGAGAAAGAAAATCATTTTTTTGAAGTGTAGACATTTAAAACAAACAAAAAATTACTAAAACTTTCAAGTCAACTCAAGTCACCTTTATTTATATAGCACTTTTTACAATGTAGAATTGTGTCAAAGCAGCTTTACAGTGATAACTGGTACATTATTTTGGCTGCACAGCAGCTCTTAAAGAATAGTGTCAATGCAGGCAGATCAAAGCACTGTTGAATATCAAATGTCAAGTGTCCCCGACTAAGCAAGCCAAAGGCGACAGCGGCAAGGAACCCAAACTCCAGGTGACATCAGGTGGCAAACAGGTGGCAAATTGAAATGAAAGTGCAAAATATAAAAATGTATTCAATATTAACAAAAACTGTAATAGCTAAAATAACACTGGTGATAACAATATTACTGTTATACCTGTTATTTACTATTTTTAAAGAGTAGTATGCAGTCAACAGTTCATTCCAAACAGCTGATCTAACCTTTATTTTGTTAAAGGAAAATGCATGAATAGGAATGTTCTTAAAGTGATCTGATTGCACTGCAAAAATGTGGAGCTTGTATTTTTGTCAAAGCACTTTTTAAACTGTGAATTGTCTACATTGTTCATTAGGGGGGGACTGTGTCTTCAGGTAAACGTTTGGTCATGCCTTAAGGCTCCTTCGCAGGCTCTTATGTCAATGCTTATTAAACTTAATGTATTAAACTCAATGAACAGAAGCTTCAAGCTACAGCATTAGTACCATCTTTTTTAAATGCAATAATGAATATTTGATAAGACTGAATGTCTGAGGGGGGAAAAGAAAGTTTAAAAAAAAAAAGAATAAAACATATACATAAAAATCATTCGAAAAGTAGCAACAAAAAAAAGGGGGGGGGGGGGGGGGGGGGGTAGTAAAAACATTTCCAAGACAATTTAAAGTGACCATATCAAAAAGGAAAATGTTGAAATCTGTCAGTTTTAATAAAAAATAAATCCCTGGGATATAAAAGTGTCTGTAGTTAAAGAAACACCCAATTTGCAGACAAGTAAAAATATGTCTCCATTAAGATATGGCAGGCACAAAGCCTTTTAACACTGCACTTCTTCAAAAGATCAGTTGTCTGCTTTTGCACATTCTTACCAGCGAATCCATCTTTGCTCCTGGATAACGGAGTGACATCAAACGGACGGCTGAATGAGACATCAAAGTTGCCTTCATCTTCCCCTGGTCCTCTATACTGCATCCAGAGCCAAAAGTCAGTGGATCGGGTTTTCACCTCACCATCTGGTACCTGCACATGGATTGTGGAACAAGCAGACATTTAGCCTTTGAAACTATATTAAATTAATGCTTCTTTGAGTATTTCTCTCAGGTTTCACAGTCTAGCTACAAATGTGTGTCAGACAATGTGATTGCAAATGAGAAGAACAGAGACGAGTGTGTCTGAAATGAAATGCAAATAGAGAGTTAACTCAGATCGACAGACTGTCGAGGTGTCAAATGAGGAGGGAAAACACTTCAGTGAGGTACGAGCTGCTCTCAGCACAGCTGAATGAGGAATTTACACATATATTAATCTTCCTGGAAAAAGGAGCATGAAAGAAACTTAACCTGGCCGAGTTTGAAACATAATATTCATGTGTATATCATGCAAAAAATCCATCTACATATGCAAAACAGTACTGTGTCTCAACTGAATCCCCATTATCTCTTGATATAACATCTCAATAAATACTGCTCAGGTATTTTGCAGTGTTATTTTATATAAGCAAGCCAAGCTCTACTACAGTAAAATGTACCGCACTGAAAAAAAAAAGAAGAAAAAAAGAAAAAAGAGCTTTAATGCTACAAAAACTACAAAATACAGCAATAACTTACTAAATACGACAATCATGATATAATCTTCAACAAATAATAAAGAAAGAAAGGATATAATACTGCAAAACATTCAGAATTTGATTTCTGTCAGGGAACATCAATGTTTGCATGCTCTCGTATTCTCGTATTATTGCATTCACAGGCATGTGTGCTGATATTTATTGATATAATTAATATTTAATTATCATTAGAGAAGTTTAAAATGTGGCAGCAGTTGGTAATGGTATTAGATGGTATTTTGATATATCCACTACTGGTCAAATTTTACAATTATTACATATTTTTGAAGGAAGTCTCTCCTCTCAAAAGCTGCATTTATTTTATTAAAAATGCAGAAAAAATTGTGAAATATTATTACAATTTAAGATAACTGTTTTCTATGTGAATATATTGTAAAGTGTAATTTATTTCTGTGATCAAAGCTGAATTTTCAGCATCATTACTCCAGTCTTCAGTGTCACATGATCATTCAGAAATCATTCTAATATGCTGATTTGCTGCTCAATTGTGAAAAATTACTTTTTTTTAAATGTACTTTTTAGAAAATAAAAGTACTATGGTTCTTTTTCTGTTTACCACACTGTAAAAAAAAGAATGGTTGGTTACCTGGTTGCCTTAAAATTTTGAGTTCATTGAAATTAAAAATTTGAGTTAATACAATGAAGGCGATTGGTTTAATCAACAGAAACTCAAAATATTATGTTATCTGAACCACATTAATTATTGTAGTTGATTTGACAAAAGAAATGTTGTGAATCATGTATCATGAAGATATTTTTTCAAAGCGCACATATTTGTACAAGTACAAACAGCAATTCAAATTAAAATGTAGTGGATATATAAACTGAAACACAAAAAGTTATTATATGACTCTTTTGTTTATTTGTACATATCTGAACATCTCTCAAATGCATTTGTTTTGAGTAGTAAACACACTTTTAAAACTGTGATTTCCATTTAGTTTCAAGGCTAATCATCAACTTAGCTATGATGTAGAGAAAAGCTTGTCTGTCAAATATAAGTCTGCGCTTGTGTTGATCATATTTCTTGAACTAGCCCCATCTCGGTGTGTGAAGGTCACATTTCCTGCTCTAATCTTGGAGGAAGGACTGGCTTTGCGCTCCCTTCAACAAACCAATCCTGTTATAGGCCTCCACGTCCTCCCAGCAATTTACCTCTGATTAAGCAATTCATCTGAAAGAGCGTTTGTGAGACATGCTTCCCCCAGCGTAGCCGATGTGTGTGCCCGGCTAAGTCCTGTTGCTTTGAATGTGTCTCCAGAGGGGAATTATGGAGGAGCAGAGAGCCTATGCAGGGAGAAAGGCCAGATTTCGCCGGCTTATCTTTGCTCCCCTCCCCGATCCTGATGGGGCAGAAAAGGAGGAAGCCTTCGAAAGCCCTCCAGAAAACGGCGGACAATTAAACCCGAGTCTCAATCAATTTACCACCTTTGCTGGACAGAGAGCGTAGACAGACCAGAACGCCTTTCCTGAGGAAAAACTACATCTTTCCCCAATCCGTTCTGCCAGTCAAGAATTGCTCTGGATTTCAGGGGTTTTGAGGTGCTGCTCTGTTCCAAAACCTAGTGAGCCGACTACATAGGGAGCATTAAAGGGATAATTCAGCCAAAAATGACAATTCTGTCATCATTTACTCACTCTCATGTCATTCCAAACCTGCACTTTCTTTCTGTTTTGGTTCATTCAGTGAAAATCGTGAAAGTCAATTTGCATGGACAGAAACAGGTCATTTATGACAGAATTTTCATTTTCGAGTGAGCTAAAGGCACAGGCTGTTGCATGATCCTTCAGAAATCATTCTAATATGCTGAGACTTCTTTCAAAAACATTTAAAAATCGTAATAATTCCAAATTTTTCACGTGTATTTTGGGACATTTTTACTGTCTTTTATGCCTAAGTATGCAGTAGACAGCAAGGCAACTCACCAGACTTTGGAACAGAGCCGGTGTATAGAGGTTCAGCCAAAGAGCTTGTAAAAGTTGAAGAATTCATCAAGAATTTTTGAAGAATTTGGTCTTCATGCTTTTTGTGTATAACATTTGATAAATAAATACTAGTTTCATTTATTAAACCATTAGTGAAAAGGTTTATGTAAAAACAGAAGATCAAAAGACCTTCATAAGAGGTGAATTAAATGTTTTGTTTTTTCCATTTAAAGGGTTCATATTACAATTTCCTTGATCTTTTGCGATAAAATAGTTGTTTATTTTATGAAAACACATAGTTCTGGAACTGCTAGGACTCAAAACATCCTCACTGTGACCAGTGAACATTCACTGAAACCAAGATGCAAAACCAGAATAATTTAAATGCAGTTTAACCTGGCATACACATTATCAATTTATTTTTTCAAATCCGTTAAAGGTTTATTAGGCTGCATAAATTAGGTCAGCCGGAACTGGGAACACTTCCTATAACACCAGATGTACTCGTTACATCAGAAGAAGAATGGCATCTACACTAATATTAGTCTTTCTGTTTATCCCGAGGTTTACCGTAGTCAACCGGATCCGGGCCGCATCCAGGTGAGAGCAAGGACCTGCGCCTTGACACGACCACAACGCAGCCCTGAAGTATCAGCAGAGATTGAGTCAACTAGATCATCCACTGTGAAGGCCTCATCGACACGACAGCCAGTGGCGCAGCTCCTCAACAACCGTCCATATCGGCGTGATGAATACGATCCTCAGCTGGATTGAACTGGAATAAATACTTTGAATGTTGCGATCCTATCTGACTTATGATAGCAACCTGAGTCGTAACAAAGCATTGTTTGCCAGAGGAGAACTGGCCTCCCGACTAAGCCTGGTTTCTCCCAAGGTTTTTTTCTCCATTTTAACACCTGTTTGCCACCTGATGTCACCTGTTGCTTTTGGGTTCCTTGCCGCTGTCGCCTTTGGCTTGCTTAGTTGGGGACACTTGACAATTAATATTCAACAGAGTTTTGATCTGCCTGCATTGACACTATTCTTTAAGAGCAAGTTATCAATGTAAAGCTGCTTTGATACAATTCTACATTGTAAAAAGTGCTATATAAATAAAGGTGACTTGACTATTGGAAGAAGATGGCCTGGTCTGATGAATCACGTTTTCTTTTACATCACGTGGATGGCCGGGTGCGTGTGCGTCGCTTACCTGGGGAACACATGGCACCAGGATGCACTATGGGAAGAAGGCATGCCGGCGGAGGCAGTGTGATGCTTTGGGAAATGTTCCTTGGGTCCTGCCATCCATGTGGACGTTACTTTGACATGCACCACTTACCTAAGCATTGTTGCAGACCATGTACATCCTTTCATGGAAACAGTATTCCCTGGTATCCGTGGCCTCTTTCAGCAGGATAATGCATCCTGCCACGAAGCAAAAATGGTTCAGGAATGGTTTGAGGAGCACAACAATGAGTTTGAGGTGTTGACTTGGCCTCCAAATTCCCCATATCTCAATCCAGCATCTGTGGGATGTGCTGAACAAACAAGTCCGATCCATGGAGGCTCCACCTCGCAACTTCCAGGACTTAAAGGATCTGCTGCTAACATCTTGGTGCAGATACCACAGCGCACCTTCAGGGGTCTAGAGGAGTCCATGCCTCGACGGGTCAGGGCTGTTTTGGCAGCAAAAGGGGGACCAACACAATATTAGGAAGGTGGTCATAATGTTATGCCTGATTGGTGTACTTACACACATACATGCATATATGTAGACATTATATCAACCATATCAGTCAACCACCAATCTGTAGTATAAAACAATACATTATCTACTAAATCATAAAACCAATCAAACCAAGGGGCATTTTACAGAAAGATAGCACAGTATACTTTTCAAGCACAGAGTTTCAAAAAAACAAATTCCTGCAAGCTCTTCAAACGAGTGGAACTTTTCAAACAAGAAAACTACTAGTTATTTACAGGCGTGAAAGTACGGCCCTGCGAGACTGTAGCATGAAGCAGCTGCTCCGCTGCCAACATCAATCATTATGAGACGCCACAGGGACGCTGGCACCGAACACACCAGATACTTGTTTGCGATGAAAGACATTCAAAGCCGCTTTGCGATAAACACATACACCAACTGAGCTTTCACTCGACCCATCCAGCATTTTTTTTTTTTCTCTCTCCAAAATATATATTTAAATGTACTGTAAATTTATTTTTGGATTCTCAGGAAATTCACATGCACTAATATAAATAAATCTATCATTTTATGTACTGTAAGTCGCTGTAGTCACTGGAGACTGCTAAATAAATAAATTTTGTTTGTAAAAGCAGATCCAGTACCAAACTGGTGAAAAAAAAAAAAGAAAAATCATTACATTTTCATTAAATTACTGATTAATTGTCAAGATTTTCAAAAAGAAATATATATATATATATATATATATATATATATATATATATATATCATTTTAATCATTATTTATTTATTTTTAATAATTATTTATTTTTATTACTATTATATATATATATATATATATATATATATATATATAATTTTAATTATTATTTATTTATTTTTAATTATTTATTTTTATTTATTTTTATTACTAATATATATATATATATATATATATATATATATATATATATTTATATTTGGCCATTTTTTGTAGATCAAAAACAGACTAAACTACACCGTTTGTAAAGCATTTCACAGAATGTAAACAGCAGATACATGTAGCTTTATTTGTTTTCAGAGATATTGGATACAAGATATTGTTCAGGAAGTTGTACAGCTTAAGTTTTGATTCAATATTTAAAAATGTTTCCCATAAAGAGCAACTGCACTGTTATAAAGAGCAGCTCCAATAAAGGCTTCAATCCCTTAAGTCTACAACATGGAAATGAGAGATGCAACAAACAAGAAATGTTTATGCTAGATGTTTTACCTTTTCTAAAAAGTAAATATGAGTGTTACTTACTCATGGAAAACTCCATGCATGATGCTTTATGATTTTGCATGAATAGAGTCCCCCTGTTTTATTAAGGAAAAAGCACACACTCAACTTTAATACTTATATGAGCAATAGTAGTGATGTTTGACTTAGCAAGCACTACGAACTACCAGAGAATATCTCTAAAGGAGATGCAGGTCTTCTTGTCACGAATGCATATGTGTTATGTAACATTAGACGGTCCGTAACCCCACCCTGTCCACTGTATTACCCAGCATCCTCTGCTGCAATCACATGTGTGTGGTCCAAGATAAAAGACATCAAAGCATGCAGCACTAATTCTACAATAATGAAAGCAATATCTTAAAAGCTACGATGCACCGCATGAAAAATCGATACGTTTCATTTTGGTGTCGCGCAGCATTGCTCATTATGTCACACGCTGGGAGAAATTCACGGCGAGTTTGATCCGAGAGGGAAGCGGTGGCAAGAATTCAAAGATTCCAAGAAGGAAGATATCAAGGTCTGAAAAGATTGAACATACACTATTTGAACACCCTAGTCTCACTTAAAAATGTCTGAATGTCATTATATAATGTAATAAAATATCAAAGCAAATGCTGCAGGAGCTTTACTGAGCTAATACACATTCCTGGTCTCATTGTGAAATTCTCATCAGACTCATCTTCCATCAAAATGTAATAACTATGAAATAATGTTACTTTTCAGCTAATGTCACCAAGTCTGTAGGGGTTTCAAGTTCATGTTAACCAAGAGCCAAACAGCTGCCGTTAATGTAGCCTTTCTAAAATCTTGACAATTAATCAGTAATTTAATGCTGCTTAATGTTAATATAATAAAGGTTACGGCAATAATAGCACATCAATTAGAAAAAGAAGAGTTGTCGCTGATGCTCTTGTCGCTGAGCTTGACCTTTTGTAAAATTGATTAAAATAGAAAACTGTTATTTTAAATGATAATAACATTAACATGTTTTTACTGTATTTTTGATCAAATGAATGCAGCCTTGATAAGCATGAGAACATTTAATGTAAGAATTTTCATGTATTAATTTGTTTGTTATTGCCAATGTGTGAACAACTTGTAACGAAACTTTAAAAACAAGATCTTCCCCTACTTCCGATTGTCCATAAAAAAGCCTGTAGACTTTTTTTAAATATATATATATGTGTGAAGGGACAATTTTGCCAGGAAAATCAAAAGGATGTGATGTTTACACGCGCTCCCGAGAGCCTCTCTTTCGTTCTGTGACACATGAAATGAATGCTTATACAATGTTCAGGATAAAATAACCAAAAGAGCCATTCTGTACTGCAATGTTAATGTGTCATGCAAAGAAAAAGGATTAATTCAAACTATAGTCTCACATAGTTAGATCTATTTAGTCTATAGTCTCAAATATACTTTATAATCTAACTATCACAATAGTTTGATTTTAATTACCTCATCTGTCCACATGATGCCGGTGAGTTGCTTGCTGCAGTTCACTTAACAGCCACCGGTGTCGCTAATAACAAGGGTTTCTGAATTCTACTTATAGTTTTTATTTTAAAACTCTTACCGACCCCAAACTTTTTGAACGGCAATATAAATGCTTTGATTTTAATGTCTGTCCAGTACAGGACCGGTGTCATTATACAGATTTCTATAAACTAAACAGCAGTTCTCGCTCTGCTGAGCTCCTTTAAAAGACCACTGGAACCACTAACGACCAGATTCCCCTCACTGACCCGAGAACAGCTCAAAAACCGTACAAATTATAATGCCAATACAAACCGCTCCATGCTGAATTACTCTTCCAGTCCCTCATCTATTGTGGGCCGGCCGGTTATCAATCACCGTTAAACAAGCTTAAACACGCAAACCAGCACAGGTTTCATTACAAAAGACCATTAATCAGGTTAACTTGGCTGGTTGTGGAACTGATCAACTGCTTAAAGCCTTATCGCAGCAGATCAGTTCATTTGTGATATGAATTTGTATGTGCAGTCTGTAGAATCGTGCTTTGTAAAATCATAAATACAAAATTAAAAAGTCGAAATGATGAGATTTAAAGTCAAAATTATTATGACATACTGTATATCATAGTTATGAAATAGTCCAGTCAAAATTATGAGGAAAAAGTCGAAGTTATGAGATTTAAGTCAAAATGTAAATTATGAAAAACTCAAAATGACGAGGAAGTGAAAATTATGAAATGATAAAGTTGAATGCATGACAAAGTGTGAAATTATGAGTAAAAAAGACAAAATTCTGACATAATAACGAGATAACAGACTTATTTCATAAGTCATAATTATGAAACTAGTAATAACTGTTAAAATTATTACAAGAAAAGTCAAAATTATGACATAATTTCAACATATTATGACCTTATCTCATAATTATGATTTAGTATGTCACAATTTTATCATGATATACTTTTAACCAAAGCATGCTTTTTATTTCTTGTATGGCAGAAATGGGCTTTCATACAAGTCAATCCTTTTTACCTTCCTTTTATTTGTGGTGACTTGCTTTTTTTTTTCTCTCCTTATACCAGAAACCCAAAGACTCTTTTCTATGCGGCTTCCATTGCCCTAGAAAACATGAAAAAAGCCTTGGAGGAGGAAAAAAACAAACACTTACAAGGTCCTGCAGCCACTGACACTCTGTTAACACTCACTAACCCATAACCACGGTCACTGTCGTTTCCGTCGGCCCTCGAGTAACACCTACACGAGTCGACTCTGACCGCCGCTGTCTGTATCGTGCTGCGGCCCTTCACGCTCCCCGCTGGCTCACAGATGCTTCTGCTTTCAGAAACACACACACACGCACACACACACACACACATCTTCACTGCAGGCCCTTGACGGCTACCTCAAGTTCATCACCCCTGCCAGGCCGAACGACGCCAGCCTTTAGCACCATATGGTAAATCACGTTCACACTGGGCAGTGGCAGAATGACAGATTTAGCACAGCAGAAACAGAAACATTCTACAGTAATGGGATATTAGATGTGGAAACGTCAAATATCCAATAGCGGGTCACTGAACCGGCCTTCTGCTGAAGTATAGATAGCACAGGGCTGCTACTCCAGAAAAACTGCTGGGAAAAACAGCATCTATCGTCGCTCGCAGGAGGTTCTGTTAACCGTCTGCAGCGGGAGACTTACAAAGACTAGAGGAGGAAACATGGTTATACAAAAACACAAAGAAAGAAACAATATCTGCAGGAACATATACAATTTTAGAGCGGAGCATAATGTCATTTTTTTTTTTTTTTGCACTATGACTTAAATAAGCTGTGGGGAAGGTCGTTCAATGAACCAATGAAAAATATTGCATTTTTTATATTGCTTTTAGTCAAATTTATTTGTATAGTACTTATACAAATATACACAATACACATCGTATCAAAGCAACTTTACAGAAAATCTATCTAAATCTAATACTTACAGACCTGGACAATAATATAATTTATATTTTTTTTTAAATAATAATAATAATAATAATGATAATGAGATAGAAAGTCGAAAAAAGTGTCAAAAGAAAAATGTTTCATTTTTATATTGGTTTTAGTCAAATTTATTTGTAATAAAAAGTCGTAATTCTGACAAAAATTCAATATTATGAGATACAAATATTAGTCAAATTTATTTGTATTGGGCTTTACACAAAAAGTCAGATTTATGACACAAAATGTCAATTATGAAATAAAAATAGAAATTATGAGATTAAAAATTTTAAATTATGGCAAGAAATTCTGACATCCTATGTCATAATTATGCGATAAATTCGAAATTCTGACAAAAATTCATTATTATGAGAAAAAATCAATGTCAAATGAAAAATATTTGATTTTTATATTGGTTTTAGTCTAATTTATTTGTATAGCGCTTTGTTTCAGAGCAGATTCTGACATACTAAGTTATAATTATGCGTATTCTGAAAAAAATATTCAATTTTTACATTTGGTTTTAGTTTAAAAAGCAGCTTTACATAAAATCTTGATGTTAATGTCTATAATATCTTAATATATTCATGCCTTATTTATTCACATTTAGCAGATCAGAGCTGGACAATTATATAATTTTTATTAAAAAAAAGTCAAAATTATGATAAGAAAAGTAGAAATGAGATTAAAAAATTGAAATTATGAAATAAACATTTAAAATTCTGACATACTAAGTTATAATTATGCGTATTCTGACATAAGAATTCAATGTCAAATGAAAAATATTCAATTTTTACATTTGGTCTTAGTTTAAAAAGCAGCTTTACATAAATCTTGATGTTAATGTCTATAATATCTTAATATATTCATGCCTTATTTATTCACATTTAGCAGATCAGAGCTGGACAATAATATAATTTTTATTAAAAAAAGTCAAAATTATGATACAAAATGTCATAATTATGAAATAAAGTCAAAATTATGATAAGAAAAATAGAAATGAGATTAAAAAGTTGAAATTATGAAATAAACATTTAAAATTCTGACATACTAAGTTATAATTATGCGTATTCTGAAAAAAAAATTCAATTTTTACATTTGGTTTTAGTTTAAAAAGCAGCTTTACATAAAATCTTGATGTTAATGTTTATAATATCTTGACATCTTTATGCCTTATACTGTTGCATTTAGCAGATCAGAGCTGGACAATTATATAATTTTTATTAGAAAAAGTCAAAATTATGATACAAAATGTTAAAAAGTTGAAATTATGAAATAAACATTTAAAATTCTGACATACTAAGTTATAATTATGCATATTCTGACATATAAAAAAATTCAATGAAAAATATTCAATTTTTACATTTGGTTTTAGTTTAAAAAGCAGCTTCACATAAATCTTGATGTTAATGTCTATAATATCTTAATATTATCATGCCTTATACAGTCGCATTTAGCAGATTGGAGCTGGGCGATAATATATTTTATATTTTGCAATATCAAGCAGTTGAGATTTTCTATACAGCATCACTCTTACTGTACCTCATGCTTGTTTATGATACAGACATGAATTATACCTCATATAATGTGTCTTGTTGAGGAAAAGTGTGCAGTTACACATACAGCATCATCCTGGCAGCCACCCAGAACATGCACTAGCAGCAAACACTTTGCATTTTCCTCATAAAATCAAGTTTTTTTTTTACATCACGTACTGACTGTATTGTAGACTCTGTATGAAACTGCTAAACATCCATTTTTTTGGTTCTAAACTTCGCTTTTTAAATCTCTGACCTCTCTCTCTTTCTCATTTTGCTCTTTCATTTGATAGGACAAATGGGTAGATTAAGCGGCGCGCTCTGCAAATGTAAATCATCCCTGGAAAGATCAAACACAGAGAGGCGGTTTTGCCATCGGTCCACAGTGTTTAACTCCATATCTGAATTGAGAGCGCTACTGTGATTCCTAATAAAACCCTCCAAGAATTGAGAGTGAAATTTGCCTAAACCTCTCTATCACATTATCTCGCTTTCTCTGACTGTCTGAATCTTCAAAACCAATGAAATCGTCTTATATATTTCTATATACTGCATTAACATGAACTGATTATTCTAAAGTATTTCCAACAATTTCAATGCAAGCATCACTATTGTTAAAATGTAGTGTTGGTAATTAGGCGTGTAGCTGATTTCCAACTGTTATTTTGTCCCTTAAACCTACACTGAAGAAAGCACCACTTAGCAACGCCTTGGCAACGTGCCTAACCCTAACTTTTGCACAACTCGAGAAAATGTAAAAATGTACTTTATTTTGCATGTGCACACATATTATTCCTTTCATTTGACACTTAAATAAATCAAACATGATTTTTTCCCCTCTGCAGACTGTAAAATAAGGTGCTTCTGTATTTAAGCATTCATTATAAATGG